>JAJOZX010003983.1:0-132500 GCA_023014485.1 Bathynomus jamesi
TCAGAATGGAGCCATCCCTCTGAGGCCGAAGGCCAAAACGAGCCGTCCCGTCACCCCATGGATCGCTCGAAAGAGGCGTTCATGGTTAGTGGGGAGGGGCTTGGAGGAGGAGGGGCGGAGGACGAGGAACTTGTCACGTCCTAAGGCCGAGCGAAGACGTCGGGCCAAACACCACCGGTACTTCGAGGGGACGGGGAGACGAGAAAGGCGGACGGCGACGTCGGGTCCCACGTCCCCCAGGGCCCGAGGGGGCCGGGAGCGATGAGGCCCCGACCGGAGTGGGAGGCGACCGGGGCCGCGGGCTTCCAACCTGAGGGCGAAAAAGCAGGTGGGTCCCTATCGGGACGTGGAATATGGGGGGATCCAGGGGTCGGGGGGTCCACTGCAGGTCCATCCGCCACTGGCGGGGGTCGGGCAGCGGCGCACGAGCCTGGGGAAGAGAGGGAGAGGTGGTGTCGGCAAGAAGAGCAGGACGGGTGGGCGAGGGCTGCCGACTGCCCTTACCAGACCCAAGGTCCAAAGAGGTAGTCAGAGGGAGGTCAGATGCACAAGCCAGGTCGTCAACGAGGTCCATTAGATTTGTAAGTGTTTCCATAAAAAAAAAATTGTTTCGCGCCCGGGGCCGCGGGGAACCGATTACCGGGGCCCAAGGGGACCAAGCGCACGCCGGCGGGGGATGGGTGTCCTCGTCCCATGTAGGTACCCCGTTTCAAAAGGGGCCCTTGCAGCGTCGAAAGTTCTCCCCGCCGGCAGCAAAGAACAAGGCCCCCCAGGGTCCCAGGCCTGGGCACACTACCAGCCAACTTAGTCCGGCCCCAGCCATGGGAGCGAGACCCCAGCGACCAGCCCCGGCAGCCCACGGGGCGCGCGAAGTGAACAGAGAAAGCAGAAAAAAACAGAGGGGCGGGGACAGAAAGAGGGGGAAGACAGGAAAGAGGGGGAAGACAGGAAGAGGGGGAAGACAGGAAAGAGGGGGAAGACAGGAAAGAGGGGGAAGACAGGAAAGAGGGGGAAGACAGGAAAGAGGGGGAAGACAGGAAAGAGGGGGAAGACAGGAAAGAGGGGGAAGACAGGAAAGAGGGGGAAGACAGGAAAGAGGGGGAAGACAGGAAAGAGGGGAAGACAGGAAAGAGGGGGAAGACAGGAAAGAGGGGGAAGACAGGAAAGAGGGGGAAGACAGGAAAGAGGGGGAAGACAGGAAAGAGGGGGAAGACAGGAAAGAGGGGGAAGACAGGAAAGAGGGGGAAGACAGGAAGAGGGGGAAGACAGGAAAGAGGGGGAAGACAGGAAAGAGGGGGAAGACAGGAAAGAGGGGGAAGACAGGAAAGAGGGGAAGACAGGAAAGAGGGGGAAGACAGGAAAGAGGGGGAAGACAGGAAAGAGGGGGAAGACAGGAAAGAGGGGGAAGACAGGAAAGAGGGGGAAGACAGGAAAGAGGGGGAAGACAGGAAAGAGGGGGAAGACAGGAAAGAGGGGAAGACAGGAAAGAGGGGGAAGACAGGAAAGAGGGGGAAGACAGGAAAGAGGGGGAAGACAGGAAAGAGGGGGAAGACAGGAAAGAGGGGGAAGACAGGAAAGAGGGGGAAGACAGGAAAGAGGGGGAAGACAGGAAAGAGGGGGAAGACAGGAAAGAGGGGGAAGACAGGAAAGAGGGGGAAGACAGGAAAGAGGGGGAAGACAGGAAAGAGGGGGAAGACAGGAAAGAGGGGGAAGACAGGAAAGAGGGGGAAGACAGGAAAGAGGGGGAAGACAGGAAAGAGGGGGAAGACAGGAAAGAGGGGGAAGACAGGAAAGAGGGGGAAGACAGGAAAGAGGGGGAAGACAGGAAAGAGGGGGAAGACAGGAAAGAGGGGGAAGACAGGAAAGAGGGGGAAGACAGGAAAGAGGGGGAAGACAGGAAAGAGGGGGAAGACAGGAAAGAGGGGGAAGACAGGAAAGAGGGGAAGACAGGAAAGAGGGGGAAGACAGGAAAGAGGGGGAAGACAGGAAAGAGGGGGAAGACAGGAAAGAGGGGGAAGACAGGAAAGAGGGGGAAGACAGGAAAGAGGGGGAAGACAGGAAAGAGGGGGAAGACAGGAAAGAGGGGGAAGACAGGAAAGAGGGGGAAGACAGGAAAGAGGGGAAGACAGGAAAGAGGGGGAAGACAGGAAAGAGGGGGAAGACAGGAAAGAGGGGGAAGACAGGAAAGAGGGGGAAGACAGGAAAGAGGGGGAAGACAGGAAAGAGGGGGAAGACAGGAAAGAGGGGAAGACAGGAAAGAGGGGGAAGACAGGAAAGAGGGGGAAGACAGGAAAGAGGGGAAGACAGGAAAGAGGGGGAAGACAGGAAAGAGGGGGAAGACAGGAAAGAGGGGAAGACAGGAAAGAGGGGGAAGACAGGAAAGAGGGGGAAGACAGGAAAGAGGGGGAAGACAGGAAAGAGGGGGAAGACAGGAAAGAGGGGGAAGACAGGAAAGAGGGGGAAGACAGGAAAGAGGGGGAAGACAGGAAAGAGGGGGAAGACAGGAAAGAGGGGGAAGACAGGAAAGAGGGGGAAGACAGGAAAGAGGGGGAAGACAGGAAAGAGGGGGAAGACAGGAAAGAGGGGGAAGACAGGAAAGAGGGGGAAGACAGGAAAGAGGGGGAAGACAGGAAAGAGGGGGAAGACAGGAAAGAGGGGGAAGACAGGAAAGAGGGGGAAGACAGGAAAGAGGGGGAAGACAGGAAAGAGGGGGAAGACAGGAAAGAGGGGGAAGACAGGAAAGAGGGGGAAGACAGGAAAGAGGGGGAAGACAGGAAAGAGGGGGAAGACAGGAAAGAGGGGGAAGACAGGAAAGAGGGGGAAGACAGGAAAGAGGGGGAAGACAGGAAAGAGGGGGAAGACAGGAAAGAGGGGGAAGACAGGAAAGAGGGGGAAGACAGGAAAGAGGGGGAAGACAGGAAAGAGGGGGAAGACAGGAAAGAGGGGGAAGACAGGAAAGAGGGGGAAGACAGGAAAGAGGGGGAAGACAGGAAAGAGGGGGAAGACAGGAAAGAGGGGGAAGACAGGAAAGAGGGGGAAGACAGGAAAGAGGGGGAAGACAGGAAAGAGGGGGAAGACAGGAAAGAGGGGAAGACAGGAAAGAGGGGGAAGACAGGAAAGAGGGGGAAGACAGGAAAGAGGGGGAAGACAGGAAAGAGGGGGAAGACAGGAAAGAGGGGGAAGACAGGAAAGAGGGGGAAGACAGGAAAGAGGGGGAAGACAGGAAAGAGGGGGAAGACAGGAAAGAGGGGGAAGACAGGAAAGAGGGGGAAGACAGGAAAGAGGGGGAAGACAGGAAAGAGGGGGAAGACAGGAAAGAGGGGGAAGACAGGAAAGAGGGGGAAGACAGGAAAGAGGGGGAAGACAGGAAAGAGGGGGAAGACAGGAAAGAGGGGGAAGACAGGAAAGAGGGGGAAGACAGGAAAGAGGGGGAAGACAGGAAAGAGGGGAAGACAGGAAAGAGGGGGAAGACAGGAAAGAGGGGGAAGACAGGAAAGAGGGGGAAGACAGGAAAGAGGGGGAAGACAGGAAAGAGGGGAAGACAGGAAAGAGGGGGAAGACAGGAAAGAGGGGGAAGACAGGAAAGAGGGGGAAGACAGGAAAGAGGGGGAAGACAGGAAAGAGGGGGAAGACAGGAAAGAGGGGGAAGACAGGAAAGAGGGGGAAGACAGGAAAGAGGGGGAAGACAGGAAAGAGGGGGAAGACAGGAAAGAGGGGGAAGACAGGAAAGAGGGGGAAGACAGGAAAGAGGGGGAAGACAGGAAAGAGGGGGAAGACAGGAAAGAGGGGAAGACAGGAAAGAGGGGAAGACAGGAAAGAGGGGAAGACAGGAAAGAGGGGAAGACAGGAAAGAGGGGAAGACAGGAAAGAGGGGAAGACAGGAAAGAGGGGAAGACAGGAAAGAGGGGAAGACAGGAAAGAGGGGAAGACAGGAAAGAGGGGAAGACAGGAAAGAGGGGAAGACAGGAAAGAGGGGGCTGTAGGATAGCAGGGTATGCTAAAAGTCCACTTCGCAACCGGGCGGGGGACCCGGCAGGGCCCCCAGCCACGGCTGACCCCCCTCGCCACATGGAGGCAGGAGCCCGCGGGCGATCCACCCCAGAAAGACCACCCGCGGGGAGGGGGCGAAAAGGTAAAGCAGTAATTTCAGATTTATTTAAGTAAGTCGTAAAACATACAGGATCCTATGTCAAATCTAATGGTTCTAAATGCCTCAACGAAAAGACTATCCTTAACAGTTGAGTCAGTGGTAATAATGAAAATATGAAAATGGGTAACATCAATGTCCCATATCCCCCAAAGAAGAGAGGGGTAGGGGCCTGAGCCTCGGCTACCTTAGAGTCAATTAAAAGGGAATGTGGCCGGCCCACCGCTTCGTCCTGACCCAAGATACAGAAAAGACAACCGCCCAGCTCTAAGCAGCACACTAGGCTTTGAACCCACGACTGAGTGGAGTCTCAGCACTGTCGGACGCCGCCCTAACCGATTGAGCCACGAGACTCAAAATATAAAAATGCAAAAGATAAACAAAATAAAGCAAAATAACTTAATATAAAAAGTTGTGGAAATACCGCCATATTAATAATGACAACTAAAAAGACTCCAAGAATGTGAAAGTGTAATTATGCTCGAGGCTGCCTATGAAAGGAGCATATCTCTACCTCCTCATGAAGAATGATGCTAACCTGTATCGGCGAGGGACCAAAATGATTTGATGAAATCAACAGAAGCATACTGCACAACATCTACGATTCTCCTTGCTCTCTGTTCGGGGTTCAGTACATACTTCCCGCCTGAAAACGAAATATTTTAATTGTATAAATACTGAAAGAAGTCTGGTGTAATTCTTTATGAAACAAGAGCACCTCTGAAATTTACATCTAGGCCAACTTACAATTACTATGTTTTTAAAATTTATATTTTCTTACTCTTTAGATTTATTTTAAATACACAGTCAGCATTCACATGAACCAGAGGTGGGCAAAAATCCGGCCCTTCACAAGTTTTTACCTGGTCCGCATTCTCGCCAAATAATTCTTAAGAAACCAGCCCGCAAGGTAAGTAATAAGTAATAGACGACTTGATTTAGTCCCTTTATGATTAGAGAATTTGCCCTATAAATAAACAAGCATTAGAAATAATTACCTTAATATGGTTTCTTACAATACCATCAAACAAGGATGTTGGAATGGAACAAACCTGGCACCTCTAAGTTTCAGCTATTGCACAAGTTAACTGGCCCACGACCGCTGCCCAATCTTTTCAAGTGGCCCTCTGACCGAAATAATTGCCCACCTCTTGTATAAATAAAAGAATGTATAAATAAAAGAATGTAGAGAAAAACTAGCAAATAAACTGTTATTGTAATTAATATTTAAAAAACCTACTGGTAAGTAAAGACTGTTTCGTTCTCTTCATAAAACCTCCATCACTGTAATAGACCTCGCTGAATGCACACATACTAATGTTGAGAAACTTCATAGTCTTTCGAAGAGATTCATAATACTAAAACGTAAAAGAACCATTAAGTGTATGCTCTATATTTGTAGTATCGAAATATTTTTAATTTAAGATCGAACGTTACCAGTGGCGTTCGGTCCGTGGACGCAATGGAAGCATTGCTTCCCCACTTAAATGATTAGAAGCGCTGTTAAACATCAATGACGATAAAAATTATGATAAATTATCACTAAGCTATACTCCTTTCAAATATTTTTTTTTAATACAAAAAGCTCTAAATCAAAATCAGTACATTGAAAAAGGAGGGGAGAGCAATAATTTTGTTGCATCGAGACGAGTGCCAGTGGAAGCAACGTTGAGAATTACTACTTTTGTTTGACTTACTATATTTGTTTTATAAAAATTGTATCAATTCACCGATAATTTCGCCGCTTATACGATAGTATAAATGTAATAAATGATATACAATAAAATTATTCATCGTTATACTTGGGAATCAATTAATATTGTCTTAAAAGAATAAAAAATATTCACTGATGGAAACAGACCCATAACTCATTCATTTCTTTAGGCAAAACGTGGATTGTGGAAGCAACTTAGAGTTACTTATTCCTGCTATTATGCTAATGGAATCCTTTTAAAGTGCTCATTTAATGAGCTTATAGCATTAAATGACTAAATAACTGGCAATTATTAACATATATTTTTAGAAGAAATAATACAAGCTAATTGTAATTAGAGCTTAATTATGAGTAAATCAAAGTGAAGTTGTTATACTGAAGTTAATGTCTTTTGTCAACTGCCCATCCCCTTCCTCCCCCGCCCCCCACCACAAGTGCACAAATTCAAATATAATTCAAGCACATTTTTAATAGAGCTGGTGTATAAATGAAAGGTGTGTGTGTGTGTGTGTGTGTGTGTGTGTGTGTGTACAGGGTGTCTCAAAAGTCACTATCTATTTTGAAAAATAATGGGAATTACGAAAAACTGGTTTAAGACATGAAAAATATATTTATTTCAAAGTAAGTGCCACAAAGAATTAGTGCTATTTATTTATCTGTCTCCACATGGCGACCATCAGTGTCTCTACAGAGCTCAAAGCGATAAGTTGTTTCCCGGAACACACTTTCCAGCATTTGAGGTGTTATTTTCTGAACTGCATCGGTAATACGATTTCGAAGTTCAGCTACATCACTAATTCTTCTACCAGTGTACACCTTAGACTTAATGAAATCCCAGGCGAAAAAATCTAATGGTGTTAAATCGGGTGAACGTGCTGCCCATGGTTGTGTTCCTCCATGGCCAATCCAGCGACTGGGGAAGCGTCTGTCAAGATAATCACGTACAATTATTGCATAATGGCACGGTGCTCCATCCTGCTGAAAAACTACTGTGTCAAGAATGCCATCTGTAAGAAGTTGAGGTTCGAGGAATTGTTCAAGCATGTCAAGATAAATTTATAAATTACACACAATTCGAAATAAACCAATTAACTTTTTTTAAATACACAAATTTGCACCAGAAGTACATACCTTTATGCCAGCATAGCATTTTTTAAAAAAACATCTAATGTCACCGAAATAGATAGCGACTTTTGAGACACCCTGTATATATATATATATAAAATAGGCTATGCATGCTTCCTTGTACATAATTGTCACTAATCACCACTGAACATCACCATGCCTGACATAAATCATGCAAAAGTAGAGGATAGTATGCTGCGTTGGTATGGTCATATGGAGAGAATGAGTAATGATAAAATTGCAAAAGTGTTGTACAGTGGTGAGTGCGTGGGAAAAAAAGACCTTGTAAAAGATGGAAGGATGTAATTGGTAACTGTGAATAATGCGTTCATATAAATGTGAGTACAAGAATTCGTAAGAAAGAATGGCAAATGGAAGTGATTTGTTTGAGTATGTAAATGCAAGACCATAGTCTCATGGTGATCTTGTATATAGTGAATTAACTGCCTATTTCCAGTCCTAAATTCCAGAGTCATGCCCACAACATGGAAAGCAGTACACGAGTTTCCAGATTTTATGAATTAAAATAATTTATCGTGTAATAAAATTTTATTATGCAAGAAAAAAAGCATTTTTCTTTTTCAATATTTCAACTAAAGGGTGTTCCAGGGTTGAGGGAAAAAAAACTGTGCTTATTCCCAAATCACTTATAGTTTTAGTTCACATTGTGGATTCCAATTTCACCTTTGTAAGTATACAAGTGTAATCATTTAAATTAATAATTTAGGACTACACGTTAGCATATCTACAGGAACAGTGATCGAAATGATGTTTGATACTCACGTGAAATCCTAAACATCGACCATAAAAAGAATACTGTGACACCGTGTTTAAGAGAGACATCAGCTCAATCGTTGAGCAATCCATTTCAGGAATCAAATTTCCGTCTTCGCATCGTGGAAGCAGAGTCGTAACTATATAATCCATCAAGGTAGAGAGTGAAGCCAGTGTTTGGCCCCAAGCTTCAACTTCTCTGTATGGTAAGAAACGTTACTTAATTAGTTTGGAGTGACATATTACTAAAATTCATTTGAGGCCTAAATTTCAAGAATGTTTTAAGCTGAAATTAAAATTATAATAGGGTCAAATCACAAAGGTTTTACAGAGATTCTTCATAAACCTTTTAACTGTATGCACTGAAAATTAAAACCACTTTTGCAGGATTGTTGGTTTATGCTCACAGTCTATAATAATGAAACCTTCCATAAAACTTTAAAAATCATAGCTTTGCTAATGAGATACCTTTTTCATAAAGATGACACCATAATCAAGCCAATGGCCTACATTCACCTAATAGGATTTAAAATACAAATATAACAAAGGTACATGTAATGTTAAAAAAAAAAAAAAATTATTCAGCTTTTTAGTGTGTGTGTGTGTGTGTGTGTGTGTGTGTGTGTGTGTGTGTGTGTGTGTGTGTGTGTGTTGGTGTGTGTGTGTGTGTGTGTGTGTGTGTGTGTGTGTGTGTGTGTGTGTGTGTGTGTGTTCTTGTAAAAATAAAAATATTTAAAGTATGATATCAAGTTACATGCGATCCAATAATGCAAAAATTTTCTTTTGCCATATCTCAGGATCATAACTCCTATTATTGAATACTAAATATAGGTCCAAATTTATTATGATTAACATAATCACTGTCAAGAAAATCAATATCAGAAGTAAACAAGTACAATATGTTTCTGGCACAAAAATATACAATAATTTATACTTTTACATACAACTGGAGATGACTTACTATTAGGTGTATAAACAGCCTATAGGTCATAAATCTGTGTGGATTTTATGATTAATACTTACTTCACATAGTGAGCCTTCCGAAAAAGAATAATAGAATCCCTGCTTGTAGAAATTTTTCTGCATATTTCAAACACACACATAACAGCTTGTTGAGTCATGCTTGAAAAACTTCGGAAACCATTGCCTGGAACTTCAGGGCTGTAAACAATTAAAAAAGATCCCAATTAGTTTAGCACAAAAACATATTAGGCCTAAAATACAGAAATAAAATGCTAGTAAACATACTGACTCTTTAAAATTATTTTAAATATATACAATGTTCACAATATTTAAATATCATGGATATTAGTCTAAGTGACTACAGTATAAAATAACAGCTATGGTGAAATAACCACTACTAAGCTGTTATTGGATTTGGAACAATGGATCAGGGTGCCTGAAGATACGACAACTTGGATAACAATGTCGCGCAGAAAGGACATACAATTTAGATTGTAACCTCATATTTGAAAGTCTTATTTATTTTCTGGAATTGTTTATATGCTTAAAATATTAATGAAAGAATAAAGTTTATGCTTTTTTATAAATAAATTACCATAAAACATTTAATTATACATACAGTATATATGGTATGTCGTAATGCCATAAAGATTACTTTCAATCAGTGATAAAATTCCAGCAGAATCCAGCTAAAGCTAACAAGTTTACCATATTACTATGTACTAACCTATTATGAACTTAAGTCTCCAAACTGCAGATCTGGATTCTGGAATTGTATCAAGATTCTGAATTTTTTATGGCAAACCTATTTAAGCTCATATGCTGTACATGGTATTATATATAAAAGTATTATCCACACCCCCATTGGCAGAACTTGGTAAATTGTTGGTTATCTTGAGAGCTGAGAGCAAAATCAGGCATACTGTACTTCGTTACAAAACTTAAAATCTGAAAATTTTCATAATTTAGTAAACTTTTCAATACTGGTATACGAGGGTGCAATCATAGTATGGCACACTTTATTCTAGAACTAAATTATGATAAATTCTGTAGGCAGTCCTATGCTTAATACTGTAAAGGATTATAATTACAAAAAAAAAAGGCTTTGAGCTAAAGCATTAAACCCAGTACCTGTATAAAAGTTTATGCTATCACTGGTAGCTACATCAGCAAGTTACCAACAAAGATCCAATTTGCCCCCAATTTAGCATTCAATTCAGTGAAAGTATGTCATACCGCCATAAATTTACACTTAAATTAGCAAATAGAGTAAATATTAAATTCTCAACACCAAATAATATGTCCTAGTTGGGTCCACTGAGAGGTTGGGGATACCAGGGAAAAATCCGAGACCCAGAAAGAGGGGAGATAAAATCTAAAAATATTAATAAAGCAATTGATTAAATAACAGAAAATATAACTAATAAACAAAAAAACATTCATAATGAAATACTGAGTAAACAGGGGGCCCCAGGGCAGCTCTCAGCAGCCCTGGTCCTTGTTCTAAAACATCATTAAAAATCTAAAATTTATCCATGATAAAAGCTCAACCATTTAATCATTTCTTCACATTATTATGGTTATGTGAAAACCATGAAGCTACTCAGGCTTATTCAGGTTATCCAAGTCATAAATGGTCCAAAGCTATATTTTATTACTAAATTTTGCAAACTATTAATTCCAAGTCTACTAATTAACAAAACACTATTTTCAGAGGTACCTACTAAAGTAGCCTACATAACTTGAGCTAAAATATATATTTTTACACAAATTACAAACTCTCTCATTCATGAGAGTGTCTAATTTTGGTAATTATGCAGTAAAATACATTCCCAAGATTCTAGTCAAATCTATACTTTTCTAGTGTAATTTAGCGCGTTTCATTCAAATCTGACCTTCATTTCTTGCGCAAAATTGACAAAACCTAACCCAACCAAGCACTTTCATACATGGGTGTACCTGGCCAGGGGGCTCCACCCCCAGGCCCCTGCCTTAAACCTTGTCAATGAAAATATCAATTTTCAAACCTGCATTTAGTTCTCCAGAGGTGGATACAATAAAGCAATTTGATGTAAAAAAGCACAAATGTAAGTTTACAGGGATGATCAGCTATAAATACAAGTAATTATGCAGTAGTCTCGCTTCCTTTTATTAAGTTTGCACAAGAAATAAAGGTAAGATTTGAACAAAACATTCTAAATTAGGTAAATGTTTAGAATAACTCCAAACTGTTCAATTTCCAAAATTATGCATTCATAGATACATTTTTATATCAAGATGCATTTCTGATAGTCTGAGGTTGTGCAAATGCCCCAAAACTATATTATGCATGATTTCAGTTTTACAGCAGTTGCACAACCTCAGACTACCAGAAATGAATTTCTGATATAAAACTGAATCTCATGAATGCATAATTATGGAAATTAAGCCAAACCTAACCTAAGCAATGGAAAGCTTTTTTATTTTTGTCATAATTACGCAAATGGCCATGAGTATTTCCTTTATCATCCTTTTATGGGGCACAACAATTCACTTAACAAAATCCCATGATCATAGAAAAGTTTAAAGGCTGCATTCTCATTTACAGAAAATTTCACAACAGCTTTGCAAAATGTATAGGAACAATTTTCACACAGAACTCGTGTTAAACTGCTTACTGTAAGCAGATTTTTTTCAGTTTGGTGGACTGCTATCTCCCCACCAAATTTGCTACAGCACATATAACAGGATATAATTGTTAAGTAAGAGTTGCTTAAAATTAACCAAAACCTACAGGAAAATTACTGAATGCCCAGTTAGGTTAACTGAATACCCACTTAGGTCAACTGTACACTCTTGACAATTGGTTAGGTTAAGTGGTAATATTTCATTAGTTTTAGCAAAAATATCATGACTTAACCTAATCAATCCTCAAAGGTATACAGTTGACCAAACTGGGCATTCAATTTTCCTATAGGTTTCAATTAATAGCAGTCTGCCAAACCAAAAAAATTCCCATAACAGTTTTCAACGAAAAAAATGTTTCTTCTTCTTCTGTCATTATAATGGTGCCACAAAATAATTTCAGAAAATTTCAAACTTTTATTAATATTTACAGATATTGGTTGTCATTTCTGTTCATATTTTATTTAATAACATTTCATTAAAAATATATGAAGAATTTTGTAGTAACAGTTTGTTGTTTAAAACAGTTTGGAGTTATTCTAAACCTTTACCCTAAATTATACTAGAAAAGTATAGATTTGACTAGTATATCTTGGGTCATGTATTTTACTGCATATTAACTCCAATCTTTTCTAAAACTAAGGAGTTACTATTTACCACATGGTATGGCAAGTCATTTCAAAAATCTGCTGGATCATTCCACCATAACAGTCACCACACTGCATGTTGCAACCATCATGCCAATTCAGATACCTATATATAAATATTGAAAGAATATATTCTAGAAGGAATGGCACCAAATTGTACCCCCAAAAACATACTTTACAACACCTCAGCAGTTTTGCCCTACCTCCTATACTGGATTAGAGGATTGGTTTGGTTCAGTTAGTAATTACAAATCTATGGACTTTTGTCTCTGAACACTGTCTAGATAGTAAAGGGTTAATTCCTAGTTTGAGGCATCCTCTTAACACTTTCGCGTCCGTACATGTGCCTATTTCTTACCCCTTAACCATTCTAGGCTTGCAAGCAGTTCACTTCGCGCTTTGCACATAGGTTTCTGCTCTTATCATGTTCACAGTCTTTGAATAATTTTATATTTAATTTTACTGTATTGTTTTATAACTACAACTCTACATTTGGTAAAGATGCAGTTTCACGGCTCCATCTAAATTTTTTCCCTGCAGTCATGGAGGAATACAAAACACTATTGTTTATATTGCAGATGTGTGTTTTGTATTCTTCTGCGACTTTGCAGATCTGTAAAAGTAGCAGGAAAAAAAATCAAGAATTATCACCAAATAATGCAGAAAAACAATAATTATCACCAATTAAATAACTAAGGTTAATTGAAAGCCCAGTTAGGTCAATTGAATGGCTGATTAGGTCAACTGTACGCCCTTGATGATTGGTTAGATTGTCATGATATTTTCGTTAACTAAAATATTACGACTTACCCTAACCTAACCAAGCACTCAATTAACCTAACCAAGCACTCAATTAACCTAACCAAGCACTCAATTAACCTAACCAAGCACTCAATTAACCTAACCAAGCACTCAATTAACCTAACCAAGCACTCAATTAACCTAACCAAGCACTCAATTAACCTAACCAAGCACTCAATTAACCTAACCAAGCACTCAATTAACCTAACCAAGCACTCAATTAACCTAACCAAGCACTCAATTAACCTAACCAAGCACTCAATTAACCTAACCAAGCACTCAATTAACCTAACCAAGCACTCAATTAACCTAACCAAGCACTCAATTAACCTAACCAAGCACTCAATTAACCTAACCAAGCACTCAATTAACCTAACCAAGCACTCAATTAACCTAACCAAGCATTCAATTAACCTAACCAAGCATTCAATTAACCTAACCAAGCATTCAATTAACCTAACCAAGCATTCAATTAACCTTAGTTATTTAATTGGTATAATTTTTTTTCCTGCATTATTTGGTGATAATTCTGGATTTTTTTCTGCTACTTTGGCTAAATTTAACACAATCCTCTAACTAGTTTAAGCTCACTGACAGAACATCCAGCGCACACATCCACCATCATCAACATTACACTCCAAACTGACGCATTTCCACCTCATTGCTACATTTTATAGGCAATCATGCAGCAGAATGGCACAAAGTAGTTCTTATTAAAAATATAATAAAAAATACTTTACAGGGTTTTACAAAAACTTTACCGATGCCATGGTCTTCAGACAGTTTCCAAATATACATATTTATGGTTTTTATGACTAAAATATCGGTATTCGTGGAGCCGTGAAACTGCATATTTACCCTACATTTCTTTAATGAAAACTGCATGATATAGATAATGAATCAAAAATTTAATAAATTTTATGAAATTTATTATAACCTTGTAAACAAATATTCTAACAATATTCTAATAACTCTCTTGCTACAAAAAGTTGAATAAAACCTAAAGGAGATGATGGAATTGCTTCTTGCATTCCTGGATAATTGTAATAAAACTATTTAATGCTAACACTAAAAGAATACAACATGCAAAATACAGTTGCTAAACCTAAAAATCATTTCTGAGGGGTGCGACCCAGATAATTTCAAGTTAGCAAATGTAATAATCTTTAAGAAAGGCAATAAAGGTGTGGCAGGAAATTATAAGCCAATCAGTTTAACATATGTTGTAGGTAAGCTACTGGAATCAATAATTAGGGATTGTATAGTCAAACACTTAGAATTACATAACTTGGTTAGAAATATGCAGCACAGTTTTAGGCAAAACAAATCTTCCTTAACTAATCTTCTAGAATTTTTTCAAAGCATGGTTGAAGTTTACGATAGTCATTGGGCAGTTAATGTAGTGTATTTAGATTTTCAAAAAGCATTTGACACCATACCGCACAAGACTCATTGAAAAAACTAAGGCTCATGGAATCAGGGGTGTAGTAATAAATTGGATAGAAGATGGTTGCGAGGTAGGAAACAGAGGGTGGTCATTGATGGAGTGGAGTCATTTTGGGCTAATATAGCGAGTGGCATTCCTCAGGGTTCTGTATTGGGCCCAGCCCGAAAAAACCGACCTGGGTTTTTTCAAAAAAGCCCACTTGAAAAAACCCACTATTTTACCTACTTGTGGGTTTTTTCATGAAACAAGTGCATATGCAATTATTTTTACAAATTGTCATATAGGCGCCTATAATGATTTTACATGCAAAGCAAGCAAACATGAGTCAACAAATAGACCTACAGGTATAACTCTTTGGGTGAGGTAGCAGGTTATAGAGTGTAGACATCAGCCAATCAGGGTGGTATGGTACTCCAGGATTGTGGTGGGTGGAAGTCAGTCAGCGACCCATGGTTCAGAACCCATGTTAAGCTGTAGGTCCCCTCCTCTGTCATGTAACTCTATATATAGCATGTTGCGAAGGAGGTTAAACAATCCTAATAAGTTTTAAGTGTCCAAGCATCTCAGCATCCCCAACTTTTGCTTTTCATAGGGAGGGGAGTTTCATGGGCATCAGACTTTTCTTCTCCCTCCCATGTAATGTAAAAGTCAAAGTTCAAAAGTTTACTAGATAAATCCATACAAAAATCAATAAATGTTTTCCAAAATTTCCAGCATGAAATACATACTTGTATATACATAGAAAAATATTGACTTATTATATGTGGTTATATTGAACATTGTAATTGTGTACAGTAAGTTGAACAAATGAAACTATATATTGTTTGAAATTTGAATATACATCTACTGAATGACTAACTATTCTTCATCACTTTTCCAATCAGATGGGTCAGTCATCCTCAATTGCCTGTTAATTTTTACAAGGTTTACAGTTTTTTCAAGGCCTAATCTATTGTGTAATTTGGTCCAGACAAGGCCAAATGTGGAGAACACTCTTTCAATCAAGGCTGAACTTGGTGGGCAGCTTAGTAATTTGTGGATAAATCAACTTCTTCATGGATTATATTTAAAAGTGGACCAGACAAATTTCGACGGGAACGTGGAGTGTAGCCTGGTCTTAGAGTCTCTATCATTTCAATAAAATACTTAGACTCTGCACATAGAAATAGAATATTATTTGCATAAAAGAATTTGGCTATTTTGTTATCAATGAAATTTTTCTGCAAAGTTGTTGTTGTCATGCCAAAATCGCTTACTTTCTTTTGAATTTTTCTTTTTTTCATCTGTAATTGTGTCAGTGGTGGTGAGGATGAGTCTGGATCATCTGAGAGGTCTATGTCATGGCAGTATGAAGATGATGTACTGGCAGTATTGTCAGTCTTGTTTCTTGATTCCATGTGTTTCAAACATTTCATTAAATGCATTTTTATTCGCTCTATTTTATTACTTATTTCATTATTGCAATGTTTGCATCTAACTTTACTAGTCCCATCAATAATATTGACTTCACTCCATTCATGACCTGATTTTCTTCCTGATCCAAAGGTCTTTGGCATTATTTAATGCAGTTATAACTTCAAACAGACTAATTCTGTAGGCTAGCAGTAAAGATAAATATGCTGTTGCCAGTTTGTTTTATTTAACTGTGAAATAAGAGAAAAAATATTCAGTAATATGAATTAAATAGATATAACTAGCTGAATTAAGTTCCCTTTGGGAGCTGTAATTCATCTACTTCCAGCAGAAGACACAGGGGCCTATCTTCCATAGGAAGTATAGCCTAACAAATAGGATAATTTACCACACCAAATTTAGTTCAAATTGGTCCATGTTTTCCAAATTTTGTTATGAAGCTCAATCTGAGAAAATAATAACTTTTTATGCTTAATTGCCTGGAAGGCAACCTTTTTGCTAAAAACAAGACAAATGTTATATTAATAGTGTACGGTACAGTACAGTATTATTATAAAAATAAGAATAGGTAGGTCTAATATGAACTACCATATATGATATTAAAGCCAGCAGATGACAAAAAAATGGACATATGAAAAAACCCAATTTTACCCAGGGGTTTTCAGGTTTTAGGTAAAAAAAACAAAAAAACCCACCTGGGGTGGGCTTTTTTAAAAAAAGCGGGTTTTCTGCCAACCCTGAATTTGGGCCCCTTGCTTTTTCTTATATATATTAACGATTTAGATGTTGGCCTAGTCAGTACAATTTCAAAGTTTGCTGATGACACAAAGTTGGGTGGTAGGGTGATTAATGACGAAGATAGAAGTAAGATCCAGGAAGATCTGAATAAAATCATTGATTGGTCAGTCACATGGCAAATGAGATTTAATGTTGATAAGCGCAAAATTTTACATATAGGTTCATGTAATGGTAATTTTGCGTATAGTATGTGAGGGAAGGAGTTAGCAAGTGTAGAGCAGGAAAAAGATTTAGGAGTTATAGTCACTGGTGATTTAAAAGTAGCGAAACAAAGTACTGTACAGCAGCAGTCAAAGCGAACAAAGTGCTAGGTTTTATAGCTCGGAATTTTTAGTACAAATCACGCAATATTATTGTTCCTCTTTATAAATCATTAGTTAGACCCCATTTGGAGTATGCAATCCAATTTTAGAATCCGCATATGCAAAAAGATATCGACAAAATCGAAAGAGTTCAAAGGCGAGCAGCTAAGATGATTCCGTCACTTAGGTCAAAGTCGTACGAGGATAGGATTAAGGAGTTAAAATTGACTACACTCAAGACTAGAAGGGTAAGGGGTGATCTAATCCAGGTTTTTAAAATTATGAATGGGTTCAATAATGTAGATAGAGATAGCTTTTTCGAAATATCTCAATATAATAGGACTAGAAATAATGGGTGTAAGTTGACAAGTAGAAGGTTCGAGACAGCAGTTGCCAAAAATTCTTTTACACATAGAAGAGTAAATAGCTGGAATAGTTTGCTAGCAGATAATTAGTAGCACGTCTATAAACATGCTTAAAAATCGATTAGATGCACATGTTGATAGAGTGGGTATAGTTTAAGGTAGTAAAATTAAGGCTTTGTGGTTCAGAACCCACATAAAATTGTAGGTCCTCTCCACCACCATGGAGGCCATGCACAATACACAATTATGAACACAGTTAGGTAGACCAGCCATGAGTGGATCCTAGGGTCTTTGTTGGTCTGAAACATTATATTATTATATGAGCAATATATCTTTCCCCTACAATGTCTAAATAAACACCGAGTCTTTGCCCCTTTGTGTTCATACGTAAATACCCTACACATCCTAAAATATAATTACCTTGAAATGACAGAAATTGTGTCAAAATATGACAACTTTAGTCGATTTCTTTTACCAAATGATGCAAAATGTGTCATCAGGACCTTTACGCAAAAATTTTTTTTTTTATATAATTTGCATCATTGGAATGCAAAAGTGTTAATACACAATGCATATGTACCATATGAATATTATATCACTGGATAGGCAATAGTTTATTTATGAATACTGTTGAGTGGAAATTTTATAATTTTGTACATTTTATAAATATTTTTGACACCCATTGTGCTAAAGTTACCTATGTCATCTTAATACACAATGCATATAATGTAACATTTTATTCTTTGTACTAAAATGTCACATTTTTTACCTTGTATGGGAAAGGTATGTGTCTGTGTTTTAAAAAGTTTAAAATCCCTAGTTTAGAGGCATCCTTAAAATTTTGGTAATTGTATACAATATCCCCCTCACCATAGTTTCTAATAAAAATTATTGCAATGTGTAGAAAATAATAAATAAAACCTTTCCTTTAAGTAAAATTTTTTTCAGTCAATCATATTTATGGAGATATTTAATTAACGATATCCATTTGACATGATGTTTTTCTGATTGGGCTATTTTTTCACTACTCTGACTTAATTAGTTGGTTGGTTTCTGTTCTGGTTATTTTTTTTTTTTCTAATTGGATTCAGTTTGGGTAATACCTCAGTTTGGTCGTGTTTATGATAGAATTATGACATGTTGTTCGTGTGGTTTCGACTTTGAGAACTTGATTCGTCATGTGCCTTAGATGAAGACTAAAAGAGTGCATAACTTAACATGTTATTACATCATCATTTGTATAATTTAGGTCTCGGGGGTATGGGGGCAGAGCCCCCATAAAGATCATGCATCACAAATTGATCAGTATAGGGTAGGGTGCATCAAACGCCCTTAGGTTCTTGGATTTTAATGTCTATTCTCTCAAATGTTACACTTGTTGCTAGAAGTGTGTATGCCAAAAATTAATTAAATCGGAGGTGGTCCTGGGTGGCCACCGGTCACTTTTATATTTTCGCGGCAATTTTTGGGGGCCGCGCTATGTAAAAATATCTATTTTTTTTATTTACCAACCAATTGACTACTTACATGTTTCTTTTAATATAGAGTTGCTAAGGGGTGATTTACATAACATTTGAGAGAATAGACATTAAAATCCAAGAACCTAAGGGCGTTTGATGCACCCTAAAGGGGTGATTTACATAAAACATGTACCATAAACGAAACTTCACTTATAGTCTAATAATATCCTTTATTGTCTTTCAGAAACAATGGAAGCTGTAACAATGGAAGCTAAGAAGACCAGATTAGCAAGTGCCATTTTTGGTCTTGGCAATGCTCTTACAGAAGGAGATGGTACATTGACAGGAGTCCACCTCCCAACTTGCCGGCAGGTTCTTCGATGCGTGATGTGGCACATCCAGAAAGAAATATGTGAAGGCAAACAAACACAGCCACTCAAATGGAAATCTGCCAGCATAGTCCTTATCCAGCTGAAAACATTCTACACTAAAGCAAATATTCCTATGCTTTCAGACCATCAATGCTGCAAACTAATACTTGACCTTCTTAATGACAATAACAAATTGCGTCAAATACCTGTTTCTCGCAGAGAATCTCCAAACACTTTGGCTAAGTTGCAATCCATGAATGAACGTCTTGATAAGACCTTTGGTGTATGGACAAAAGATGCAATGACAAACATTAAGAATGAGGAAGATAGAGCATTTTTAGAGTCAATGAAATCTGACAGAGTAGCCTCATTTGGTAGTGTTGACAAGAAGAAAGCTGATAAAGATCGTAGAAAAGAAAAACACATCTTAGCGGAAGCTTCAAGACGAGAACGTCATGAATCATCCAGTGTACAAGAGATGAAAAGTTCTGTATGCTCTGATGATAGTGCCTCTGCAGATAGCTTGGAAGAAACTGAAGAAGAGGCGATTCCAGAGCTTCAAAGGAAGCGTAGTCACCACAGATCAACATATGCAGGTACGTCTGCCTTTATTCCTCATGATATTCTGAAAAGGCCTTCAGTCATGTCTGTTGCTACTCGACTAAACATAACTCCTGTTCAACAGGCTGTGCTCACCGAAGCTGTAATTCAAGAGGCAGGAGGTGATCCACGTCGTGTGGCCAAGTCGTATTCAACTGCTGATAAGGCTCGACGATCAATAACAAGTGCTATCGCCAAAGATATTCGAGAAAATTGGATCGCCCCAACAGCTGCAACACTTCACTGGGATGGCAAGCAGATGCATACGCTCACAAACAAGAATGGCAAGGAAGAAAGATTGCCAGTGTTGGTTGGGAATGCCACTGATGTAAAGCTACTGGGAGTGGCTAGATATCCTCGTGGAAGTGATATGTCATCAGGTGACATCATTGCCGAGCACACTTACACGTTTCTACATTCATGGAAGTGCAAACAGTCAGTTGTCAACTTATGTTTTGACACAACAGCATCAAACACTGGACACGTTACAGCTGCCTGTGTTACCATTCAATCAAAACTGGACCGTGCTCTTCTGTGGTGTGCATGTCGCCATCATGTTGGAGAGGTAATCCTGGATCATGTGTTTGACGCTCTCAAAATTGACATATCAAAGTCTCCAGAAGCATCTTTGTTCCAAAGATTCCAGAAGAATTGGGAACGCATATCGCATGCAAAGGATGAAAGTTTAACCAAAATGACATTTCAATGTACAATGACGATGCACAACAACTGCTTTTATCCTGCAAAAACAAGGTTTTAAGCACAATCCGCACAAGCGCTTCATACTGTAGGGAAGACTACAAGGAAATGGCACAACTCTGCCAGGTAGTCCTCGATGATGATGTCACAAAACAAGGAACACTCCACAGACCTGGGGCCATGCATAAAGCAAGGTGGATGTCAAAGATTCTTTATTCCATCAAAATATGCCTACTTGAAGAGCAAATTTCTGTACTACCTCGAGGAACTGTAACAACACAACATCAACAGGAAAAACTGAAGGAGTTTGTTGTTTATATTTATTGTGATTGGTGGCTCATATGTCAGTCTGCTTCAAATGCCCCATGGTTTGATTTGTGCTTATACAAGACTCTGCTCAACTATAAAGCTGTCAACTCAATCATTTCAGTCAGCGCTGTGAAAGCCTTTGATAGACATTTGTGGTATTTAACCCCAGAACTGGTTGTTTTGGCACTGTTCAGCAATGCAGTACCTCAAAAGGAGCGTTGTGCCCTTGCAGATGTGTTACTGGCCATACAACCAGATGAAATGCCAAGCACTCCAAAACACCACTTCGGTTCTGGATATGGCAAACCGTCATTTCCAAAAATTACAGAAGCGACAACCCTGGCTGATCTTGTGAACGAGGACTCGTGGTTTACAGTGAACCTTCTTCACCTGGATATGACCGTCCTAACAGAGGATGTTGACAATTGGCAGAACAATGACCACTTCAAGGCAGCCAAGTCCATTGTGGATGGGTTAAATGTTGTGAATGACCCTGCGGAGAGAGCAGTAAAGCTCACAACTGATTTTGTCTCAGCTGCAAGAGGAGAAGACCACTTCCAAAATCTTCTTCAAGTGGTTGAATGTGACCGCAAAGCGAGGCCAAATTTGCGGAAACGAGCAAAGTTGTAGTAGTGACATTGGCGTTGTATTTTATACATTTTCAACTTTCAATCAATGTAAGTATAGTAATACCGAATATTTGTATATTAGTATTATAAGTAATACCGAATATTTGCCAAATATTCGGTGCATCACTACTAAATATATAAAAGTGGCCAGTGGCCACCCAGGACCACCTCCGATTTGATTTATTTTTTGCATACATACTTCTACCAACAAGTGTAACATTTGAGGGAATAGACATTAAAATCCAACAACTTTTTGAAAATCATGGGGCATTTAATGCACCCTAGTATAGGGTTCACTTTGTGATGCGTGATCTTTACAGGGGCTCTACCCCCATACCCTGGAGACCTAAATTATACAAATAATATGTTAAGTTATGCACTTTTTTAGTAAAAAATATATTTTTCTAGTATACATTTTCCTAGGTTAGGTAAGGTTAGATTAGATTAGGTTGGTTTCCGAAAATAAAGTAATTACATGCTATAAATAAAGGTTTTACATCAATTGTGAAGTCAATTTCATAAAATTGAGGTGAGGGGGATATTGTATACAATTACCAAAATTTTTATTGCACATGCATAAAAGTTACACCATTCGATTGGAAATAATTTATTTATGAATGTTGTAAGGTAGAAAAAGAACCTAACCTATTTGTTAAAAAATCTAGAAGAGGAAGAGCAATTGTTGTCCCAAGTCAATATGATGACTAAGCTGATTGATGCAGTATTGTTTGTATATATTAAGGTGTATATATATATATTATCTCTCCATCTCATAATTGTAAAGTTAGTGAAAAATTCACTTAATTCAGAACTAGCATTTTTGGGCTCTTGTGGCATCATTTTTTTGGGCCACTGGTGCGTCCTTTCTACTAGTTTGTTGAATGCGGCTTTTACAAGGCATGGCCTTATAGAGAGCTCTCTTACAATTCAGTTTGGTTGTTTAGATACAAGATTGTTGCATCTTGCAATGGTGCAGGTTGTGTTGTTGCAAGGTTTAGAAAGAACAAATAGTGTCCCTTTTGTTTTTTTTTTCCTAAATTTTATGCAACCAAGGCCTAAAGTAGGCCCACATCAAGTCAGCAACCCTGAGGTAGGACTTAATAGGGCCTCCAAGTCTGTTTGCTTTAGTCTAGCTTAACTTTGGCTATAAGTTAAAGGGTAAATTTATAGTTTCAACCACAACTCTCTTTGAAAAATAAAATTAGGTTTTCCGGTGGTTTCTGATGTGATTCATCCGAAAATGACATTCATTTCTGTCGCAAATTACTCATTTTGTGATTCTCCCCCCCATAATATGGTGAATGCATGGGAAATCAGGGTTTTTGGGTGTGTGTGTGTGTGGGGGGGGGGGGACATGACTCCAGATTCGAAAAAATTTACTGGAGCACAGCTCTGAATTTACTTTTTTTTCCCTTACACCACTAGATAGGTATGGAAAATTTGGGAGTACCGAAATGGAAGACCCACCTAATCTTGGATAAGCCATATTGACATTAAAATAAATAATAATAATAAAAAATAACTCAGAAGGAGAACATGAACTCTTGCTGAGAAAAATTAAAAAGACACCAACGAAGAAACAAATATGGGATGAAAAGAAAAAAGATCCCATGGCTAGAAATAGCAACACGGTTTTAAGAAGAAGAAAAAGATCGGATAAGCAGAATAACAGGGCGAGAAGCTGAATAAGCATAAGCGATTAAGCATAAGAACAGCGACGGAAAAAGCCGGAATAAAAATGTTTTAGTGGTGTCAAGAGATAAAATTCATAACAGTTTCAAGGTAAGAAGTTCATAAATTTCCCTTCGGTTATTAAATTTAGGTTAAATAAGCTGACATTTCAGCTGTAATTGTTTAACAAAAGAGTATGGAAGTCCTGTTTATGGACAAATAGTTAGGCTGGTTCATCTTTGGCCTAGGTCTTCCATCTTCAACATAGCCTAGGTTGTGTTTAGGCTACTCTGGTTGGAGCAGGACCTATTTTTTCCATATCTAAATGGTGGCCCGTGTGGGGAAGGGTTATTTGCTGTGAAAACCTTAACCTTGAATAAAATAAAATAAATTAAAACAAAAAAATAATAAAATTACGCCTTATCAAACATTTTGACATCTGAACAGAATTTATTCCATGTTTGGCTTTTTCAAATACTTACTACATATAAATAATAATAAATTACGAAGCCCTAACTAAAAATAAAAATAAGAAATAATTCAAATGCTTCAAAACTTATCATTTGGTCATAAATGTGGTAAAATTCTAGAATAAGGGTAATCAGAAGCCTAGCCTATTTAACCAAAATAAAGCTTATTTATAGAGTTGAAAGGGTTTTAGGATTTTGGGGACTTAATTTTGGAAAAATAAAATAAACAAAATATGGCTGAATGTGAAGCAATTGAGGCAAAGATTAAATTATTAAAAGGAAGAGATCAGCAAGGAAGGGAGTCATTACCAGGCTTTTAACTACCTTTAATAGCAAAGAAAATCCAAATAAAAGGGATTATGATACTATTTTGGGTGGTTTAAATAGAATTAAACAGGAAATAATAATTATAGACGAGGAAATTGTTACAGAAACTGATGCGTTAAATGTTGGTGAAGAGACATATACAGCACTTTTGTGTGAACAAGAACAGAATATTTTTGAAATAGATTCTCACATAAATGAATTATATGCTGCTTTAGATAATCTACCAAATAATTTAGAGGCTACAAATCAAAGTTTGATTGAGGCCTTCAGAAATGTATCCATTTCTAATGATGACAATAAACAACTAAAAGCCAAGTTACCAACATTACAAGTACCAATATTTGAGGGTGATCGAACAAAATTTCAGTCTTTTCTAGAAAAATTTGATAGTTTAATTGGCAACAAAGATTATATATCTGATGTTGACAAATTCAGTTATCTCCTTAATTATTTAAAGGGCCCAGCCCTAAAACTGGTTGATGCCTTACCGGCAATTGGCAGTTCATATAAAATAGCTCTCAAATTACTAGAAAGAAATTTCCTAAATAAAAAAGAAATAGTAAATGATTTAGCAATAAAATTAAAAAATATAAAACCAGCCAAGGATAACCATCAGGATCTGTACAATTTCTATTGTGAAATTGAATGCATGTTAGGTCATCTACAAAATAATGATATAGATCTAGAGAAATCAGCATGGTTTATCCAAGCCATAATATTTGATTGTTTACCTACCCAAATTAGGGATATTTTCCAAAGAATAACGGGAAATACATACCCTACCCTTGATGAAATAAGGAATGAATTTCCAAATGTTTTGTCAATGTACAAATCTTCAAAGATTGATTCACAAACAAAGAAAATACAAACAAAACCACCACAACCACAAAAAGACAAATCAGAACAAAAAGTGATAGGTCTAACTCCTACACTACGAAATTTTAATGTTACGACAGAATTTGTACGTAAGTGTAAATTTTGTTCGGCTGATGATCACTATAGCACACGATGTACTAAATATGTAGACTTAGAATCCCGGATAAATAGGTGTTCTCAGTTAAACCTTTGTACTAAATGCACAGGTGCAGGACATACTAACAAAGACTGCAAAACAAAAATAAGATTCAAATGTGTTAATTGTGGAAGTTTAAATCATGTCTCTTGTCTTTGTGATTCATTTAAAAATTCAAATAAACAAAACCTAAAGAAAAATGAAAAAACATTTAATGGACATATATCAATAAATAATGTCAATAAAAATTCTAGTGTACTCCTACCTAC
Organism: Bathynomus jamesi; assembly: GCA_023014485.1. Taxonomy (NCBI): domain Eukaryota; kingdom Metazoa; phylum Arthropoda; class Malacostraca; order Isopoda; family Cirolanidae; genus Bathynomus; species Bathynomus jamesi. Next base: position 24,978 of record JAJOZX010003983.1, read on the forward strand.
AATAACCTTGGATTTAAAAAATAAAGAAGGTGGGACAACTCCTATAAGATGTCTAATAGATTCTTGTTCCCAACAAACATTTGTAGATCAATCATTAGTTAATCAATTAGGCCTACAAACTCATAAAAATGAACAAGAATTGTGTATAACATCATTTGTCAAAGAAAATGAACAGAAAGAAAAATATAATACAGTCAATTTAGATCTGGATATACCCACAGAGAATAAAACAACAAACATAGAAGTAGTAGTCATTGAACAAGTTGGTCAACAAAAATTTAAAATACCAAATTTAAAAGAAGTAATACAACAACTTAAAAAGCAATATAAAATTGCAGATAGAAATTTAAATGATGATATAATAGATAATGTTCAAATGTTAATTGGAGCTGATTATATTCACTTAATTCAGAAGGGCATAGTCAGAATAGGAGATGGGATTGCTCTAGATACTCACTGGGGTATAGCTCCACTGGGACACATAGATAAATATAAAATAACAATGAAAAATAAAAATATATGACTAACAAACTTGCCCTATTATGACAAGGTCTTACACAACTCAAATAATGACATAAATACTGAAATATTAAATAAATCATTAACAACTGAAGAATTAGATAAAGGTGTACAACAGCTCTGGCTATTAGAGTCAGTGGGGGTGCAAGATGGTGATCATACAGATGAAAATCAATTAATGGCTGAAAATTTTGAAAACACCATCATGTATGAAAATGGCCATTATTCAATTGAACTACCTTGGAAGATCAATAGTCCAAAATTAAATGATAATCTAAAGGTAGCTAAAGGTCATCTCTATAATTTGATGAAAATTAAAAAATGACAAGAGAATTAAAATGTATGATGATGTTTTCAAGGACCAGTTAGAAAAAGGCTTCATTGAAGAAGTTAAAGATCACCCCTTTAAAAAAGACAACTGCCATTATCTTACTCACACAGGAGTCTATAGAAAGGATGCACCCACAACAAAACTTAGAGTTGTGTATAACTGTAGTCTTAAAGATGGCAATAAGCATAGCTTGAATGACTGTCTCATAGAGGGGCCTAATCTTATTTCAGACCTTGTAAAAATCCTTCTAAGATTTAGATTAGATGACTATGCAGTTCAAAGTGATATAAGCAAAGCTTTTTTGAGAATTCATCTGAAAAATAACTATGACAAAGATCAACTAAGATTCTTGTGGTTTAATGATCCATATGACTTAAATAAAGGGTTTAAAACATTTAAATTTAATGTGGTTTTGTTTGGAGCAAATGCAAGTCCTAGTTTACTGGCTTTAACCATCAAACATCACTTAAATTTGTATGATGAAAATGATTTAACTGTTCAGTTCTTGAAAGATCACTTCTATGTAGATAACCTTGTAGGATCAACCAAAACAGAGTCAGAATTAAATGAAGTTTACATAAAAGCAGATAAAATAATGAAAGAAGGTAATTTTGAATTAAGAGAGTGGATCACAAATAATGAGAGACTAAATCAAAAAATAAAATCAGAAGACAAAGGATTAACAGAACCAACAAACAGGGTGAAAACATTAGGCATGATCTGGGATTTGAACTCAGATTCTAAAGTTCATGACTCACTCTGCACAAAAGGCTACACCTTAGATACAACAGCTAACACAAAAAGAAAGATCTTATCCGAAAGTTCAAAAATATTTGATCCTATGGGTTTACTCCTTCCTTCTACTATCAGATCCAGGGTTCTTTTACAAGAATTTTGGAAACAGAAAGTAGACTGGGATGATCCTATAACCAATAAACAACAAGATAGCTGGAAAAGGTTAGCTAAAGATCTCAATAAATTACAAAACATAAATATTCAGAGTTTGTGGACACAGAGATACACCTCAAACCTTGCATGTATTTGGTGATGCCAGTGAAAAGGTGTATGGCTGTTGCGCTTACCTTGTAGGTGAGGATGGCAGCCATTTGATCTATGCCAAGGGGAAAGTAACACCCTTAAAACAAAAGAAAACTATTCCTCAGCTTGAACTACTTGCGGGTTATCTAGCTGTAAAAATAACAGTATTTCTCCATGAAGTCTATTATGATGTAAACATCACAACTACATATATTTGGCTTGACAGTCAAATCTGCTTGGCATGGATCAACTCTGATGAGCTAAACTCAAAAAACATCTTTGTCCGTAACAGATTAAGAGACATTAAAGAAGCTAGACAAAATTTGGACATAACCTTCAGATACATTCCAACAAAACAAAATCCTGCAGACTTTCTCACAAGAGGATTATCCTGTAAATTACTAAAATCCAACAAAAATTGGTTTCATGGACCTGAATTCATTCAGGATGAAACAATGTGGCCAGCAGAACAAATTAATGTAAAACTTAACATGATAACCACAAATAAAGTTGAGCCACTATTAGATTATAACAGTTATTCTGACTTTGGCAAACTTGTAAGGGTAACATCTTACTGTCTCAGATTCATTCACAACTGTTTAAAGAAAATAAATAAACAAAGAAATAATGATAATGAAATGTATACAAGTCTAGCTACCAAATATTGGATTAACCACATACAACAAACAGAATACAAAAATGAAATAGATTTTTTAACAATTGGTAAACAAATGAACAAAGTACCCTCTGTGGTAATAAACTTGAATCTTTACATTGACAAAGATGGCTTATTAAGATGTAAGGGTAGATTAAACAAATCACAAATCACATATAACAGTAAACAACCCCTTCTTCTTCCTAGGTTCCATCACATTACAACCCTAATTATTAGAGAGAAACACAATGAACTTTATCACATGGGCGTTCCACAAACATTAAATGCCATTAGAAAGTTGTATTGGATACCCAAAGGCAGAATGACTGTAAAGACAGTTTTGAATAACTGTGTCACCTGCAAAAGGATTCATTCCAGATCTTTCAGGAAGACCAATCCTCCTGATTTGCCAACAGAGAGAGTCACCTTTAATAGGCCTTTTGAAACAGTTGGCATAGACTATACAGGAAGTTTGACTGTTGGTCTGGGAACAACAGAACAAAAAATGTACATCATACTTTACACATGTTCATCTTCTAGAGCAGTCAGCTTAGACGTAGTGAGTGATCTCTCCGCAGAATCATTTGTCTATAGCTTTAGAAGATTTTGTGCTAAGCATTCTGTACCCAAAATTGTTTGGACAGATAATGCAACCTATTTCAAGGCTGGTGAAAATCAAATAAATGACATATTACAAAATTCACATACCATAACATATCTACAAAATAACAAAATAAAATGGAAATACATCCCTGTTGCCTCACCATGGTATGGAGCAATCTGGGAAAGGAATATCCAAACAATAAAGAATTGCCTAAAGAAATCAATAGGTAAAAAACAAATTGAATTCTTTGAACTTCTCACTCTCATTAGTGAAATTGAGAATGTTGTCAATAACAGACCTCTTACTTATGTAGGGGATAATATTAATGATGTAGAGCCTCTCACCCCAAATCATTTGATTAAGGGAGAAGTCATTAACCTTCTACCTGATTACAATATCTCCTTGGATGATCCACCTTGGAGTGATAATAATCATGATTTGCAAAATAGATTATCACAAATAACAAATATAAAAACAAAATTTAAAAAGCAATGGAGTGATGAATACCTTGTTGGGTTGAGAGAAAGACATAAATATATACAAAACAAAGACTGGGTTAATAAAATTAGGGTAGGAGATGTAGTTCTAATTAGACAAAATACACCAAGACAGTGTTGGCCATTAGGTAGAGTTTTAGAACTAAAAACTGGGGAAGATGGATTAACCAGGGTTGTAAAACTTAAAACTGCTTCAGGTGAAACTATAAGAGATGTATCACTCTTATACCCCCTAGAAGTAGGACCAACTACTGTTAACAAAAATGATCAAGATGATGAATCTATAATAGATTCTGATGATGATCAAAATTTGACCCAAACTATACCAAACCTAACCTGTTCAATAAATGATGTAACTAGTCCTACTACTACAATAACCTATACCACAAATAGTAGACCACAACGTTCAACTGCTCTACGAGCTAGGCAGATGTTACAACAAAAGATAAGGGCTGGAGTATTGTAATATTTCCTATGGAAAATAAACTAAAATGCAACACCCTTTCATTTTGAAAAGGGTGAGGACTTTATAAAATGCTACACTTTTTATATTAAAAAGTGAGGAAAAACAAAAATGGAATAACAAATAAAACATAAAATATAGGTAATCTAAGATGGGTTAACAAATATTAAAGAAAAAATTGGGTTTCACATGCAATTTTTCCTTTCTGGCTGGCCCCAATGTATGGAAAATTTGGGAGTACCGAAATGGAAGACCCACCTAATCTTGGATAAGCCATATTGACATTAAAAAATAAATAATAATAAAAAATAACTCAGAAGGAGAACATGAACTCTTGCTGAGAAAAATTAAAAAGACACCAACGAAGAAACAAATATGGGATGAAAAGAAAAAAGATCCCATGGCTAGAAATAGCAACACGGTTTTAAGAAGAAGAAAAAGATCGGAATAAGCAGAATAACAGGGCGAGAAGCTGAATAAGCATAAGCGATTAAGCATAAGAACAGCGACGGAAAAAGCCGGAATAAAAATGTTTTAGTGGTGTCAAGAGATAAAATTCATAACAGTTTCAAGGTAAGAAGTTCATAAATTTCCCTTCGGTTATTAAATTTAGGTTAAATAAGCTGACATTTCAGCTGTAATTGTTTAACAAAAGAGTATGGAAGTCCTGTTTATGGACAAATAGTTAGGCTGGTTCATCTTTGGCCTAGGTCTTCCATCTTCAACATAGCCTAGGTTGTGTTTAGGCTACTGGTTGGAGCAAGACCTATTTTTTCCATATAGGTTAATGATAGTAAACTCTTGAATTGATGACATACCAATTACAAATTGTTTTAGCTAAACATAATATACAATAATGTACAGTTTATAACTCACCTTAAGTTTATTTATTCATTGCAGCAGCAATGTATTGATTTACACTTGCTTAAATGGGCTATGGAAATGTCAAATTTGTTGCTTTTTGCTTTATTAGATTTGGATGCAACACTTGAACTTGAAGGCATATTTTGACTCTTCTCTTTATTAACCACAACAGCTTGGTGAGTTTCTTTTGTTAGGCGCAAAATTGCATCAATATCTTCTGGATTTGGGAATTTTCAAATTCCTCTAAAGCAGTTTTTGTTAGTCTGATGCGCAGATTCCTCACTTACCTTTTGTTTCTTAGGTGGAGGAGAAGCACTTTCTTCAGTCTGTGAAACATCGTGAAAAGTTTCATTTTCTAGATTAGCAGTTGATGAAGTTGGTTCATTTTTCTGAGGTCTAGCACTAGCACATTTTGTGAACAAACTAAATGACTGCTTTGCCATATCTCTTTGCTGCACTTCATCCTGGTATTTCTTTACTGCAATATCTAAGCTGTGGCCCAAACTCTGGGACCTCTTGTATTGTAACAAATATTTTTTTGGAATTAAAATGTTCCTCCCAGTTTTGCTTCTTTGAATATTTGTTCTTGCATTGATCACAAAGTAACCCCTCTTAACACCCTCACTTTTCTCTCCACTTCATCAATATTAGGATCCATTATTGATTATTGACTACCTGAAAAAATACAAAATAAGTAAAAGTTAGTAAATATAGTATGGTAAAAGTGAGTAAAAGTAAGTAAATATAGTACAATGAAAGTAAGTAAAAGTAAGTGCTTTAAACTTAGTAAAAGTAAGGAAGAGTAAGTAAAAGTAGGTAAGTTAAAGTAAGTAAAAGTAAGTTTAAACTTAACTAAACGAGTCATGGTGGATTACTTAAAACCACACAAGTAATTATCTGGCCAATTTATCAAACCTGGCCGAGATCAATGGAACATAGTCCAATCCTGATAATTTTATATTAAAAAAATATACGTTTTAATAAAATTTTAATTATCAAAACATTGAAGCTTAACAAAAAATAAAAATAATTGTTAAATATGGAATTACCAACTAAACTTAAAATAACTAAATTTGTAATTTAAAAAAATTGGTTTGTACAAGAACGTATACACAAAACCCAAACCCAAATTTACTTTTTCTCAGTCAAATTTACTGGAGCAATGCTCCCAAGATCCCAGGAATCTGGAGTCATGGGGGGGGGGGGGTCAAAAACTAGTAATCTACAATGGAAATGAATGTCATTTTCAGATGAATCATATCAGAAACCAACGGAAAACCTAGGAACCAAACCTAACCAACCTCCACAACTCATTTTGAAAAATAAAAATTAGGTTTTCCAGTAGTTTTGATGTGATTCATCCGAAAATGACATTCATTTCCATTGCAAATTACTCATTTTTGTGATTCCCCCCCCCCCCCTACACACAATATGGGAATGCGTGGGAAATCTGGGTTTTGGGAGGGGGGTAAAAAATGAGTGATTTCCAACAGAAATGAATGTCATTTTCAGATGAATCACATCAGAAACCAACAGAAAACCTAGGAACCAAACCTAGTAAATTTGCAGTTTTGGCCCCAATTCATTTTGAATATGAAACTTATGTTTTTCTTATGTTTTTTGATGTGATTCATTCAAATTTGGCATCCATTTCCATTGCAAATCACTCTTTTTTGAGATCCTACCCCCAATATCAAAAGCTAAAAAAGAGTGATTTGTGGTGGAAATGGATGTCAAATTCGAGTGAATCACCTCGAAAAACATGTTTCATAACCCAACCCAATCCAATGGATTGAGTTATGATGGAGTGATAAGATAAACGATTCCTTCAGAATCCAGCTATAAATTAATTTAAAAATAAATTGTTAAACTAACAAAAATATCATGACAACCTAACCAATCATCAAGGGTGTACAGTTGCCCTAACCGGGCATTCAATTGACCTAACCAGGCATTCAATTGACCTAACCAGGCATTCAATTGACCTAACCAGGCATTCAATTGACCTAACCAGGCATTCAATTGACCTAACCAGGCATTCAATTGACCTAACCAGGCATTCAATTGACCTAACCAGGCATTCAATTGACCTAACCAGGCATTCAATTGACCTAACCAGGCATTCAATTGACCTAACCAGGCATTCAATTGACCTAACCAGGCATTCAATTGACCTAACCAGGCATTCAATTGACCTAACCAGGCATTCAATTGACCTAACCAGGCATTCAATTGACCTAACCAGGCATTCAATTGACCTAACGAGTCAATGTTTTTTTAAAAATTTATGAATCGCTTCAAATGGAGTAAAAACACAACCTTCACACACTATACCCATGACTAGACTGAGACAATATGGTAGACCAAAAATTATTATATGGCAGACCAAAAATTATTATATTTATTATCTCCGTTATTATCCATTTGCAACGGAAGTGTATTAGAAAAAGTTGTCCAAAATGACGAGATACAACTAAAGATCAAATATGCAGTAATCAAGTTATGGTTGAAACTATAATAATACCAATTAAAGTAGCCCCTCTGAGCTTGGCCACTGAAGGCTCAGCTATGATTCTAAACCCAATCAAAATAAATAAAATAACACTAAATTATTAGTGTCTGGGTTAGATCAAATAATGCCTGAGTTAAGTTAGGTTCTTTTTCCACCTCAACTCAAGTTATTTCTAATCCAAGTAACTTTTATGCATGTGCAATAAAGATTTGAAGGATGCCTCTAAACTAGGAATTTACCTAGTAGAGTTTCACCCCAAATTTTTTCAAATTAGATAAAACTACTATAAGCTACAATAGAGATAAAATGAGAGCATTAGCCTTAACTCTGGTAGACGATCACAAGCCTGAGAGCTCACCTAAAATCATAATTTGACGATTCTTTTCGAATCGTTTCTCCAGTATCAGCGATGCGAAGTAGTCCATCTCGTAATGCTCGCAATCCACTGTACAATCTCTGTCCTTGTTCTGACTCATCTTCGTGAAAATGAAGAATATTATCATCAACTAAGTGTATTACTGTGTGAAAAATAGTATTTTGAGGACTTGAAGTTGAAAACCTATCATACTTTAAGGAATCTTCAATAACTTCTTTATTGCCGCTGCTTTCTTCGTCTGCCATTTTTGTTTATAAACAAACAGAGCAACCAACTGCAAACAAGTTCACCTCAAAAAAGTTATTGTAGTCTTAAGGCGTGCACTCATGACACAAAGCATTACAAAGTAATTAATATATGGTTGGTTGATTAATCTGTTTTACATCTTTCGTCCAACTGAGGACAATGAGGTGGGCAGTAACGCCACCAACCAGGAAAAATGTCTCTCTTGAAAGGAGAAATGGTTGTGCAACGTAGGGCAACCAAGTTTATCCCTAACCTAAGAAGATTGGAATATAGGGAAAGATTAAAGGAATTGGGTATGTTTAGTTTTGAGAGACGTTGCTTGACGGAAGCTATGATACATCTATTAAAAATGTTTCAGGTGTGGACATTTCAGATGTAAGTAACTTTCTCATATTAGAGGCAAAAAACTTCACTTTTTTCTACGTGAAGGTCAAAATATGAAAATAAAAACCCACTCTAATAGACAGAGTTTATTTCCACAACAGTTTCGATGCCCACTGGCATCCTCCTCGGCCACCCGAGGAGGATGCCAGTGGGCATCGAAAACTGTTGTGGAAATAAACTCTGTCTATTAGAGTGGGTTTTTATTTTCATATTAGAGGCTGATGGAAAAACTCGAGGGCATAAGAAAATTAGAAACACTTGTAGACTGGGCCTACGAAAATACTTTTTCAATCATGAAGTAATAGATTTTTGGAATGAGTTGCTATATGATGGGGTAAATAGTAGCTCCTTAGTTAGTTTTAAGAAAAATTTGGATGCTTTCATGAATGAAAGAAACAGTTTGTATGAGGGACGGTCATAAAATAAGTTTACACGGCGTATAATTTTGTAACTACTGTAAAGGACCTCATTGATTATGCTTGTATCAGGTGAATTCGTTGATCATTGTTGGCAACACTGCACGTCGATTCGGCTGCCATCTATCGTACATTGGTTATATGAGTCAGTTGAACATGGCGGCTCAACTGGAATGGTGCCCCTCATTTCTGTAACGATATTCCAAGTCTGTCAGTGGTCAAGAATTTCTCGAGCGCATTGTCACAGGAGACGAGACATGGGTTTATCACTGTACTCCAGAAACAAAACGTGCCAGTATGGAATGGAAACACCCTGTGTTTCCGCGACCAAAGAAGTTCAAGATTGTGAGGTCCGCTGGCAAAGTGATGGTTACCGTGTTTTGACCACAAAGGCGTTTGTTCGCACACTTCATTCAAAAAGGCACAACAATCGATGCAGCTTCATAGTGTTCAACACTGGAACGTTTACGAGCGGCCATTAAACGTAAACGTCCTGGACTGCTCCGTTGGGCAGGGCACCGGGTTAAATATTACTTTCACGGCTCCACGAAATCAACTTTTAGTTATAAAAGTCATATATTTATATACAGGGTGGGCGGAAAGTAGCTCCCTATTTTGGATTGGTAAAAAAATACGTATATTATCCATTTATTTCAGAAGAAATAATATGAAAGGTAGGCATACATGGTAGGTTTTCTATAAAATTCAATGTGGGCTCCAACTCTTTCCACCAGCTTCTGGAGCCGCCCAGGAATGGCGTCCACTGACTTTAGCAGGAACTCCGGCGGGATGGAGGACATGACTTCCCGAATTCGGTCCTCCAGTTCTTCCAATGTCTCTCGGTTTGGTGCGGTAGACTTCTTCCTTTACCCACCCCCAAAGAAAGAAGTCGCACGGTGTCAAGTCGGGGCTCCTGGCTGGCCATTGATGTGGACCACGACGACCCATCCAACGCCCAGGGAAGTGGGCATCCAGCCACTCACGGACAACAAGAGCGAAGTGCGGAGGGGCGCCATCTTGCATAAATATCAGATCGTCGATGTTCTCCCATGTGCTGACAACCGGCCAGACCTCGTTTCGCAACATAGCAAGGTACCGCTCAGCATTCATGGTGTTGCGCAGAAGGAACGGGCCCACAACCTGATCTGAGGTCATACCACACCACACCGTTACACTGAACCGATTCTGCCGTTTTTCAGCGGTAACCGTGGGACTTCTTTCTTTGGGGGTGGGTAAAGGAAGAAGTCTACCGCACCAAACCGAGGACATTGGAAGAACTGGAGGACCGAATTCGGGAAGTCATGTCCTCCATCCCGCCGGAGTTCCTGCTAAAGTCAGTGGACGCCATTCCTGGGCGGCTCCAGAAGCTGGTGGAAAGAGTTGGAGCCCACATTGAATTTTAGAGAAAACCTACCATGTATGCCTACCTTTTCATATTATTTTTTCTGAAATAAATGAATAATATACGTATTTTTTTACCAATCCAAAATAGGAGCTACTTTCCGCCCACCTGTAGATATAGAATAAGTAAAAGCCTGCTGTCTCTAATTTTTTTTTAAATGTCTCAAAAAATTTGAATTAATATTTTAATAAGAACTACTTTGTGCCATTCCGCCGCATGATTGCCTATAAATGTGGCAATGAGTGGAAATGCGTCAGTTTGGAGTGTAATGTTGTTGATGATGGATGTGTGCACTGGATGTTCCGTCAGTGAGCTTAAACTAGTTACAGAGGATTGTGTTAAATTTAGCCAGAGTAACAAACTGCTACTGTTTATGAAAAAGTGCTCTAAGTGTGGGAAAGTGTGTCCCTTTGATAAAAATACCCAGTTCTTTCGCTGCCAAAGCGTCGGTCAAACGGTAAAAAGTGAAACTTTAAATTTCCCTAACGAAGAATACGTTTTTTGAAGGATCCCATCTTAGCATTAGGCAAGTACTTCTATTTGTTCGTTATTTCTGCTATTCTACTTTTTCTATGAAACATGTCAGATTTGCATTAAACATTTCAGTGAAAACCTTCACGGATTGGTTTTCTTTCTGCCGTGAAGTGTGCATTTCCCACTTTATAGACCATTGACGAAGGTCCATACTCAAACATTGAACGAAGCTGGAGGGAACTTAAAGCATCAGTTCCAAAGTATGGACGTAAAAAAGACTTTTACTTGGGATATCTAGCGCGATCTTTGTTTCTGAAGACGCATCCTGACCCCTGCGAATGTTTCCATAGTTTCCTTTTAGCTGCGGCAAAATTGTACAACCCAGGATATAATTAAGGTATGTCAGTTGCCCCTGGTCAATTGAATGCCCGGTTAGGTCAACTGTACACCCTTGATGATTGGTTAGGTTAAGTGTGATATTTTCGTTAGTTAACGAAAATATCACGACTTAATCTAACCAGTCATCAAGGGCGTACAGTTGACCTAACCGGCCACTCAATTAACCTTAGTTATTTAATTGGTGATAATTATTGTTTTTTTCTGCATTATTTAGTGATCATTCTTGATTTTTTTCTGCTACTTTTACAGATCTGCTACTTTTACAGATGGAGCCGCGAATGTAATACTTTACTGGGCACTGTTTCAGTCGAACCGCCATGTTCGACTAATTCATATAACCAATGTCGGGTAGATGGCAGCCGAATCGACGTGCAGTGTTGCCAACAATGATTAGTGAATTCATCTGATACAAACATAATCAATGTAGGTCCTTTAGTTACGAAATTATACGCCGTGTAAACTATTTTCTGACCACTTCCTCGTAAATTGTAAATACTGCATATTCTTAGCTTGTTATGAAGGTTACTTTGGTAGCTCTGTAAATAGTTGTATGTTAATTAGTTGACTTGACTTGAGATTGACATTTTTCACAATTTTATTATAAAATATAGTCCATGACTTGGATAACCTCGACAGACCCCAGTGGCTTCATGTTTTTCACATGAAATGTAATCAAGATTACGTGCAGTGGGCCCGTCACTAACCTCACTTCCCATTTCTCAGACTGTCTTAGGACAGTCCATGGATGAGTTAGGTGAAAATTATATATATATATATATTATATATATATAACCAGAACTTACGTCGTTTCTATACATTAATATACTGCGTGGTCATTGCAGTTAAATGTATATATATATATATATATACATTCAACTGCAAAGAACACGCAGTATAAATAACGTAAAGAACGACGCTTGTATAGGAGATATTCCGCGCAAGACGAGAAAGAGAAAACAACAAATGAAAAAATGAAGTACCACCTGGGAATCGAACCCGGGATCTCCGATTGCCGGTCAGACGCGATAACCACTACACCATGGACTTCACTCTTCCAAATGCCGTAATTCCTCTACATACTCGCAGAAACCAATGCCCCAAGGGGGCACCTCCCGCATGCCGTAACATTATATACATTCAACTGCAAAGAACACGCAGTATAAATAACGTAAAGAACGACGCTTGTATAGGAGATATTCCGCGCAAGACGAGAAAGAGAAAACAACAAATGAAAAAATGAAGTACCACCTGGGAATCGAACCCGGGATCTTCCGATTGCCGGTCAGACGCGATAACCACTACACCATGGACTTCACTCTTCCAAATGCCGTAATTCCTCTACATACTCGCAGAAACCAATGCCCCAAGGGGGCACCTCCCGCATGCCGTAACATTATATACATTCAACTGCAAAGAACACGCAGTATAAATAACGTAAAGAACGACGCTTGTATAGGAGATATTCCGCGCAAGACGAGAAAGAGAAAACAACAAATGAAAAAATGAAGTACCACCTGGGAATCGAACCCGGATCTTCCGATTGCCGGTCAGACGCGATAACCACTACACCATGGACTTCACTCTTCCAAATGCCGTAATTCCTCTACATACTCGCAGAAACCAATGCCCAAGGGGGCACCTCCCGCATGCCGTAACATTATATACATTCAACTGCAAAGAACACGCAGTATAAATAACGTAAAGAACGACGCTTGTATAGGAGATATTCCGCGCAAGACGAGAAAGAGAAAACAACAAATGAAAAAATGAAGTACCACCTGGGAATCGAACCCGGGATCTTCCGATTGCCGGTCAGACGCGATAACCACTACACCATGGACTTCACTCTTCCAAATGCCGTAATTCCTCTACATACTCGCAGAAACCAATGCCCCAAGGGGGCACCTCCCGCATGCCGTAATTATTATATACATTCAACTGCAAAGAACACGCAGTATAAATAACGTAAAGAACGACGCTTGTATAGGAGATATTCCGCGCAAGACGAGAAAGAGAAACAACAAATGAAAAAATGAAGTACCACCTGGGAATCGAACCGGGATCTTCCGATTGCCGGTCAGACGCGATAACCACTACACCATGGACTTCACTCTTCCAAATGCCGTAATTCCTCTACATACTCGCAGAAACCAATGCCCCAAGGGGGCACCTCCCGCATGCCGTAACATTATATACATTCAACTGCAAAGACACGCAGTATAAATACGTAAAGAACGACGCTTGTATAGGAGATATTCCGCGCAAGACGAGAAAGAGAAAACAACAAATGAAAAATGAAGTACCACCTGGGAATCGAACCCGGGATCTTCCGATTGCCGGTCAGACGCGATAACCACTACACCATGGACTTCACTCTTCCAAATGCCGTAATTCCTCTACATACTCGCAGAAACCAATGCCCCAAGGGGGCACCTCCCGCATGCCGTAACATTATATACATTCAACTGCAAAGAACACGCAGTATAAATAACGTAAAGAACGACGCTTGTATAGGAGATATTCCGCGCAAGACGAGAAAGAGAAAACAACAAATGAAAAAATGAAGTACCACCTGGGAATCGAACCCGGGATCTTCCGATTGCCGGTCAGACGCGATAACCACTACACCATGGACTTCACTCTTCCAAATGCCGTAATTCCTCTACATACTCGCAGAAACCAATGCCCCAAGGGGGCACCTCCCGCATGCCGTAACATTATATACATTCAACTGCAAAGAACACGCAGTATAATAACGTAAAGAACGACGCTTGTATAGGAGATATTCGCGCAAGACGAGAAAGAGAAAACAACAATGAAAAAATGAAGTACCACCTGGGAATCGAACCCGGGATCTTCCGATTGCCGGTCAGACGCGATAACCCTACACCATGGACTTCACTCTTCCAAATGCCGTAATTCCTCTACATACTCGCAGAAACCAATGCCCCAAGGGGGCACCTCCCGCATGCCGTAACATTATATACATTCAACTGCAAAGAACACGCAGTATAAATAACGTAAAAACGACGCTTGTATAGGAGATATTCCGCGCAAGACGAGAAAGAGAAAACAACAAATGAAAAAATGAAGTACCACCTGGGAATCGAACCCGGGATCTTCCGATTGCCGGTCAGACGCGATAACCACTACACCATGGACTTCACTCTTCCAAATGCCGTAATTCCTCTACATACTCGCAGAAACCAATGCCCCAAGGGGCATTGGTTTCTGCGAGTATGTAGAGGAATTACGGCATTTGGAAGAGTGAAGTCCATGGTGTATGGTTATCGCGTCTGACCGGCAATCGGAAGATCCCGGGTTCGATTCCCAGGTGGTACTTCATTTTTTCATTTGTTGTTTTCTCTTTCTCGTCTTGCGCGGAATATCTCCTATACAAGCGTCGTTCTTTACGTTATTTATACTGCGTGTTCTTTGCAGTTGAATGTATATAATGTTACGGCATGCGGGGGTGCCCCTTGGGGCATTGGTTTCTGCGAGTATGTAGAGGAATTACGGCATTTGGAAGAGTGAAGTCCATGGTGTAGTGGTTATCGCGTCTGACCGGCAATCGGAAGATCCCGGGTTCGATTCCCAGGTGGTACTTCATTTTTTCATTTGTTGTTTTCTCTTTCTCGTCTTGCGCGGGATATATATATATATATATATATTAGAAAATGTAGAAGAGAAAGAGCCCCACTGTTAGTCCAAAGCAATATGATGACTAAGCTGATTACTGCAGCATTGTTTGCATATATTAAGTTAAGGTGTATATATAAGGCACGCGCGGCCGTCAGGGTATAAACACCGCTAACAGACCCTCACCAAGCCACAGAGTAAGGGAGGGGCCTCCTATCCCCCAAAGGTTGTGCCACCCATCCCCCAGGCAGGCGAACCCTGCCTCAGGGAGATCGAGGAGCAGGACGGGTGGGTCACTGTTAATAGGCGCCCGTCCCAAAGATCTCCTCAACCGGTCTTCGCGGCGAGGCCACCGATGGAGAATCTCACCCTATTTGTGTCGCGAATTCAGCTCTCGAACGAGGCAAGCGATATTCGACACATGATAGAAGAAATCATTGGTGAATGCCGTATAGTGATAGTTAATAAACTAAACACGAAATCTCCGTATTATAACTCTTTTAAAGTATATTTAAAGGTGTAAATGCGCATTTCAACCCGTATAATATGAGTCAATGGCCAGACGGTATTATTGTTAAGGAGTTTATTCACTTTTCCAGGAGATTTGATAACAGGCAAAATAATAATAATAATAATAGTAATAATAATAATAATAGGCGCCCTAACGGTAATGCCTGAAAGTTGTACTGTGTATAATAATAATAATAATCTTACTAATAATAAATTTTCTATCAGTCATGGTGGATAACTTGTTCAAAATAGTCACATATAATGTAAGGTCAGTGAGGAATTCAACTGTAGATGTTCATAAAATCTGCGACAGTGCAGATTTGATACTCCTGCAGGAGCACTGGCTACCTAAGCAAGAGCTAAAATTCCTCTCTACCATCCATGATGACTTTATGTACCATGCGTCATCAGCAGTAGACTTGTCAGATGAATTAATGTACGGTAGACCTTTTGGTGGTGTTGCTTTCTTATTAAGGAAAAATTTGTCAAAACATATAAGATTTTTAACAAGCGATAACGTAAGTTTGTTAGGCATTGAATTACAAGTGAACAATGATCGCATATTAATTGTAAACTGCTATTTACCATAAAACAACGGCAGTAATCTAGATGAATACATTGATTTGCTGTACAAAATTAAGTCATTATCAGATAACCCCAAATATTCTCACTGTATAATAATGGGGACTTTAACGCACATGTGAACTCGGAATTCTTTGGAGAATTGGGTATCATGTGCGAGTCGGCCAATGTAAGTATAAGTGATGTAGATGTATTAAGGGTAGCCAATGATAATTTTACATACGTTAGCGATATGAGTGGTACCACCAGGTGGATTGATCATTGTCTCACTAGTAATAATCTAAAGGATCGAATTGTTAGAGTTCATATTTTGCATGATTTCCTTCTTTCTGATCATAGACCATTAGAAATATTAATTAACGTTACCAATTTATGCGCAACACGACTTAACAAGAACTCAATAGGTAAGAATAATCGCGTCGATTGGTCCATTGTTAATATGCAGCAGAGAATAGAATACAAAGACAGAACATGTCACCTCTTTAATAATTTAGAAATTTTGCACCTTGCCTGTATAATCCTTGTTCAAATGATTCTCACTGTAAACTCATAAATAGGTATTATAGTAAGATAATATCCCTATTAAGAGAAGCAGGAAGCCCCTTGATTAAACTTACAACTATCATACTGAGGTTATTCCTGGATGGAATGATTTTATTGCCCCCTGAAGAGGGAATCGAAAGACGCCTATGATTTGTGGTGCTTTCATGGTAAACCCAGATTAGGACCAGTATACATAAATATGTGTAGAAGTCGGGGTCAGTATAAGGCGGCCATAAGGCGATGTAAACAGGAAGAAGAGTCTATTCGAGCATCAAAAGCCTGTGAAGCTCGCATAAACAACGATAATAAAAAATTTTGGAAATTTGTTAAGAATCAAACGGGTGTCAAAAATGTCCTCCCTCCGACAATCGATATGGTGTCGGGGGAGGATGAAATTGCAAAGCTGTGGAAAATCCACTACTCTAACATTCGTAATAGTGTGAGTAGGGATAATCTTAAGATAGATTGCAGCGAAACGATTGTGGGAGGGACAAGGAAAAATATTTTGATATCATTTTCTGAAGTAAAGAGGTTAATTAAAGAGTTAAAGACTGGTTCTGCGTCAGGGGTAGATGACTTATCGAATGAGCACTTAAAATATGCAAATGACGTAGTATGTCTGCATATATCATTGCTCCTATCAGCCATGCTTGCTCATAGCTATATCCCTGCAGAGTTCATGAGGGATATATCTTGCCCCTGGTCAAAAATAAGTACGGAGACATTCTGTCCAGCAATAATTACAGGCCTATTGCTGTCGCTTCCTGCGTCTCGAAACTACTAGAAAAACTCTTGTTACGCCGATTAATTGATTTCCTATGGATATTTCCTAATCAGTTTGGCTTTAAAAGGTCCCACTCAACTGACCTGTGTATCTATGTACTTAAAGAAACAATATCTAAATACATTGACAGTAATTCAACTATTTATAGCTGTTTCCTAGATATAAGTAAGGCATATGATAGGGTGAACCACAATATTTTATTTGCAAAACTAGAAGACAGGATGGTTCCCATGTACATATTAAATTTATTGAAATTTTGGTATTCCCACCAATCTTTCACTGTTAGGTGGGGCAATGTATTATCCGAGTGTTTTGGCTCCTCTTGCTGGGTGAGACAAGGCTCCTTGCTCTCCCTTATGCTGTTTAATGTGTATATTGACGGATTAATTGCTTCACTTAATGAGGCAACAGTAGGATGTTGTATAGATAACACAAGGATAAATAACTTAGTTTATGCCGATGGTGTTAATAAGTCCCTCTGTTAAAGGTCTGGATCGGCTACTAAATGTCTGCGAAGTGTATTCGCAGAAACATGATATTCTTTTTAATGTTACAAAAACTAAGGTTATGCAATTTCATCCTAAAAGCTGTAATCAGCCAGCTGATATAAGGTTTAAAATGAATGGTGAAGTAATTGAGGAAGTACAAGAGTTTAAGTATTTGGGTCAAACTATTACCAGCTCCTTGAGTGATGACTGGGATATAAGAAAACAATCTCGAGGCCTGTGTGCTAAAGCGAATATGACCATAAGGAGCTTTCGTTTCTGTACAAGTGAAGCTAAAGACACACTCTTTCGTACTTTCTGCAGTAATATATACGGTCAGCAACTCTGGGTGAATTATAAAAAAGGTTCTAGCAGAACCCTAAATTTGCTGTACAACAGGTCTTTTAGACTCTTACATAAATTACCCCCGAGATGCTCAGCTTCGCAAATGTTTGCTACCCGCAATGTCCCGAGCTTCCCGGAGGTAACAAAACGTGCTCAACACAGTCTAATGCAAAGAATTAAAAAATCAACCAACCCGATCATCCAAACTATCCATGAGTCCTGCCATTTATCCACTAAGCTATGGACTTCTTGGTACGAAAACGTCTGTCTGTAGCTCCACTTAACTTCGACAGTGCAGTATTTTCTAATCAGTTGTATATATTTCTATCCTTAGTATATGAACTGTCATTGTATTAATAATATTTCTCATATGGACTATAGTCTGCCAATAAACCTTTTCATTTTCATTTTCATTCATATGTCCAACTCATAACTGTAAAGTTAAAAGAAAACTGTCATTTATTTTAGGGCCAACTTTTGGGGCTCTTGAGGCACCAATTTTGGATGCCGGCAGCGACCTTTCTCTTTTGTTGAAAGTGGCTGAGTCGTGATCTTATAGAAAGCTCTCTCACAACTCAGTTTTGTACTCTAGATACGGGATTGTTGCACCATGCAATGGTACAATTTGTGTTGTTGTTGCAAGGCTTAGAAAGAAAACTATAAATAATGGCCCCTTTTTTATTTGTGCTGAGGCCTAAAGTAGGCGCACGTTGAGTCAACAACCCCGAGGTAGAACTGAATAAGTCCTCTAAATCCATAAAGTCTGTTTGAGCCTAGCTTAACTTAGACTATAAATTAAGGTAGCCCTTCAGAGCTTGGCCGTTCAAAGCTTAGCTGGGATTCCGAACCTAATCAAAAAGAAAAAATAACACGTTTTGGAGGAAACCATTTATTTGAAAGTGTATTTTAGGAAAGAATGTATGTAGGTAGGGGTGTATGTATGTATGTGGTCGCAGGATCAACTACACACTCACAATTACGTGTATTTCTCTCACGTGAGAAGAAACAAACTAACCTAACCCAGACATAAAATTCACCTTGATTGGTTCGATGGATGAAATGGGGGATCACCGAAATCTGTTGGCCCCGAAACTTATTAGTTATTGTATTATAAAAATTATTATTATTAATAAGGGCCGGCCGTATCTAAGATTTCATTTTCATTTTCGGGGTGGGATCTCACACACACACACACACACACACACACATATATATATATATATATATATATATGAAAATTATTTCACGAAAGTAATACGTGAATAATATTTATGATGAAAATAACCACGAAGGAAAAAGGAAACACAGAATGGTGCTCAAGCGCTTTCGTCGAATGACATCCTCAGGAACACATTCCTGAGAATGTCATTAGGCGAAAGCGCTTGAGCACTATTCTGTGTTTCCTTTTTCCTTCGTGGTTATTTTCATTATAATATATATATATATATATATATATATATATATATATATGGGAATGAACTCAGAATGGTTCCCTGAGTTTTTTATGATACACACAGACCGTGCATAGAACAAGGAACTCTTCTGGGATAATTAAATCCACTATAGTCCGAATAAGTAATGGTAAATGACAAATACCATAGTTTTTCTTTGCGAGAGACCCGTTGCCCACGTCGGGCTTGCATCATGAAAAAGAAAAACTATGGTATTTGTCATTTACCATTATTTATTCGGACTATAGTGGATTTAATTATCCCAGAAGAGTTCCTTGTTCCATGCACGGTCTGTGTGTATCATATATATATATATATATATATATATATATATTTTTTTTTTTTTTTTAATTTCACATTCAAGGAATGAGGTTGAAACTTAGAGTGCCAGTCCGGTCAGTTTGCTCTCTCCAGCTGAGTTTCTGTTGAAGGATTTAATTCTCTTAAGTGTGAATAAGGACTTCTCTGCGATTTTTCTTGTTCGGGAAGAACTCATCACTGCAAGCAATGAACGCATCTGCAACCGAGGAGGGCATCGCTTCCTGTTTCATACTGAACTATTTCATTTTCCAGACTGAGAACTCGTAGGGCAGCGTTCTTGCTTTAGAAAGCATTTCCTGGTAGAACTCATTGCATTTTGAGGGATCATCTGGACTACCTTTTGTACACCGCCATGGAAGAATTTTTTTATGGAAGAGACTAGTTCAGTGTACCTTGTAAATCTCTTTTCAAGCCCTGAGGAAAAGTAATCAAGAAAAGGCAATAAGAGGGAGCGGCGATAGTACTCCACAACGTCGGAGGCTGGGACATTGTCACATGAGGTTTGTCTTTATATGGTTGTAGGCATAGCAATTTACTCGCCATTGGCAGACATCATTTCTTCTGGTAACTCAAATTTTGCTTGGAACTCTGCTTCAGCATTTGCACACATTTCGCTGAAGACGCTCAGGACGCACTGCACGAAAGAACAATTCTCAACCAAATCCAGTCAACTTTCTACAATGCTTTACAGTCTGGCGGTGTATAAGAAAAAAATTTCTTTGCTACGTTCAGAACGAGGACAAAAGACTCCTTCGTGGCAACGCTAAAAAGTTGATGAGAAGTCTTTACCGTCCCATTATTTAGCAAATTTTCTAGTTCCTCTAAGGTATGCACAACAAAAACATTTCATGAGCCGCTGAACCAATTCATGCCTTTCCGCCCAACGTGTGTCGCACATCGAATCAGGCGAGTTTGTCTAAAAACAATTCGTCTAAAATACAATTTGTCTAAATCAATTTGTCTAAAACAATTTGTCTAAAATAGTTTGTCTAAAATCAATTTGTCTAATAACAATTTGTCTAAAATACAATTTGTCTAAAAATAATTTGTCTAAAATACAATTTGTCTAAACAAACAATTTAATATAATATGGCATACAAATTGTTGCCTGATGTACAATGCTATTTATTACTTGCCACGCCCCATCTTAAAAGGTTACCTCTTGTGCGGAATAGTACATCGAAATCAGTTATCTCGGAACCCATAACCCGGTTAGGTTAGGTTAGGTATATTATGAAATAAAATCAACCCATTTTCAATCTTTTCATCCTCACTCCAAATTTATCAAGCAGACAAATGCATTTCTAGTTATCTTCAGTTATTAGTCAAATTGTATTTTAGACAAATTATTTTAGACAAACTATTTTAGACAAACTATTTCGATGTACTATTCCGCACAAGAGGTAACCTTTTAAGATGGGGCGTGGCAAGTAATAAATAGCATTGTACATCAGGCAACAATTTGTATGCCATATTATATTAAATTGTTTGTTTAGACAAATTGTATTTTAGACAAATTATTTTTAGACAAATTGTATTTTAGACAAATTGTTATTAGACAAATTGATTTTAGACAAATTGTTTTAGACAAATTGATTTAGACAAATTGTATTTTAGACGAATTGTTTTAGACAAATTCTCCTAGACGCGTCGCACATAGCCCCAAGTTTGCTGTGCCGTGAGGACAGGAAATCAGCT
This sequence comes from Bathynomus jamesi, assembly GCA_023014485.1. Classification (NCBI taxonomy): domain Eukaryota; kingdom Metazoa; phylum Arthropoda; class Malacostraca; order Isopoda; family Cirolanidae; genus Bathynomus; species Bathynomus jamesi. The sequence goes on from JAJOZX010003983.1 coordinate 46,516, forward strand.
TTAATTTTCTACTTCAAGACGTTCGAACGTTGAGCCGGCGTATAGAAGAACTTCTTAACTTCTCTCACTGTCCCAAGGCTGTTCCCTACTAAGAGAACGCTGCACAACTTTGGCAAGATGAGGTTAAGTGAGTGCACTGCGCACTCAGTGCGTAGTGTACATACATCGCTTTTGGGTACACCTTCAAAATGGCTACTCGCACGCTATTCAAGTGACTACTCATTGCAAGAACCCCGTCGTACCCCGGTACCCGTGACCGAACAAGTACTTCAGTTCAATATTCACCTTGTTGAGTCTCTGTCATGGCCACTGCCAGTCCCTGACCCATGACATCACGTACTAGGATGAACCCCAATCTTCGCAAAGAACACCATCCTGGTCGTCTAACTAGCGTATGAAAAGTGATATCTGCTCGATCCGGCAACATCGGTTGTTTCGTCAGCAAGGACTGAAATAAAAAGCATTTGTCAATGTTCGATTTTCGCAATATTTCACCCTGAATGAATTTTCCACAGATATATATGAGCGAGTTTTGAACTATTGGATTCGTATACGTGGCATTTGCATAAGAGAATTCAGAATGGTGTCACTAGACGGCACGAAAGATCAGCGAAGCACTAAAGTTTCCGTCGTTGGCCTTCGGATCCTCTTTCAAAACTGGTTCCGATTCAAAGAACTTCGGAGAGCGATTTCCTGACGGCCACACAGGATTATAGTCCTTACTATCACTCAGCCAGCCCGATTTCTTGAGCCTGGCGCATCCTCTCGAAGTTAGTTAGTGAGATCATGTCTACTTGTTTGCCATCAACAACTCTGATAAAGTTGTCAGTGATCAGCATCGCCATCTGAGAGTGAGCAGAGAAAGATCTCGATTGCATCTTTCCACTGGTTAAAAGTCTCGAGATCAGTGCGCTCAGTTTCTGATGTCCACCTTTCCCTGCGGTCTCCTTTCCAAAGAGTATGTTGTGTCTGCAGAATGCTCCATTTCTTTATGTAAATAGGAGAGCTCCACTGAAATTTTAGCTGGGTTTAGGGTCAAACTCAAGTGACTTTGGAAGTCCTCTTGCCAATTTCAGGAGTTTCTCCTTGGTAGTGTCATCAATGTGCCTATGGACAAACAACCCAATGTCACGACTGTTATTGTCCAGGAGGTGTGGGTGGTATTAATTATATATTAATATAATAATAATATTAAGTATAAACGGGAAACATTTCAGGGAGTTGAACCCCTTAACAACCATTTAAATATGGCCCTGATCTAAAATATTTTCAAAACACGTCAGTTCTAATACATTTTGAAAAGAGTTATCTTGTAAAAAAATCTCTCAAACGTTTACCCTCAGCATCGTTGTTTAAGATAACCTATCATAATTAATATTTGAGCAGTTAAAGTGTCCGACTATAATTAATTCTTTATGTATGACTACTCTACATAGAAAATTAGGATCACCTGAAGATCAGGGCCCCCATATATTCTTGTTTTTTGCTTTACAGTACCAAATATAATAATAAATTAAGTTGAATGCCCGGTTAGGTCAACTGTACGCCCTTGACGATTGGTCAGGTTAAGTCGTGATATTTTCGTTAGTTTTAACGAAGATATCATTTGGTAATTGAAGGGTGCTGGTTAAGTGTGCGGTCTACCTACGATTCGGCGGTCTACCTTTTAATTATAGCTTCTTATCTTGTTTACTAATTGTTTGTTTACATCCCATTGTCAATCGCCCTTGACGATTGGTTAGGTTTAGTCATGATATTTTCGTTAGTTTTAACGAAAATATCATGATTAAACCTAACCAATCGTAGGTAGACCGCACACTTAACCAGCACCAATTGAAGCTGGGGGCCCTGATCTTCAAGTGATCCGAAAATTATACTCGTACAACTCAATGTGTAATTATATTCCCTGTAAAGGTGGGCTATTTACAACCCCAAAATTAAAGACTAAGTTATGGTAGGGTGTCCATACATCCCGGTTTTCAGAGAGCTGTCGCAGTCTTTAAAAAAATGTTTTGGGGACAAAAAATGACTAAGGTGTGTATTATTATTTAGTATTCATTTACTCTGTTAAAAAGTGTTTTTAAAATAAGCCTATAGGCTATAGGGCACGGATCCGCCCCTGTCCCGGTTTTTCCAAGCACAAATCTGGACACCCTAAGTTATGGCGCTAATTTTTAAAATAATTATGTGTAACTTAACATCAACCGTCTTTTAGACTGGACGAAGATCTGCTCTGCAGTATAAGAGAAGGGAACCACCTCTTCTACCTAAAGTAGAAGTACCTAAAGTATATTCACCTATAAAATCCCTGTTTATACTTTTAGTCCACTATCCACTATTTAATGACTGCAACAACATCATAATTTTCAACATGAAATAAAGATTTGATCATTTGAATTAGTTAAGTTTATTACGCATGCTTCTCACGTCAGAACACAATACTTTTGTATTCATTCCCCTGTTTGCCTTAAGTTTCTCTACGAATGACAAGCCATTATTTTGTAGCTAGTTCCTTCTTGGTGCTACTTGTAGTTTCCGGGAAGAATGAAGGATACGAGAGGCAAGCTATCACTTTGTTGGGTATCTCTTTTAGGGGCCTCTCGTGTCCTCTTCTCTCCCTAGCGTTTGGGGGGTTGGCGTCTTGAAGGAAAAGCCGGTCGTTTTCAGAGTTTATTGAGTTCTTGGTTGGCTGAGGTTATTTTACGGAAGATTTTGTTATTCTATATGCAGCTGAATTAATTAAATATATATATATAAATTTATGTACAATACTTATTTATAAAGATTATATATGATTCTTAAAATTACACAATGATAAAATATATACAATTTGGTACGCGCAAAATTGGTTTGTCGGTAACTAATATAAAAATAATATAAATGCGGAAAATTAACTGCGCGGCCCCACACTACTGCCCACCCCGAGAAGCGGAGCACGTATATCAAAAGTAGAAATATTCGGGTCTTGATTTGAATCGGATCCTTCGTCCAGCTCGCGTTGATCCTCGGTCGGCCTTGTTTCCGGTTGTTGCGTTGTCCTGCGCGCCCGTCCTGAGGTCTGTATTTGCTACCTCCGAGGTGCGTCCTCCATCGTCCTTTTTCCTTGCGTGCTTTTTCTCCGATCCGATGTCGTCCGATTGTGCGCCCGCTACCTGTGTGGAACCTGAAACTATATACGCCGGTTTTAAACGATTAATTGAAATGGCTTCTGATGATCCGTTGGTTTTTTCTATTACGAAGTACTTATCGTGGCGTTCGAGAACACGGAAAGGTCCTTGATATGGTGCCTCGAATGGTTTTCGAACGCGGTCGATGCGTACCCATACGTGGCTTGATTTGTGGAGTTCCGATGGAATGAATGATTTGGGGGCTGAGTGAATGTTTCCTTGAGAGAGTTGGGCGAAATCGATTTGCGTCATTTCTTGGCTAATTCGGAGATGAATTTTGAATTGGATTTTGACGACGAATTGGCGATCATTGGCCTCGGGCATAATAGGGTGGTTCCGGTGACGGTGGTGAACGGTGAATAACCCGATTCGTTGGGGAGACTGCGTAAACCCAGGAGAACTATGGGTAAAGCGGGGAGCCAATCTTGTTTTCGAGCGATGATTGCTGTCTTGATGGTGCGATGAGATCTTTCAATTATTCCGTTGGTCTGAGGGCGATACGACAAAGTTCTTAGTCGGTGAAATCCGATGAGAGCTGAGAGTTCCCTAAAGAGTTCGGATTCGAATTGGGATCCGCGGTCCGTTATGACTTGCAGTGGTACACCAAATCTTGAAATCCATACATCGAGAAATGCGTGTACTATTGATGTGGCTGTAGTATCAATCAGAGGATATGCTTCTATCCATCTTGTGGCACGATCGATGCAGGTTAGGAGATATCTATATGGGGAAGGATATGTTTGACCGGGCAAAGTGGTTGGCGGTAAGGGACCGACGATGTCGATATGTACCGTTTCAAATCTTGAACTTGGTAAATCGAAGGGGGTTATTTCTGATTTTGTATGGCGAGAAATTTTTGAGGATTGACATGATTCACAATTTCGGGACCAAGTTCGAATATCCTTATTCATTGAGGGCCAAAAGTATCTTGATTTAATGATACGAAGTGATTGCTTGATGCCTGGATGAGAAATATTATGAAATTGATTGAAGATGGAAGATCGATGCTGCTTGGGAACAAAAGGACGGGGATATGGCGTGGATGTATCGCAATATAAAGTTGTATTTTCTGGAAACGGGAACGGCTTGAGACGTGGGAGAAATTCTTGCGTTTCTTGATCTTTTTGTTGAGATTCCGCGATTGCTGATAAATCGAAAGCGTCGATATGTACTGCGTTTACGTTGCGCGAAAGGCAGTCCGCTACGACGTTTTCGGATCCACAGATATGTATTACATCGCATACGTATTCCGTGATGGCAGACCAATGACGTTGTTGTCGGTCTGTCTTGGCTCGTAAGGGACTCTTGTAGGCAGAAACCATCGGTTTGTGATCCGTGAAGAGTATTACTTGACGACCTTCTAAAAATTGACGGAAATGCAGGACGGCTAGGTATGCTGCGAGTAATTCTCTATCGTATGCGGCGTACGCTTGCTGAGTTGTAGTTAATTTCTTGGAATAGAAGGCGATGGGAACTGGTGTGTTGTCGATTATTTGATGAAGAACTGCTCCAGCTGCTATTTGTGAGCAGTCCGTAACTAAATGAAGGATTGAGCTTGATGGAAGAGGATGACAAAGCGTAACGGCGTTCCGTAGTGCATCCTTGACATCTTGAAAGGCTTGAATTGCTTCGTCGTTCCACTGTAGACTTTTGCTTTTGACTTGAGTTCTGACGATTTCACTTAAAGGTGAGACTAAATCGGCGTAACGGGGTATCATATGGCGATAGAATCCCGTCATTCCTAAGAATCTTCTGAGGCTTTGGTAATCTTGCGGTTGGGGAATATCTTGAATTTCGGAGACTTTGTTTACAGGAGGACGAATGCCTGCTGGGGAAACTTCATGACCCAGAAATTCAATTTTGGATTGCTGAAATATGCATTTTTCTAAGGAAATTCTTAAATTGTGTTCTTGAAGGATCTTGAATACGAGTTCTAAGTCTTTCAAATGGTCAACTGCGTTATTTGAATGGACTAAAATATCGTCGAGATACACAAATACGCAGTCAACTCCTCTGAAAATTGTATCCATGAAGCGTTGAAATGTTGCAGGGGCGTTTCTTAAACCAAATGGCATGTATAAATACTGAAATAAACCAAATGGAGTTGTTATAGCCGTTTTCTCGATATCTTCTGGGTGGACTGGAATTTGGTGATATGCTCTGACTAGATCGATTTTGCTAAAGCATGATTTTCCGTGTAGAGATGTTGACAGACTTCTTATATGAGGAAGTGGATATCTGTCCGGTTTCGTGACAGCGTTTAGGCTTCTATAATCACCACACGCCCGCCATTCGCCTGGTATCTTCTTCGGAACGAGGTGTAACGGTGAGGCCCATGGTGATTTTGAGGGTTCTATAATTCCATCTTGAAGTAAGTTGTTGAAAGTAGCCTTAGCTGAGGATAATTTATCGGGTGGAAGACGTCGAGGGCTTGCAAACACTGGTCGTGCGCTGCCAGTGTCGATGGTATGCTTGACAGTGTTGGTGGAAACTTTCTGCGGTTGAGCTGGTTTCAGTAGTGAGGAGTACTTGTCAAGCAGGTTCCTGATTTCTTGAGGTAATTTGTCGGTAGGGTTAATATTGATGAGGTGAAGGTCTTTGGATTGCACAGGTTTAGTAGTGGCTTGAAGAGTTGTTGCTCTATCCTTCAAAATGCCATGCTTGCAGTCCACAAGGATGTCATAATGGGATAGAAAATCGGCGCCGAGAAGTGGACTGGAGACTTGGGCGACGACGAATGGCCACCTGAATATTCTTCGTAATTTAGGAATTGATATGTCCAGTGTTACTTCTCCGAATATTTCGAGCGGCTGACCGTTTGCGGTGGAAATCTTTACTGCGGTTGGGTGGAGTTGACAATCATTGACACAAGTTGGTGGTAAAATTGAGATGCTCGCTCCTGTGTCAATGATAAAATTGACCTTCAGACTGGCGATGCGAGCTGCGACTGAGATCAGCGGCAGGCCGGACGTCGCGTTAATCACAGCCTGCTTATCTAGTTTTCCGACGTTTCTCTTGATGGTGAGGAAGATCTTGAATTTGGGCGTGACGAGGGGAGCAGCTTGGCGTCATCTTTATTTGGCCACTTGCACCATGGCCTGCAGGTCCTTGCTTGGGGGCCATAATAAAGGTGCGCGCGGCACACCACCGGCCGCTGATTCTCGCTGAAGGGTTTTAGGCCGATGGGGATATTCGTTCTTGGGCTTGTATTGGCTCGAGTTGACGTTGGCGCCGCGTAGCAGCTTTGTTGAGCGAACGGTATTAACTCATCGGCTAGTTTGCCGAGTTGAGTTAGCGTCAGCTCCTTTTGTGCTGCTACGACGGGCGCTATTGAGGATGGGAGCGCCTGGATGAATTTATGCTTCACCAAATCATCGCTGACGCCCACCTTCAGTGCCGTTTGGTGGATATCTTGAAGGAATTGGGAGGGCTTTCCAGTGAGAGGAGTGTTGGAGATGAGTCGTTCGAAGAGTTCTGGCTTCGTCTTTTCGTAATGACTCACGATTTCTTCTTTTAAATCGGTGTACGACTTGTTGGAGAGAGTTGCTGCTGAAATTCGTGAGACGACTTCGGGGGGTAACGAGGCTAGAACATGGAAAAATTTGGTCTCTTCGGATGTTATTCTGGAAATGTGGAATTGTGCCTCCATGATGGAGAACCATCCTGCGGCCGACGCTTCAGAGAACGTGGGTGGCTTGATGGTGACATGGTGCACTCCTGATTCAACAGATTCCATCTTGCGGGAATGTAATTCGGGTCTGCTGCTGCTTTGGTTCCGACCGGCTACTACGGGTGGGCGGCGAAGAGGCGTGGCTTCGGTTTGTTCCGCCCGGCGACTGAAGGATGCTGCTTCCGCTGGCTGCTTCGGGTCACTCCGGGGTCACCAATTGTAGCTGGTTCCTTCTTGGTGCTACTTGTAGTTGCCGGGAAGAATGAAGGATACGAGAGGCAAGCTATCGCTTTGTTGGGTATCTCTTTTAGGGGCCTCTCGTGTCCTCTTCTCTCCCTGTCGTTTGGGGGGTTGGCGTCTTGAAGGAAAAGCCGGTCGTTTTCAGAGTTTATTGAGTTCTTGGTTGGCTGAGGTTATTTTACAGAAGATTTTGTTATTTATATACAGCTGAATTAATTAAATATATATATAAATTTATGTACAATACTTATTTATAAAGATTATATATGATTCTTAAAATTACACAATGATAAAATATATACAATTTGGTACGCGCAAAATTGGTTTGTCGGTAACTAATATAAAAATAATATAAATGCGGAAAATTAACTGCGTGGCCCCACAATTTAAACGTGAAAGTACTATTTCGTGTTGCCTACATAATTATATCCTATTCACCTTTTTATCAATTAATCTATCAAATGGCGCATTACCTATTTCATTTAAGTGTACACCATTTTGAATTACCAAATTCAGTGAATCGAACTCTGACCAAAAGTTTATGAATTCTACTCGTTCAAATATGTACATCGCTTCTAATTTGGTATTAAGTTAAATTACTTTTACTTAATTTATTACTTTGATAAATTCTAGGTAGTATCCTGCAAATTAACAAGTTATTTGACTTTTCGGATCACCTGAAGATCAGGGTCCCCAGCCTCATCTGGGGGCCCCTGATCTTCAGGTGGGAAAAATTGGGGGCCTTGATCTTCAGGTGGCAAAATTTATTTTATTTTTGTTAAATTTTTAGGTTAAGGTTACACCGATAGGAGTCGTAGTGGTTATGTTAGGTCCCTCTATCATCATTGTGTAAAACTGATCTGGAATCACCTGAAGATTTTCCCCAGAGTGTCCACCTGAAGATCTTCCCCTCCACCCCGATCCACCTGAAGATACTCCACCCCAGTCCGCTCCACCTGGAGATACTTCCCCAAGTTTTGACAAATGAAACAAACAATTCATTCTATGGGATATAATGCCCGGTTAGGTTAATTGAATGCCCGGTTAGGTCAACTGTATGCCCTTGACGATTGGTTAGATTAAGTTGTGATATTTTTGTTAAAACTAACGAAAATATCACGACTTAACCTAACCAATCATCAAGGGCGTACAGTTGACCTAACCGGGCATTCAGTTAACCTAACTGGGTATTCAGTTGACCTAACCGGGCATTAAATTAACCTAACCGGGCATATACTGTGTGTGTGTGTGTGTATATATATGGATCACCTGAAGATTATCCCCCTCCCCCAACCCGATCCACCTTTATGTTTCTCCTAAATTGTTTTTTTATCACGATAAAATTTTTCCGACCTTATTATTTTTATCTTCCTTTAATTTGGGGGCCCTGATCTTCTGGTGGGAAAAAGTGGGGGCCTTGATCTTCAGGTTGGAAAATTGGGGGTCCTGATCTTCAGGTGATCCGACTTTTCTTTTACAGCTTTAATTAAGTCACGGTATTTAACTAACAAATCTTCAATCATGCTCTTAAAATTATACAAATCGTTCCCCCTAACTGTGAAACTAAAAGCTGATTGTCAGTGTTTAACTTTAAATTCTTAACCTCCTGTTCTTGTTCTATTTTCTCTATTTTAGAGCGAGGTACACAAATTCTTTTTCGTTTTACTGAATTTCTTCAACAAAATTTATTATCCATATGCCTAACTATGGATGAATTTATGACATAAAAAACTGTTTCGTTTTGGATTTTACATTTATCTAAAACACTAAACGGATTCCGACACGCGAAATGAAAATTCGTTGTTTTCTCAGGCTTAGCTTTAGTTTTGATCAAAATAAAATTATCACCCGGTTTTTATTTTCGATCAAATCTGTGGTGTACGGATTAATCGGCATCTTCATCGGCAGAATCGGCCATCTTGGGGCATCGGTATCGGCCAGATTAAGCAGATTCTCTTACCGATTTTTTTAAATTTTAAAATTTTCATTACAAAACAAAATCAATATTGAAGAGTTTAGTTCCAAAACGCGATAAACGCCAAATCAGCAACTTTCGATTTATGTTACCAAATGGTGGTTAATATAATGTATTGTCACACAAGGCATCGATTTTTAGCAAAGTGCGATTTCTCCCATTACTTGAGCTACTCAATTTTTCATTTTTTTCCCTAGACGCGGTACATACAAGACATAAAATGCTGTTTTTCCCAAAATCTAAAATATGGATATATCGCGTTTTGGAAATGAACTCTTCATTTATAGAAAACTGAACAGACAAGAAACACTATTTATAATAATTTATATTCATTTCAAAGTGTAATTATATAAAAATATTTTACATTCACGAAAATGGCAAAGCTTAATAAATTAAATTACCCATAAATATATATTTTCTCTAATTAGCTAATCTCTAAATATTATAAACTATTGTAATCTACTCTATATTAATAATAATTCTATACTAAGTTATACTGTATAATTTTTATATTAAACCATCTTATTATGTTGACTTTAGTTTAAGTATTTTAATAATTTATAAACCCAAACTGTGTATCCAATTTTTTATTCAAATTGGCCACCAGGCCTTTTAAATTTGAATGGAAAATTTTGTTGTTGTTGTTGTTGTTTATATTGTTGAAGAAAGAAAATACGTTGAACATAAGGAAAACCAATTACTTTAAATATTGGTGTATTCAATTTATGAAACTAAAATAAAATTATTTTAGCATTTTACTTAGTAATAAAACTACTGTCTTTAACATCACTTCAGCTACGGTATATGAATAACAAATTCTGATACTGTATATTGTGGAGTGAGCTAAGGAAAAACATTGTTTATAGAATTGTTTATAGAATATTTGCTTGGGTCACAATGACCCCACGCGAGTAACTGAGGGTTAAACCAAATCTGAAATTTAAAATATGAAAATTGAAAGTTTTCACGTTAGATTAGTAAAATTTATGAAGGGAATTGATATTTTAAAATCTAAGCAAAGAATCGGCATCGACATCAGCATCAGCATCGGCTAAATTTTGGAATCGGCACATCACCATCTAAATCCTCTCGCAAGCTCACCCGTCATCGCGTGAATGTTTGTAATTTTCTCTTCCCCGAATTTAAAATTTTTATTACGTTGAAAACTTTTAGAATTCGAATTACTATTAAAGCTATTTCCTTTTAATTAAATTGTTCTCTATACTTAAAAACTTTTGACTAATCTTCCTAAGATTTTTTCGAAAGTCAATTTTAATTTTGTTAACAATGATATTATCATCAAATTTAGAATTAATTTCGATACTTTCCCTTTATCCTGGACCTCAGACTTTTTGCCAGTTGCCAGACTTCAATTTTGACACAATATTTTCGTTAAAACTAACGAAAATATCACGACTTAACCTAACCTTACCAATTAATTAGGTTAATTGAATGCCCGGTTAGGTAAACTGTACGCCCTTGATAATTGGTTAGGTTAAGTCGTGATATTTTCGTTAGTTTTAACGAAAATATTCTGTGTCAAAATTGAAATCTGCCAACTGGCAAAAAGTCCTGGGTCCGGGATAACGGGAAAGTACCTTAATTTCTTTTTTCAGATTCTTAAAAGTTTCGTCCCTTAACGCGCCACACTTTTCATCAATATATATATATATGACTTTAAACTATAAAATTTATAAACACCTTTTTCGTTTATATCTTCATCCACGTAAATATCACAAGTATAATAGGACTGGCAATTGGCGCCTGAATATTTATAATAAAGCATTTTATTCTAAATCGTGAAATGAAACTTAATATAGAAAATAGAACTAAAGCAAATATCGAACAAAATTTATAAATAACGCTGTTCAACAATGATTTTGTCTCGGGAAAAATTTTATGTCATGATTATAGAGTTTTTAACGCTGATTACAAAAAGGTCTTATTATTTTCTTATCACGTATAGTTTTTAAGAAATTTCCATTTTTGTTTTAGAAAAAATATTCAATTTTTGTAGTAAAAGTTGTTCATTTATTTTATTATATCGCAACTCTGACCACGTGTGATGTTTGTCTTATTACGTCGTGCGTATTGCTACTCTTATAATATGTGTGATGTTAATAATTTTTTAATATTGCGTAAAATATTTTATTAATTATGTCCAATATACAATATTATGCATATTATATACAATATACAATAATTGTATGATATTTTTTAAGATTTCATGGAAAATATGCGTGATAAGCATCAACTTCGTACAGACCAGCTTTGTTTGTGGCTGAGACAGAATAAAAGTAAAAATTTGTTTTTTAGTGTAATTAAACGAATTTTCAATAAGCAATTCCCGAATATCGATACGGTAAATAAAAAAAAATATCAAGCAAGAGTTTTTAATGCCTTAATTTTTCACGATACATCGACAGACGAAATGAACTAAGAAGACACTCACCTGTGATAAACAAAACCACGTGGTACTTGGACTAATACATTACAACGTTTTGCAATGATTATTTTGAGATATTAATAAATTTCAATAAATTATTTATAATTTATCATTACACAAAAGCAATCTAAATCCAAACACAGTTCAGAGCATCAAAAGACATTTCGGTGTTCTTGGAAGCTGGCAATCACACACACACACACACACACACACACATATAATATATATATATATATATATATATACATTAGTGATGTATATCACATCTGCATCCCCATACAATTCAACATCCGCACCTGCGGCATGCGGATGCTGCGGGTTTGTACTACAGTGCCCGCGAAAAGTATCCGATCACCCTTGAAATTTGTGTTTTTTACATAAAAAACAATGTTTAAATGTATACTAACCTTATATTAGTGTTTTGTCATCTGTCCTTTGGTTTGGATGACTTGTTCTAGACGTTTTGGCATGGATTTAATCAAGTTTTGACAAACTTCCACTGATATTTCCTTGCACCATACCTTTTTGATGGCCTTTGTAATTTTTCGACTGAGCCAGTGTCGTGGCATTCAACCTTATTTTTTATTATTAGCCACAGATTTTCTATCGGATTGAGATCTGGACTATTACCAGGCCAATCCAAAATATCAAATTTATTGTCAGTAATCCATTTTGTCACTATTTTGGCCCTGTGACATGGTGCACCATCATGCATGTATGTTTTTGTCCTTTGATTGCCATTGCCATTGGAAGTTTATCCTGTAGCATTGCTAAATACCGTGCACCATTCATAGTTGTGTTCTTCGGAAGAAAATATAAGTTTCCACGCCCATAGTAACCGAAACAACCCCAAACCATCACACTTGGAGGGTGTTTCATTGTCTTTAGGGTGTATTTAGGGTCCATCCTATTTGAGCCAATAGGCCGGCGAACCTTTTTTGGACAACTTCTGAATGTCAAAAATGTCGACTCATCGCTAAATAAAACCTTCTTCCAGTCATCAACAGTCCAATGAATGTATTTTTTACAAAATGCGACACGTTTTTTACGCATTTTTTCATTAATGAACGGTTTCTTAGCAGCATGGCGAGATGGTAATCCGAGTTCGTTTTGGAGCCGCTCCTGGATAGTTCGTTCAGAACCACCAGATAACAAATTATTCATATTAAATTTTATTTCTTTCGCAGTTATTGTTGGGTTTTTCAATACTAAACGTTTCATAAGTTTGTCTGTTCGCGAATTTGTTTTTCTCGGTCTGCCAGATCGTTTTTTAGGGACTGGCGTGGTTAGGCCACCATTGTTCTTAGCCCGTGAAACCCATAAATTAACGGTACTTTGGGATATGTTTAATTCCTTAGCTATCTGTCTCTGTGATTTCCCACATGCATGCAAAGCAACAATAGCACCTCGACAATCACTCTTAAGTTGTTTTTTAGCACACATTATATATAAATTTTATTTACACCACTTTCTGTAAAAAAATAAAAAATATCAAGAAATTTACACAAACAGTGAAATCTGACAAATTTGAGACACAGCCACCCGCAACGAAGGCTACCAGAACACTAATTTGAGAATGCGTTGGATAGCTCTCATATCAGCGAGCAACCTCAAAGTTACCAGATGTCGCTAGAACAAATAGAAAGTGAATTACGTGTCTCTGAATATCAAGGGAAAATATTGTATTTTCTTGAGTGATCGGATACTTTTCGCGGGCACTGTATTTACTAAATTGCTATTTTTGAAGAACAATTTGCCCCTCATTCAGTTCAAATACTGAAACTTGTGCAGCCTTCATCCCTGTATCTGTATATGTGGACTTATTTACCCTAAATAAGATCAGAATCTATTTGAATAGGTCTAATTTTTCGCTCTAACTGTCATTGAGAGAGTCATACGCAGAATTATAAAAGTATGAAATACCGTAACATAAATATGAGATGCATAATATAAAAATAAAATTTGATAAATTAAAAAAAATATATATACACATACACACACACACACACACATATATATATATACACATTTTTATAAAACCGAAAAGGATTTTATTATTTCTTTGAACCTGAACTATCAACAGAAAAATCTTCAGTAGCTCCACAAAAGAGAATCTGCATAGCTGTTTACTACGGGTAACTGTGCTGTATCCTTTGATAGATAGAACTGATAGATAGGCTTCTCAAGAACCGATCAGAAATCTAAATCCGCACCATCACAACCTAACCTCTGATAACCTATAATCCAGCCTAAACTGCGGGAAACACTTTATTTTGTACAACATCCGACCGTTCAGTTTTCAGTTCAACAGAGAGAATTCAGTCAGAAGCGCAAATCGCCATATTGGAACTCGGGTGAAGAGGAATATAACTACCACATTTTCTTTTCTTTGTTAAACCAAATTGTCTCTCTAGGGATCGACCGTTTATCAAGAGGGGTTTTACACCATTTATAACTCGAGGCTCATATCGTACAAAAATGCTCTCATTCTGATGTGAAAGGTGGAGAGACTATTTCATTCTTCATCCGAATAAGAGAGATCTCATCACGGGTGTATCAGAGGTGGATAAAAATAAGTAAATAAATAAATAAAGAGATAATATAAAATAAGTAAATAAATTAAATAATATATAATAAGAGATATAATAAGAGATTTCCATTTCACTCTTCTAATCCACTAGCAATTCCCGGTTAGGTCACTACATTAATGTCTGCTTAAGTCTAACTAACATAGCTTAAACTATAATAGGTACACGGATAAGGTTAGATTAAGTTAAGATATAATATTTTGCTTTTATCGTATTTTGTTAGCTTTCTGTGAGGTACATTCAGGCTAGGTTATTAAAAGCTGAAGCGGGAACGCATGTTTTCTTTCAGTAATGTTCAGCTTGTGATGGAAATAGTGTTTTCAGTCCAGTGTTTCCGTGTATATATATATATATTTCCTATACTATACCCTAAAATTATTATAACGAATCTGCAATTAAAATTTCCGATCCGACTGCATGTCAATGAAACCAACTTTGGTCAAATTTTTTTTAATTTTCTTTCAAAACTTAAAATAATTTTTAGAATAATTTAGAAAATTCTCAAGATTTAAAAAAAAACCCTTTCAGTAACGAATTACCTTTTTTAACAATAACTTGATAACACACACACACAGTATATACATATATAATCCAGGGCCCGGAAAAAGTGGGTGCATGAGGTGTCAAAGCACCAGGGCCTGGGCCTCATAGAGGCCCGAGCTGGAAAATAGAGGTGACCGGAGGTAAAGGGGCCCCGAGATTTCTCCGGGCCTCGTATATATCACCTCCCACAGGGTTCCCAGATATACAATAAACCATAATTGGGCTTCCTGTACGATATACGATGTCGTCTACAATAATACGCTATTCCAAGACTCACTCTCTCTTTACTATCACTATTATCGTAGATACTGCTCTTCTGAACACTCTAACTGCGTGCCTCCTCTTTTAAGGACAGCAGGCAGTACCAGACTCTCGACACATTCTCATTCCTTTCCTGTCAAATTCTCTAACGCAAGGGTTAATCGGTATTTCCAATTTTTCATCTACTCAACCGGTCAACTCTGGAACATTCTTCCTCAGTCCATCTTTCCCCCTGTCTATGACCTCTAATCTTTCAAACGCAGTGTCCAGACATCTAGGCTTGCCAGCCCTCCCGGAATTGTGTATATTCTCTCTCGGCTCCCGAACGTTTACCTAATCTCCCGGATTCTTAAAGAAAAATCTGCTTGTAAATAAAACACTAGTATCCCACACAGTAATTAAATTAATGTTTTTATATGTTCCTAAATGTAACTTACAAAAAAAAATGTTTACTGGGTACTGGCATTTGAAGTTCGGAACTTGACTGAGACGCCAGAACCAAAACCAGACGTGTTTCAGACGAGTTGGATTCTGGGCTTCCAGGCTCCACAATTTTCGCTACTTAACCACTTAATCAATATATTAATTTATATACAGAGGCAACTAATATATATATTATATATATAGAGGCGGGGCCACCAGCTTAACCTCCGTGTGAAGAGAGACCAACGCACGAAACAACATAAGGTTCATAAGGTATATATATATATATATATATATATATATATATATATATCCGGAATTATACTTCAGAAAATTGGCAAGCTATCTCAAAAACCTTGGATCTTGATTTTGGTTCTCTTCTTCCTCCATTGGGATCAGCGTCTTTATGGGCATTTGCCCTTGTTCCCTACTTCCTGCATTAAAAAAAACTCGTCATATCACATGATAATGTTGACAGATAGCTTCGGCATTTTTTATTCTAAAATCTGAAAATTAATTAATGGAGAAATGAAACGTTAGAAAGCTCTCTAATCCTGAATATTTCATGTTTAAATATGATGCAACGTAGTGGCGGACACCACAACCATCATTAGCCGGCCAAAATCGTATCTGAACACGTTTCAAACATATAATTTTTAAAAATGTTTCTGGTCGTTCGAGTGGATTCCACTTTCCGAGAGGTTGTCGGAGGCACAACGTTTTCTGTTGTTCATTTTTGTCATCAATAATCACTTACATAACGTAAGTTTATTTAAAAGTTTCTATATTATATATATAATTTGCAACGTTTTTCAAATTTTCTAATTTTGCTACCTTTTCGTAGCCCTTCTGCTACTTTTCGTATGGTGGAGATTGTTCTTTTTATTAAACACTAGGGATACGAGTACACCATCGTATCTGAAACAATTTTAAATAAAATAAAAGGCATTATCTACTATTTATATGAAATGAAATGATAAATAATATATAATTAATTAACGAAATAAAAAGTTAGAAATATGATGTATGGTAATTCTAACGAAAGTACGATAATTTTGTCACGTCATGTACGATAATTTAGTGCTGACAATGTGGGAAGTTTGGGAACCTGCAGTGAGTTCATGACAAGTTCAAATTTTAGTATTCAACGAGAGGTCGTTGAGAAGTGGTGTGTTGCTCTGTAAGGCTTTTTAATTCGTGATTTCTTATAATGAGTTTGGTTACGTCAATCTACAGTTTTGCGATATTACAGTTACAAGTGTTCTGATATCACAGTTAGGATAATTATTTATTTACAGTGGCACAAATAACAATTTGAATACTAAATTAATACGAAAATTGCGTTGAATTCTTAAGTAAAAATCCATTTAAATTATATATATATATATATATATGATGAATAAAACCACGAAGGAAAAAGAAACACAAAGGGGTGCTCAAGCGCTTTCGTCTAATGACATCCTCAGGAACACTCATTAGACGAAAGCGCTTGAGCACCCCTTTGTGTTTCTTTTTCCTTCGTGGTTTTATTCATCATAAATACTTTTCACGTGTCACTTTCGTGAAATAATTTTTCATATATATATATATATATATATATATATATATATATATATAATATATATATGTTATATATATATATATATATATATATATATATATATATGGATAAATAGGTAGATAGATAGTAAGTAATAAATGTGGGGATGTAGGCCTACATAATTTGTATACTATGCTGAATTACATTAAAATTTTTATAGTTTACAATTTTTTTAATAGCTCAAAATAATAGTATTTCAATAGGATAATATATATATATATATATATATATATATATATATATATATATATATATATATATATATTTTTTTATTTATTTATTTATTTATTCGTGGAGACCAGATTGATTGCACCAGATTAGGTGGTCGTTTCAGATTTGTTAGTTATTTCCCACGTAACCAATTTTGGTCAATCAGGATCTTTGTAACAAGTTTAAAAAAAAACCTTTCGTTTTGTAGATAATGAGCTAGATAAACTTATTAATTTGGGCTTCCGTTCCTCCAAACCATAAATCATTCGTACTGTGAGCGAAATAGGTGAAAACCAAAGGATAATCCACCATTAAAAAAATAAAAAATATTAAAGTTCAGTAAATAGGAGTTACTCGGTCGATATAAATTTAATTGGTGTGATTATAAAGTTTTAGTAGGTCCCCACATTAGCCTATTTGGAAACTTGTAGATAGGCCTAGCTTTCATGTGGCAGGTAAGTTACAGAGAATTTGTAACATGTGCAGATTCTCCGTGAAAGTTTGTAGTTCGCATTTTTATGACATGAAGTATAAAATAAAGTGAGTATATATATATATATATATATTATATATATATATATATATATAATATTATTTGTACCTCGGAAAAGATCATCCTTTGCTAAAGGTTATGTGGTATCTTGAGAATAAAATGGGATGAATCCCCCTCGCTGAAGTAGTGTAATATAAACACATTTCACGTTTCTATTGAATGAAAGAGTTCCTTTAGCCTTTAATCGATTTTGAGGAGATTTTCACCAAAACGCGGTTTGCATAAATAAGAGAGTTTGATTTTTCTGAGTTCTGTATAATCCGAAGAAGGCTACAATACCAATCATTTTTATAGGCCTATGTACAATATATTATTTCTTGGTTAGCGCTCTCTCTTTAATATTTCTTATTATTGTTATTATGAGGTTCGTATACCACCAATTTTGTCTTGATCTGTGTACGGACGAGGAGTTACCTTTATCGCGTATATTTACATACACTCGCAATTTGAAAAATGGGCCGATGAAGTACGGTAGCTGAAATAGAAATGCTAATGACGTTACGCGTTTGACTTTTTTGTAACGCGCTTTACGGCCAGGACGGTGCTGCGTGTCTTTAAGGAAGCGAATATTAAAAATGGTAAATTGGTGGTCCTGTGCACGAAAAGGAACTTGCTGGTCGATAATGCTGTTTCTATTTTAAAAAGAAAAACGAAACAAAAACATTTAGTCAAAAAAGAATACGAGTTACGTAAAGTTTTACAATATTTTACTGTACACTTTATATATCTGATATGGCAACGATATATTTACAGTATTTTAATATGAATATACCGTTGAAAGCGTGGAAGCTTTTTAGACAAAATTAATGGGATTCAGTTTATTTATTACAAAAGAGAAGTGAAAATGGCAAATATCATAATAATAATAACAAATAATAATACTTGTAAACAAAAGGTAAAAATGTACAAAGTAGCGTTTGATTATTTTACACAGTTTTAAATAAAATGATTAATTGTACATTTAGTAGAAAATAAATGACTTAAATTTTGTTTTAGGATAAAAGTTCATAATGTAATTAGTATATTTTAGATAATTAATTATGAAATGGAAACTTAATTACTATACTAATATTGGCAATAGTGAACTTAGACATCAGTAGGAGCTAATAAAGTACTTCTTTAGTCATTTGCGAAATACTGTACATTTAGTGATGAAACATGTCTGATATTTATGGAAATAGCAATCCATACATATGCTAATTTGAGAGAGTGCATTTCCTGCCATTTCTATTGTATACTTTTGTTTCCATATAAAATCTCTGGGGAATCTTGCTGTAACGATGTGTTTGATGTGGTGTGATTGTTCTTTGAATTGGTGATGTATGTTTATTTTTTTTTATAATTTTGGCCATTTTGACAGTAACACTGAATTTGCGAGTGTCATTTAGTTTTAAAATATTTAGCTCTTTAAACATTGGAAAGTGTGACTTTGTCTATTATCATTATTTGAGAGGGTTTGCAGACATTTTTTATGAATGACTTCCGAGGAATGATATATATATATATATATAATATATACGTATATATATATGAAAATTATTTCACGAAAGTAACACGTGAAAAATATTTATGATGAATAAAACCACGAAGGAAAGGAAACACAAAACGGTGCTCAAGCGCTTTCGTCTAATGACATCCTCAGGAACACTGAAATACATAAAAGGTTACGGCCTATATATAGGTTACAGAAAGAGAAAAATATAAATAAATAACATACATACACACAAACATATATACATATATATACACATACATATCTACACATTCCCACACATATATACATATATATATGCAATAAACGGAGAAGTAAAAATAAAACTTAAGGATTAGAGGATTAACAAAGAGGCATATCGATTTTTAGCACAAGATCAAATGAGTTATAAAAATAATACAAATTTATACTGGAGATACGCCCGGGTTTAACACTGCCTTTTTAGAGTCAAGTTTCGATATATATAAAAATAAATTGAAGATTAAAAGTTAATAAAGTAGCTTACAAGTTTACCAAAGATTAAGTGTCCTACCCTTTTTATCTAGGTTTGTTTTGAAGGAATTCAAAACAACAGGATCGAGTTGAAAAAGACCTTTGCTTAGGTTGAAGTTATTTGAAAGTTGAATAATGGCAGACTCAAGAATATTTCTATTGACAATGTTGCTCGAATGAAAAAAACTGAAGCATTATTCCAATCAATACAGTGGGATAACTCTGACAAATGGACAAAAAGAGCACTGGACAACTGTCCTTTTCTGACGGAATATTGATGCTGTTTTATACGTGTGTGCAAATCCTTTCCCGTCTGACCTATGTAAAAGGAATCACATTGTTTACACCCAATTTTATAGATAATGCCTGAATTATTGGTAGGGCTATTTTTTACTATGATATTTTTCACAATATTGTTATATGAAAATACTACATTAATATCCAAAAGTTTAAGTACATTAGCAATGCCTAAAAAGCCCGGGAAAAATGGAAGTACTAAAATATTTTTTGACAAAGTACGAGTGTTATTATTGACACGATAGAAAGTTCGTTTTGCCTTGTTGAGACAAGATTCCATAAACGCAGATGGGTAACACAGATCACTTCCAATACCGTTGATTTTTTCCAATTCGGCATCGATGTATTCCGGACTGGCGATCCTAAGGGCGCGGAGAAACATTGATGAAAAAATGGCCTTCTTAGTGGGGGTGTCATGTCCCGAGTAAAAGTGTACGTAGGACAAGTTGTTTGTTGTTTTCCGATAGATACTAAACTTAAAACCTGGGCTTTCCCTATGTACACGCACATCCAAAAATGGGATTGACTTGTCTTGTTCCACTTCTAAAGTAAACTTAATGGAGGGGACTTGATCATTTAACTGAAGGAGGAAGTTATCCAGGTCACGATTCATGGGCCAGATACACAAAATATCGTCGACGTACCGCAACCAAGGGATGCCAACCCCCAGGATTCTCGGAATGTAAGTAATTTCGAAAAACTCCATATAAATATTGGAGAGGAGGGGCGATAAGGGGTTGCCCATGGCCATCCCAAACACTTGTTGATAATACTCGTTATTGAAAGTGAATTTACAGTCTTTAATGCAAAGCTTAATAAGTTCCAAAACAATGTGTGAAGGTAGTGGCAGGTCATACTTATGTAATTCTTGGGAGAAAAAGTCAAGCATATCATCAATCGGCACTTTTGTAAACAATGAACAAACATCAAAACTGATCAATCTATCGTTAGTTTCAGTACGTGCATTATTCAATTTTTCAGTAAGATCCATGGAATTTTTACATGTGAATCAGAGATAGTTCCGAGAATGGGGGACAAGACTTTGACAAGCCATTTGGAGAGTTTATAAGTAATAGAGCCCACCGAGCTAATAATAGGGCGCATAGGGTTGCCAGGTTTGTGGGTTTTAATAAGACCGTAAAGGTAGGGCAGAGAAGGTGAAGTGGACATGAAAAGCGAAATTAAGTCCTTATGATCTTTGAGAATGCGTTTCAAGCCACTATTAAATGATTTGATGACGTCATCCTGCGGGTTCTTCCTAAGTTTGCTGTATGTGGCGGGGTCCTGGAGAAGCTCGTTCATCTTTCCGATGTAGTCCACTTTGTCCATAATAACTATGGTGTTAGCCTTGTCTGCTTTAGTAATATGGAGCTCCCCATCTTTTTTTAATTGTGAGAGGCCATCGCAAAACCGTTTAGGAAAGTTATCTTCGTAATTACCATTCGCCGCACTATAAACGAGGCCTTTAACTATGTTAAACAAATACTGAGGGAGATTACACTGTTTTTCAAAACACGCGAGACTGTAACAAATTTGTAAAGCCGAAGGTATCTGGCCCATGAATCGTGACCTGGATAACTTCCTCCTTCAGTTAAATGATCAAGTCCCCTCCATTAAGTTTACTTTAGAAGTGGAACAAGACAAGTCAATCCCATTTTTGGATGTGCGTGTACATAGGGAAAGCCCAGGTTTTAAGTTTAGTATCTATCGGAAAACAACAAACAACTTGTCCTACGTACACTTTTACTCGGGACATGACACCCCCACTAAGAAGGCCATTTTTTCATCAATGTTTCTCCGCGCCCTTAGGATCGCCAGTCCGGAATATATCGATGCCGAATTGGAAAAAATCAACGGTATTGGAAGTGATCTGTGTTACCCATCTGCGTTTATGGAATCTTGTCTCAACAAGGCAAAACGAACTTTCTATCGTGTCAATAATAACACTCGTACTTTGTCAAAAAAATTTTTAGTACTTCCATTTTTCCCGGGCTTTTTAGGTATTGCTAATGTACTTAAACTTTTGGATATTAATGTAGTATTTTCATATAACAATATTGTGAAAAATATCATAGTAAAAAATAGCCCTACCAATAATTCAGGCATTATCTATAAAATTGGGTTAAACAATGTGATTCCTTTTACATAGGTCAGACGGGAAAGGATTTGCACACACGTATAAAACAGCATCAATATTCCGTCAGAACAGGACAGTTGTCCAGTGCTCTTTTTGTCCATTTGTCAGAGTTATCCCACTGTATTGATTGGAATAATGCTTCAGTTTTATTTCATTCGAGCAACATTGTCAATAGAAATATTCTTGAGTCTGCCATTATTCAACTTTCAAATAACTTCAACCTAAGCAAAGGTCTTTTTCAACTCGATCCTGTTGTTTTGAATTCCTTCAAAACAAACCTAGATAAAAAGGGTAGGACACTTAATCTTTGGTAAACTTGTAAGCTACTTTATTAACTTTTAATCTTCAATTTATTTTTATATATATCGAAACTTGACTCTAAAAAGGCAAAGTGTTAAACCCGGGCGTATCTCCAGTATAAATTTGTATTATTTTTATAACTCATTTGATCTTGTGCTAAAAATCGATATGCCTCTTTGTTAATCCTCTAATCCTTAATTTTTAAGTTTTATTTTTACTTCTCCGTTTATTGCATATATATATGTATATATGTGTATGTGTGTAGATATGTATGTATATATATATATGTATATATGTTTGTGTGTATGTTATTTATTTATATATTTTTTTCTCTTTCTGTAACCTATATATAGGCCGTAACCTTTTATGTATTTCAGTGTTCCTGAGGATGTCATTAGACGAAAGCGCTTGAGCACCGTTTTGTTTCCTTTCCTTCGTGGTTTTATTCATCATATATATATATATATATATATATTTCTTTGAGTTACTCTATGTTGTAATGCAATATAATAAATGTGAGTGGATGAAGGAAAAAATACAGGGTAAGGAGTGCGTTTTGAGGAAGATTTTTTTTTTTTAATATGAATAGAAATTTTCATATTTTGGATTTGATGTATTGTACATAACTTTTGAAATTTAGTTTTTCGCTTAAATTAATGCCAAACACTTTAACTTCATACACTCTTGCAAGAGTAGTATTCCTAATTTTTATTTGATAGTTTGTATTTATATCGTATGTTCCGTGATAATAATCATATAAGACAGTGGTTCCCAACCTTTTCACCACAAAGGACCCATGGCCGTAACTACCTATGAGGTCACCGAGGTCCGGACCTCGGTAATTATTTTCTAAAAAAAAAAAGAGACTGAACCGTTCTCCGTGCAGCTTTAATAAAAGTATTTTTGCTAACAGGTCCCTTTGTACAGTATTTAATTATAGACAAGGGTTTTGTGTTTAGTGTATAGCTTGGGTTGTGTTTGTAGATGTCATTTTGGTCTGAATTTTGCTCGTCCCGCCGCGCTCGAAAAAAATCTGGACCTCACTAATTTCTAAACCCTAGTTACGGCCCTGAAAGGACCCCTTTTATTTTTATTTTTTTCCCACGGACCCCATGTTTTTGAAAGATTCCGTCTACCAAACACTGTTTTTATTAACTAATAATTAACTCGTTTTCTCATTTTTCACTATCAAATAAAGGACACATAATGATATAAGAGAGTATGCAATTAAAATACAGCATATTAAAAAGTATTAATAATTCCAGCCAAGAGCAAGGAAACTTGAAATTTTAGTCTGAGCGCCCTTATCGTGGGTAATTGTACGATTTCCATTGGAGCCTCTCGAAATATTGAAAGCTCACGGACCCCCAGTACTACCTTCGCGGACCCCAGGTTGGGAACCACTGATATAAGATGTCTGTCAGGTTCAGTAAAAGTTTATTGGCACACATCCATTTATAAACTTACTCTAATTGCCTGTTCGTTCATTTATCAGAAGGTCTGAATTATGATGGGAAGAAGTAAGTGTGGTATTATCTGCATAGGCTACTGTACACAATTTAATATGGTTGAGAAATGAAAACCGGCTGACGTGAATTTGAAATAGTAGGGGTACAAGAATAATAAACCGTTGTGGGACCCCACTAGTTAGCATCGCTATGTCGAATAAATTATCTTTTAATCTGATGTATTGATGATTTGTTAGACACAATTTGAACCAATCAAGGATATTTCTTCTTATTCTGTATATATATGAAGTTTATTCAATGAGATTTTACCGAAAGTGTATCAAATGCTTTTTTGACAAGTCGAGGAAGCCCAAGGCAGTGTTTTTTGCCATTTAGGTTCTGATAGGCATCGCTAATTGCTCGTTTATGGCATCTTCCGTCGTAAACCCGCCTCTAAACCCAAATTGTGCTTTAGTTAAAATAACGTATTTGATTAAGAATTTAATAAGTTTATTGTACGGTATACGACTTTTTCAAATACTTTACTTAAAGTTAGTAATAAGGAAATGGGGGCAGTAATTGGATGGAGTGTTTGGGTTACTGATTTAAATATAGGACGTACTCTGGCTTCCTTTATAAACTGTCGGGAATATACCTAGTGTTACTGATTCCTTCATTAGTTTACTGAAGGATTGCAATTTCATCCGATACTAATTTGTATTAGTATCGGATTTCACTGGATATTTTACTGGGATCGTATTGATATCAGGATTTGTTTTAATTTTTTTTTTGCGTTAGTTAAATCTTTCAGTGTTCCATACAGTGAGAAAAATAATAATAATTCACTTGACTTCAACCCGTTCATTGCCAATAATATTTATAAATTCAGTCACATACTTAAAATTATTGTTAATGATTTTTAATATCTTCTATCACCAACATTATCTTAGTTTGGGTCAGTGCTTTCATTCAATTTGGGTAAAATCATTTAGATGTAATAAATGGTACGTTATTGACAAAGAAATAATTTCTCAGAATGAAATTGATGCTTTGACGCATTAGATGTCTTTGTCAAAAACGTTAGATTGTTTGGTAAATTTGTGAGTGAATGAAAATGAGTCATCGCATCGGTTTTTATAGCTACTATTACTGCTACTACTACTACTACTACTACTACTAAAAATAATAATAATAATAATACCTAATTAATAATAAATAAAATCCACTTAAGCAAACTGTACTTAACATGTTACGTACACTTTTTCTTCCCCAACTAAGGGATGTTGTAGTTGACATGAAAAATGTATTCTTTCAACAAGATGGGGCCACTTCCCAATATGCCGTTACTGTTCGCATCTTTCTATACTGCACCTTAGCGCTGGATAGGCCGTGGTGGACCGATAGTATGGCCACCTCAATCATCTGACTTAGCCTCTCTGGATTTTTATCTACGGAAGTATGTTAAAACACCCATGTATTGCTACAAATCCAATGACCTGACAAGTCTGTCAAAGAAACATTCCACATGATAGTTAACTTTTGAAAGTGTTCTAAACTTGGACAGTTTGAGAATATATATATATATACAGTACTACAAATGCATAGCGATTAATAAGAAAACTAACCAATTATTTTTTGCACCATTATTTCTTGGACTACTCTATCTTCGACAGCAAATATGATCTTAGGATATACTATGAAAAGAAATTTTTCTTTTAGATTATTTGATTGTTTTTAGGTTTATATTTTAAATAATTGCTTTTTCAACGTTCAGCATTTAAAAAACCAAAAAAAAAACCGGGAATCGATTTTTTAACTAACCCCGACCCCGAATAAAAATGTATGTCGCATCATTACATAGAGTAATAGGAGTAGGAGTATAGTGGTGGTACTTGTATACTGTTATCTTTCTTGTTAATTATCCTTTTTGCGTTACCGCATTTTCGTGAATGTATGAAACGAGTCTCGTATCTTTTTGTTTTAAGCAGAATAGTCACACTTATTAAATTTTAAATGTGTGTTGTCATTTTTTTCCCTGACGTTTTGGCTACTTCCCAAGTGCCGTTAATTGATGCTAAACTGATGATATTCTTAAAAAAGACATCCTCATTTACTACAGTGTTGTTATCTTCTGTTACGGAATATTATCCTCTCTCTGACAAGTTCAGTTCGCCGATTAATTACCTGTTGACAGGTTTTTCCCTTCTTCCTCTTAGCGAGACCGCCATCTTGAATGACAGAGAAAAGTGACCGATTTTTCGGCTCGAAAGATGCGTGATATCGGCGGGATATCAGATCTTCAGACGTTCATTTTGGTGCGCAATTTGTCAGCCAGTGATATGACCTATTTTTCACAAAGTAGCGTTTATTTTTATTCCCAGTTTGTCGCCAACTCAGTAACTGGTGTATTTATGTAACCTTGTTCTGAGCGTATCGTAAGTTTTAAGTGCATTGTATCGCAAAATGAATTGCAATTTTTGGGAAAATAAAAAATATATATATATATATTGCATTGGAAGGCAATGACAACAACGATGTTATATACATAGATTTTGCTAAACTTTCGACAAATGTGATCACGGTATAATAGCACATAAAATGAAATATATGGAAATAACAGGCAAAGTGAGAAAATGGATCTACAACTTCCTCAGAGAACGTCTACAGGTCGTCAAAATTCAAGGTATATCATCAGAATCGGAAGTACGTAGCTCAGTACCACAAGGTACAGTAGTGGCCCCACTCCTGTTCATTATCATGCTAACAGACATAGACAGCGGAGTAAACAGCAATAGTATAGTAACATCCCTTGCGGACGATACAAAGATTAGCAGAAAAATCAGCGATGTAAATGAAGTGGAGGCCGTGAAGGCCTCCACTTCATTTATTTTGTTCGTGTCCCTCTGCATAACGTCCCCATCTAAAAAGGAAGAAACTAATAAACTAGAAGAAACGCAGACACATTTCACAGCCAAGATTGATGGCTGCAAAGAACTCAATTACTGGGAAAGACTACGTAAACTAAATCTGTACTCCCTGGAAAGAAGAAGAGAGAGGTACACCATAATCTACATATGGAAAATGATAAAAAAACTGGTACCAAACCTGTCGAAAGCTAAAACTGAACCCAGTTACCATTCAAACAATACTGGAAAATAGAAAAGGCAGAATGTGTAGTCCCAAATTAAAGGCCCGACAAGGAACATCCTCAACACTGAAGGAAAATAGTTTGGTTGTCAGGTGGTTAAGCCTTTTTAACCAACTTCCAAAGGACCTGAGAAGCGTTACAGGGGCAAAGTTGAAGTCTTCAAGAGAAGACTAGATGCCTGGCTCAGGGCGGTACCAGATGAGCCGGGTGTACCTGGCTATGTACGGTGGAGAGCGCAAGAAAGCAACTCGCTCCTCCACCAAGCCAGACCTAGAGGCTTGACCTTTGTGTGAAGACCAGCTTGACCTTCGTGTGAAGAGAGCAATGCACGGTAGAGCAACGAGGTTAACGAGGAGGTATATATAAAATTATTACATTTTACAAAGTATTACATTATCACATAATGAACTTCAAATATTTATAGTTGATGTAATATATATACACACGCATGGAAAAATACTTGGATCAAACAATCAAATTAGATAAAAACCAATCGGATTGGTTGGTTCGCCCATTAAGTTTATTACGGTTAATGAAGTCATACTATGGTTGAATGAAGCAAATGGGTTTGGTCGTCAAATAGTTAACCCTGTAAGCTCGTGTTGGTTGTTGTAACAAAGTACTTATTTTTATTTTTTTCTCTGTAGGTTCTCGCACGTTCTTAAAGTTTAAGAATGTGTATACTTTTGGTCTTTCTTGACTCACTATCAGACTGATGATAACCTTCATGGTTGACTACACGAGATCGTTCTCATCATGAGACGCCCATTGATCGTCCTCAGTTAAATCATTTGCCATTTAATATAAACGAAACAAAAAATAACGGACCTTTTTTTAGGTTTATTTTTATCGGGAAACTTCTTGTTCATTTGGAATGAAGTTTACCTTCAAATATAAAACTTTTTTGAGTTTAATAAGAAATAGAGAATTTTTTTGTCTATAATGTTTTTTAAGCTGATCTTGTCATGTAATTTTTCACACTATTGCAATCTTGAAAATTTATTCTTGTTTCTTAACTTCTAATATCTGTAATAAATTATTATTATTACTATTATAAATTTGTTCATATGAACGAAACGTGAAGTAGGAACAAGGAAAGCAAAAAAGAAATCTCAATATTTATTATTATTATTATTATTATTATTATTATAATTAAATAATTAAATTTAACACTCAATTATATCGCCAAAACTGGTTAACTGTGGAATTAGGGGCGTGTCATCAGACACTAGTTCTTAATAATTGCCACAACGTATAACCAGTATTCAGTATGCAGTTGACACGACACTCCTCGTATTTGATTTAGTCTCTATGAGAAGAGTCGGGGAATTTTTGTGTATTTTGCTAAATTTGAATAAATTATATTTGAATCTCTAAAAATGCTCATATACGATCATACGAAATAAAAGGCAGCATATAATCTTAAATATTCGCTCACATATTCCTAAAATATTTTAAAAGGAAACTAATGTATTAATTACACGAACCCATCATCAAACAGCCAAGTTTTAAACCATTCAGAGAACTTTAGGCACGATAAATACTTCTCTCAGAGACCTTAGTTTACGCTTCAAATAGCTTCAAATAACGAGGAAATATCGTACGAAAGGTTCATATTTAAAAAATTTTAATTAAAAAGTAAAATTTTGGATGACAATTAGCTTCTTCGTCTCTTCATCATTCTCTCCTTCAATTTCTTTCATTTCTCCTAAAACCGTCCTTGAATTCGAGAAATTTACTTTGAAAACAAACTCTTTACGTTGTACAAAACACATATTTATTTAAATTGAATTAATCAATTATAAATAAATACCATTAACAAATTTTAAATTATTTTTATTCCAAAGCGAGTCCGAGTCGTTGTAAGTATACATCTATCATCCTATTTGTACGAATTGTGTATATAATGAACGACAATAACTGTTGCAGTGAAAGGCAGTGCATATTACCTCAAATTTGTCAGTCCTTTCTTATTAGATATAATAATTGAAATTGTATGTTCTTTTGTCATAACCGTAATTCTATATTATCTGTACTTATCTTTGAAACAATAAATTATTATTTATTAATTAATTAATTGTAGTAGCGAACATTTACCGGAGCTATTGAAGAATAGGGACCCCAGCCTTCTTTAGTTAGCTTTATAAGGCTAACTAACGAAAATATCATGACCTAACCAATCGTCAAGGGCGTACAGTTAACCTAACGATTGGTTAGGTTAGGTCGTGATATTTTCGTTAGTTAGCCTTATAAGCCTAACTAAAGAAGGCTGGGGTCCCTATTCTTCAATAGCTCCCATTTACCACGTTGTAAGTATGCTCATTTAACATAGATTAAAACTTAAACGTGTGAAATAACATTTACATTAAATGTAACGCGTAATATTTCTTATGCCTTAAAGTCGGTTTAGCTTAAAATTAGCTTTTACGAGTACGACATAATATTCGCTTCTGATGAAGTATAATTTTGTGCACTAAATCGAGTTATCTACGAAAGTATATTTCGTGGTTGCTGACGTCATGCATTTACGCTATAATTGTCAGTTTTATTAAAAGATTGAAAAGTCTAATATATATATATATATATATATATATATATATATATATATATATATAGTATACTTTTAATCTTTATATAATATATATATAATATATATATATATATATATATATATATATATATATATATATATACTTTTTAATATATAATATATATATATATTATACTTTTTAATATATATATATATATATATATTATACTTTTTAATATATATATATATATATATTACTTTTATATATTATATATATATATATATATATAATTACTTTTTATATATATATAAAAATGTTGCATTGTATTTCTATTTCATTTCATTATCTGATCAGATAACGCCCGAATTTGTATAGTTTATATTTATCATTTCTGGCAAAAATTACAAACTGGCAACTCACCATTGATCTCTGCAGACGCAGTCAACAGGTCTCGGTAGGCTCTCTCGAGACTAAGAACAGAAGCCTATTACGACCGAAGCTTTTCCACGAAGGTGTGGTGTGTTGTTTATTTCGTAGGTATATTTTTTATTTTCTCACATTTTTGTTGTACTACTAGTAGAACCATAATTGTAATAAGCAGAAATAAGTAGGCTAAAGTAAAGCGTTCTCTTATGACGGAAAGTTGTATTATGTAAATTAGCGAACGAGTGAATGGTTACCATTGAAGGCCTTAAGTAAGCTATTTGAATCATTGAAAACGACTCTGTAATGAATTTAGGGCTATTATTTTTCACGTCCGAGAATATTTTTGGTACTTTAAATATATTATTTAAATGGGGATAGTCGAAGATTGTTATAATATGGATATATTTTAGGTTTTTATCGATGGACAGTGATATGCTTCTAAATTGTATTTTAGAACCTATTGGAAAGCACTTTCAATTAAGTCTACGGATATTAAGTCCAATCTTCCAATGTTTCATATTCTGGTGAAATCGATTCTCACATTAGTCTATTAGTTGTATCAAAGAGATCTGAGAACTTTTATCGGATATGTATCAAAGGCTTCTCGAATGAAAACTGAAATTGGAAATTCAGTTTTAATGACCACTCTAGCGGCAGTCTAGCCTTCCACTTTCAAAATTAAACCACATTTTACAGTATGAATAGGAATTTGTAGTTATTCTGCTGCTTTTCATAAGAATCACTGATCAAGGTTGTCTCATCGTTGTTCAGTGTAGAAGGGAGAAATGTTTTGTCCGAGAACTGAACGCGGATTTATCATATATGCAAGGCACAATTACGAGTGGCGTAGGCCTGTAGAAATTAAATTATAGATTTGTATGTGACATAAATTACAAGAATTATAGTTATAGGGGACGAGATACTTTAGTACCGTTCATCACACACACCACACACACACACACACACACACACACTTAAATCCTAGCTGTGCAGAGTTTTCAAATGCTTGATCTCATCTCAGAAGTTTCGTGGTTTAAATATGTTGAATTTAATAGAAGTAAACAAAATTATTGAGTTCTTTTCATACATGTCTGTTGAATGATTTATA
This sequence comes from Bathynomus jamesi, assembly GCA_023014485.1. Classification (NCBI taxonomy): domain Eukaryota; kingdom Metazoa; phylum Arthropoda; class Malacostraca; order Isopoda; family Cirolanidae; genus Bathynomus; species Bathynomus jamesi. The sequence goes on from JAJOZX010003983.1 coordinate 77,571, forward strand.
ATTTATGTTGAATTGTATACTTATAGTTCGTTGAATGGTGTAACGCAGTAAATTGACATGTACAGTATGTTAACAAATAACAAAACAAGTTATTGATCTTAAAGTTACCTTCATTATATTTGAGGAGTGTTGAAACAGAATTCTTTTTGAAAACACTATTGTTAAGAGGAAAAAATTTAATGAGTTGCTCCGGTTCAGGGTGTTAAAAAAAAACGTTCAAATGGAGTCACTAACAATCATCGTGCATTTATATATAGAATGATACAATAATGACTTAGCGACATCGTTTCGATTATTGCGTGTGAACTGATGTAGTGATTTAGGACTTACACCCACCCATCGGATTGACAAGACCATAGTATTGACACTGAAAAACTAACAACGTAACTTAATTTAACCCATAATTTAGTTATGATACAATGTCAAGTTTATTAGATGTCGTAATCTCAGTTTTGTAGTAGTAAGCCGCGGACTATGCTTTAAATATCCCCCTAATAGAGTATTCAATGATATCGGTCTGAAAGTGTAATTTTATCCGCTTTTCTTAAAGGATATGTATCGTATGCTCTCGACTGTTTCTCGATTTGAAATTTAAAGAAGCGTTTGTTGCAGGAAGCATTCCTCGAGATAAAAGCGTTTTTGTGGACTATCAGGCTTTCTTTGAGTCAAAGATCACCCAAGACGATATAGCCAGATCGCGTGAGAAAATAAGTATAACTTGAGAATTAGAACAAAGTTCTCATACAGTATTTGACTGAAACCAACACTTCTTATATCAGCAACTTTACAAAGAAAGTTTGCAAAGTTGTAAATGCCTTACGAGTTACGAAGAAAAAGAAAAAAAGGAAATTCGATGTGTTTCATTTCCGCCTATGAACGTGTACTACAGAATCTTAATACTTGTACATAACAAACGTATAATGTACATAATTATTTCAGAGACAGGGGAGCACTGTTAGACTGTTAGGGATTCCTGAAAATCGCGTAGTGGACAACATTTTTCAAGAAAATTGAACACTTAATTTGAAGAAAACGTCAAAGTAAAGCTATTCATTAATTCATTCTGTTCAAACACCTATTAATGTATAGGGTGGGCAAAAAGTCTGGGCACCCCTGAACCGTCGTTCAGACTCAACAAAAGTAAGTAACCCCCTCAAGATATTTACATATACTCATAATTTTTACATTAGACGGAGTGCCCAGACCTTTTGCCTACTACACTATAGTAAAGTTTTAGTCAAAGATACGTTGCATTCGTATCATCGATGGTACGCGGATCTCTCTCAGGTGGTACGCAAGGTTCTAAACACTTAGTTTACTATTTGATAATTATTTTCATGATAATGTTTTCAGAAGTAATATTAATTAAAGTAATATCAGTTGATGTTATCCAATTTGCCGTCGGAGTAGATTTCAAATTATATAACGATGACGTGTAAGGCCAAAATCAAGATTTTGATTTGGTACAAATATCGATGAATATCATCAGAATAAACATGACTTTAGATAAGGCTGAAAATTATACTAAAGATTGAACACTACAGTCGTCTCCCTACGGTTTTGGTTTGGTAGTACCATCTTCCTTCCTTAATGGTGGTGGTACTTAGAAAAGCATGGTGGCCAAAAGTGGTACGTCGACCTAAAAAGGGTTAGGAATCACTGGTCTATAGGAAACACTAGGCCTACTGCCTACAGTTCTAACGCAAATCAGAAATGAAACCTCCTGAGAACTAATATTATAATATCTTTATGTTGCGCTTGAATTTAGATTAGTTAATTTGTTTGTTTTAATGATAATGAAAAGAAATGAAGTTTTTAAATATGAAGTACATATGAAAGTAAATATGGAGTACAAGTAGCATTGGAATATTTCATTCAAAAGTTTCCTTTATATTTTTTTCAACTATTCATCAGAATCACACTGCGGTTAATCCGATAACCTAGCATAGACCCGTATAGTGACGGTATAGGAGATAATGTTTATGAAAGATGTTTCTTCCGTATACAACTTTGTATACATACACTCTATAGATACATCAACCATTATTTTAGGTGATAATTTTGTGCCATGACTTTAGGACATCCATCACTTTTGATTTTACTTTAAGAAATATTTCATCTTAAAAGTGTACGTATGAATAATTGAGGAGCGAGAGGATAAAATTTTAAAATAAGTGACATACGACCACGCAGGAAACTGTTTCATAATTAAGACAATAACAGAATTCACAAAGGCGTAGGCTATAATTAGGCTTGAGGTAGACTATATGCATGGCCAATGGCCATGTATCGACACAAGATCTAAGAAAATTAATTAGGCGCATACGCCTGCAGCTATTTACATTCGTAATTAGTTTCTCGTAACTGCAATGTCCATTTAAATTATCCAAACGACGAATATCTTGTAAATAATTGTTTTAGTTTTATTTATTTTTTATTTGCCAGCTCACTTTATTTATTGATCGACGCGGTTTGACGTTACGTCAGGGCTTATCCTGAGTTGATGTCAGGCAATTTACTCGCTGTAAATTATTTTCTTTAAAACAAAACAAAACAAAAAGTTGTGTGCAACATTCCGTGATTGTTTTTCCATTCAGAATAACAAAAAGAATTAATCTGGCAGAGAATCTATGCATGCATATAAATTAATTATTGATTTTCAGGAATTCTGATTGTATGTTGGTTTTAGTGGTCAAACCATAACATAACATGCGTATAAATCTAAAAATAATTCTCTCTCTCTCTCTCTCTCTCTCTCTCTCTCTCTTCTCTCTCTTTCAAGCTACGTCGTAGCCAATGTCGTAACACCGCTTCCAGTTGGTCAGCGAAGTTAAGTGATATTGGGGTCTGGGTAGTAGTTGGATGGGAGACCGTCCTCCGCGTCCAGATTATATAGCGACCCGTGGTTCGGATCCCACGTAAAGCTGTAGGTCCCCTCCGTCATACGACCTTAGATGTTGCGAAGGAGGTTAAACAACCCCAATCATTATTAGGGTCTTTCCTGTTTCATTAACTGTTTCCGATTTTTATGAAAACAACGTGATATGTACAGTTTTTCACGCTGATTTCAAAATTATAAACCATTTCATCGAGAAATACTTAGGGTAGGTTAGGTCTAAAAATAAGTTTTTTTGAAATGAAAGTAACTTATAGAATACTACAAAAAGTACTAGAACGGTATAATCACTGCAAGCATAGGCTAGGCTATTTTTTAAACGGTGCCATTGCGCATCTATTTTGTTCTTCCGCTGCAAGCATAGGCTAGGCTATTTTTTAAACGGTGGCGTTGCGCATCTATTTTGTTCTTCCGCTGCAAGCATAGACTATATAATAGTTCATCATCTTTTTACTTTCCAATGACTGACAAATTTAATTTTATAGAATTATATAGGAAGACAGACAAGAAAATGCAGTAAATTTTTTACAAGAATATAACTTAATACCGAAAGAAAAAGTGTCCTAGAAAACATCAAATGCTAATAAGCCTAACTTAACCTAACCTAACCTAAGTATTTCTCGATGAAATGGTTTATAATTTTGAAATCAGCATGAAAAACTGTACATATCACGTTGTTTTCATAAAAATCGGAAACAGTTAATGGAACAGGAAAGATCCTATTAGGTGATTAGATGTGTCAAATAATCAAAGGTGGGCTTCGGGCCTCAAACTGGACCGACGGTCCCGGTCACGGTCCTTTCTGAAGATAGGACCTAGGAACGACTCGGTCCTCGGTCCTTAGATATAATATAAGTGAAAAATTTGATTAAAATGAAATTAAAGATACCGGAAATCTTTAATTTTATTAACGTAAATTATAATTAATACAATACATAAATGATGAAAAAAAGTTAAATGCTTGAGTTTCCCTTCAAGAAGACTAGCATTTCAAAATGGCTGTCACTGAGCCCTGACCTTTTCGGCTTGAGGACGTCCTTCCCCCAAAGAGAAGAGCCTCTCCACGGCGTGTTGGCCAGGGACACAGGTGCTAACAAAGTCCTTCCACGAATCGGAGTCGACGACGTCGAGAGGCAACATGTTGCCCACAAATAAGGTGATCAACTAATTAAAAAGAAATAAAAATTTGTTACGTTTCATCATAACTGACTGACATTTGAGGGTAATTTAATGATTATAAATACTTCTAGACAAAGTTGTAAGATTTTTAATTGAATTTACTGACCTTCTCTTCAAAGAGAGCCTTGGTGACTCTGGACGGTCCAGCCATGGCCTCCCGTATAGTCGGCTGAACCATGGTCCTCTGCCTCTTGTCGTCGGGGTGCTCCTGAGGGTCTCCTCGCCGCTTCTTTTTCTGGAGCTCCACCCCGTCCTTGATGCACTGGTCGAACTGGTTCTGGACGTGAGGGTGGCGCCTGGAGACATGTCGCTTGAGGTTGTTTTGGCTCTTGTTGCTTGTCGAGAGGATGTTCTTGTTCGGCAGGCACAGCAAGCACTTGTACTCCAGGTTCTGCTCACCCTTGGGGCCCAGGTATTCAAAGTATTTGTCCAGGTACGGCCAGGGATTGCCGGGTTCAGTTCTTCCGCTAGGAGCTCCAGTTGCTTGACTTGAAGTTGAAGCACTAACATCAGTAGATTCTTCGTCTCCTCCAGGTGTTGAAACAAGTTTCAGTTCAGTCTCAGTCTCTTTCTGAGTCTTCTGGAGGAAACGATCCATCTTCTTTAGAACTTCAAATAATCACTAAACACACTAAAAAAGACCGTCCGGGATTGCTTAAAAATGGACCGTCGCTCCTCATTTCGGTCCTCACTGAGAAAAGGACCGACTTTCCCGCTCACGGTCCTTAAAAAGGACCGAGTTCCTGGAATTCGGTCCTGCCCACCTTTGCAAATAATAATATATGTACTGAGGGAATAAATAGAACCACGGTAAGAAATGGATTTATTAGAAGCACAGTCTTTTCGGCTTCTAAGGTCATTATCAGGATGGAAAGCTTATGCTTCTGATAAATTGATTTCATATTGTGACTTTATTGCTTCAGTACAACGTCTCGTAGTTGAGAATATTCACCTAATATACAGGGTGTCCCGTAAGTCCGGTCTCGTAGGAAAATTTATTTTAAATTAAATTTACAAAAGTACTACATTAGAACTAAAACAGATGTTGAAATTGATATCTTGTTTTTGGGGACTTTTTTTTTTTGTTACACCTGATTTTTTCCTCTGAGACCGGACTTATGCGACACCCTGTATGTATTGTATATGGGCGTTTCCTTCGAACTCTGAGGTTTCTGTAATGTAAACAAATGGACGATCGAGCCTATTTTTACTACGAGCAAATATTCAACCATTAAATAGACGACCAAGATAGTTTGTTTTCAGGGCTTCGGAGCTGATTACTGCATTCTTACTCGATACAGAGACCGGAAGTGCGCTTGAGGATGTGCTTGCGATAAGAAAGCAGCCCAAGGTTCTCTCTCTTTTTTTTTATCTTTTAAGATTTTTATATTTTAGTTTCGTTCCAATTATAATTTATGATTTTATATATTTATCATTCAATGACTGAATACTGTTTTCTGAACCAAGTTAAAGTCGAATCAAAAATTAAAATGATTCACTTTTGATTTGGCACATTATATATAATATATATATATATACTGTATATATATATATATATATATATATTATATATATATATATATATTGCAGAAAAATCACAGAATAACACGTGATCTTATTAATAAGCAAACAACCACAAGGAAAAAAGAAAAAGAAACGAAATCCGAGCGCTTTCGTGATATATTCACATCTTCAGGGAAGAGAATGTGAATATATCACGAAAGCGCTCGGATTTCGTGTTTTTTTCCTTTTTCCCTGTGGTTGTTTGCTTGTATACTGTATATACAGGGTGCCCATAAATTCAGTTCACTCGCAATTGAATTTGTAAAGGTAATTTATCGACATCTTGTACAACTATATATGTAACATTTTATATATTTGGAAATATACTGTATATGTAGCTATGGTATGAACATGTGCGTGACTTACTGTATATACAGGATTAGGTTTATTATAGGTCTGTTCTTAATGAGTATTATTATTACTAGCAGTAGTAGCTTAGAGCCTACGTCCTAAAATTAACATTTATGTGTATGTAAACAGTTTTAGTACTTACCTATATATAGATGCTACTTCACATGAGGCCGAACTTTTTTGTTATTTATATATATATATACAGGGTGGGCCGAAAGTCTGGATCCATAGGAAAATATTTATTTTAATACATAAATTACAACAAATGGTAAATACTTAAAATTAATATCAACTTTAACTCGTAAATGCGTATCCGTGATACTGTACAGTGGTTCGTACTCCAGTATAAACAACAAATTATAACAAATGCTCAAATTGGCGGCCTCTGACATCGAGACATTTAGGGATGGAATTTATGATTTTTAATAATTCTTCGAATTGACGTTCTCGAGATGCGTGTTTCATTTGATAATCTTCTTCTTGACTTTACTGGACTATTCGTTAAAGTTTCACATACCATTGCAGAGGTATTTTCATCAGTTGCAGTTTTTGGACGACCAGAACGCCGTCGATCATGTACACTTTCTGTTTCTTTGAAACGTTTAAACAACTTGCCAACAGTCGCGTGTGTTACTGGATGCTTATCAGGATGATTTCTATTGAATTCGGTAGCAACTTCTCTGTGTGTAGCGCCCTGTCTTGCGTACATGAGCACAAGTTCTACCCGGTCTTCTGTTGTTAGATTCGAAGCCATTTCTGGGCTGAAATAAAAAAAGTATTTGAGTATTTATACTGGAGTACGAACTACTGTACAGTATCACGGATACGCATTTACGAGTTAAAGTTGATATTCATTTTAAGTATTTACCATTTGTTGTAATTTATGTATTAAAATAAATATTTTCCTATGGATCCAGACTTTCGGCCCACCCTGTGTGTATATATATATATATATATAAGCGAACTGCTTAGGGAACAATTAACTGTGTTTAGCACCCGTAAGTCCGAGATGGAAGTGGAAAACCCAGACGAATTTTTCGACATAGATGCAAATCAACCAAGAACAAATTCCGGCACAAACCTATTAATGGACTTCGAGTTCACGGAAGGAGATGTAATTACGGCCTTATCACAGATGCGAGACAATTCAGCGCCAGGGCCAGACATGGAGTGCCACGTTTCTGAAGAAATGTAAAGAGAGTATTGCTAAACCGCTATACTTACTATGGAGGAACTCACGCGACACAGGACAATCCACTCCCCTTAAAGAACGCGAACATCCCCCCCCCCCTATTTAAAGGTAGTAACAGAGCAATGCCCAAGAACTATGGCCAGTGGCTCTCACCTCACACCTTATAAAGTGCTTTGAACGTACAATTAGAGGCAAAACTACCTACTACCTACACGAAAAAGACTTATCTAACCCAAATCAACATGACTTCAGGACTGGAAGATCATGCCTATCACAGCTACTAGACCACCAGGAGAAAATATTGGAAACATTGTGTCGAGGACAAAAAAAAGATGTAATATATATGGACTTTGCTAAAGCCTTCGATAAATGTGACCATTGAATCATAGCACACAAACTTAAGAATACAGGAATTACTGGAAAGCTAGGAAGATGGATATTTAATTTCTTAACGCAAAGAGTGGTGGTAAACGGAGTTAAATCGGAAATCTCGGAAGTCGTGAGCTCTGTCCCACAAGGGACAGTATTAGCTCCCTTGCTGTTCATAATAATGATTGCAGATATTGATGTAGATATTAAGGACAGTATTGTATGATGTTTCGCAGATGACACAAAGATATGTAAGGAACTATTGAACGAAGGTGACATAAGAAAATTACAAAATGACATTGAAACATTATTCCAGTGGGCAGAAGACAACAATACGAAGTTCAACGAAGAAAAATTCCAACTTCTTAGATATGGTAATAGCAAGGAGCTGCAGAATAAAAGATACCAAACTCTAAAAGGCAAATAGATAACACGAAATCTACAAGTCAGGGATCTGGCAGTAATAATGTCGTCGGATACAGAATTCAGAGAGCACTACAACATCAAAATTACAACGGCGAGAAAAATAATGGGAATCATCTGGAGGAGCTTCCGCAGCAGAAAAGCAAACATTATGCTCAAATTATGGAAGAGCCTAGTCCTACCAATAATTGAGTATTGCTCAGTACTAGGGTGTGCACCCGGTTCTTGCTACCCGGGAAATTCCCGGTTCCTAGATTTCAGGAACCGAACCGAGAACCGAAAAGATTTCCCGGTTCCTATACACTCTAAAAACAGTTGCATTGTTTTTACTATGCAAGAGCTGCATAAGTAGATTCTACGTATTTTAAAAATAAAAAAATTTAATAAGTAGATTTCTACGTATTTAAAAATAAAAAATGATATCTAAGTAAGAGAATATTCCTTCCGTTTAAAACGTATTGTAATTTGTATGGATCGTCGCAATCGCAAGCAGTGCTTACTGCTTAGACGTAACTTTGACTACTTAAAATACTACTTCATAAATGATGTAAAACAAGATAAATAAACATAATTGATCTCAATGCTTAGATTTTTTCGTTTTCAATTATCTGATGCGGTTCTAAATGCTCAAATTTTCTTTAAATACTACTTCATAAATGATGTAAAACAAAATAAATAAACATAATTGATCTCAATGCTTAGATTTTTTTATGCCAATTAGACTAAGTTTAATTTTACAAACAATGGTTAAAACAAAAATTTTAGTCGGTTTTTTTCCCGGGATTTCCCGGTTCCCGATAATTTTTCTGGTATCGGTCCCGGTTCCTAAGTTTCGGTACTCGTGCACACCCTACTCAGTACTCACAAGCTCATACAGAAAAAGAAACATTGCGAACATTGAAGCTATACAAAGGACTTTTACGTCTAAGATAGAAGAAACGGAAGGTGAAGACTACTGGGCTCGACTACAATCCCTGAAACTCTACTCTCTCGAAAGAAGGCGAGAGCGGTACACAATAATATACATATGGAAAATACTTGAGGGCTTTGTTCCTAAACTTAGAAATGAAATAGAAACAAACTGGAATGTGAGAAGAGGCAGATTTTGTACAATCCCAGCTGCTGTGGGACAGGGGGCTATGAAAACGAGGATGGAAAATACCCTCAGAATACGAGGCCTAAAGCTTTTCAATGCCCTCTCCAGCACACCGACCTGAATAACTTCAAGAACCAGCTGGACAGATTGCTGTGCAGAGTCCCTGACCAGCCATGCGTGGCTGGGTACGAGGGCAGGAGGAGATCAGACCAATTCCCTCCTTCACCAAATCCCGCAAATGAGGCGGGATGCTGTAGAGGGGTCGACCGCAGGTCGATCCTGATTCTTCGTTCGAACCCACACAAAGTATATACATACATACATACATACAATATAGGGGCTGAGCCCCTATATTGGATATAGAGACGATCACTAGACACGGGAAAAATACCGGGCATCGTGAAGAGCGCGAACATAGTCCCAATATATAAAGGAGGCGATCGATCCGAGGCCAAAAACTATAGGCCAGTGTCGCTTACATCTCATCTCACTAAAATATGATATTTGAAAGAATAGTTAGACAGAAAATCAATGACTTTTTGGAAACTCAGAAAAAATTCAATGATAACCAACATGGGTTTCGGTCAGGCAGATCATGCCTATTACAACTAATGGAACACTACATCTATTGATGCACTTGAAAGTAATGAAAACTATGATGAAATATACACAGACTTTGCCAAAGCGTTCGACATGTGCGACCATGGAATCATAATACATAAACTGAAATATATGGGATAATGGGAATAACAGGAAAAATAGGGAAATGGATATATAATTTCCTTAGTGAGCGGTGGCAAGTCGTTACAATACAAGGAGTATCTTCATGAGAATCAGAGGTCCTCAGCTCAGTACCACAAGGAACAGTCTGACATAGATGAGGACTTTACCAGAGACAGCACAGTAACATCCTTTGCCGATGACACAAAGATCAGTAGAAAATAAGAAACCCAGAAGATATATAGGATCTCTACAAACCGGTCGACATGAATAGAATATACAAGTGGACGGAAGACAACAATATGAAGTTTAACACAGAAATTTCAGCTGTTACAGTACGGCAAAGAGAAGACCTAAAATCCATGGAATATTATACCTCAAATGGACAGGAAATTCAGAGAAATTCTAGAGCAAAAGATTTAGGGGTTGTAATGACTGATAATGCAAAATTTGAAACACAAAATAAGATAGCAGTAAACAGAGCAAAGAGAATAACTGGGCAGATACTGAGAACCTTTAAACGAAGGGATAGGAATATAATGATTCCTCTGCTGAAAACACTGATCATATCCAAATTGGAATACTGCTCGGTCCTAACATCCCCATATAAAAAGAAGACATTAGACAGCTAGAAGGGATTCAGAGAAGCTTCACAGCCAAGATCAAGGGGTGCAAAGAACTAAATTACTGGGAAAGATTACGCGAACTAAACCTATATTCACTGGAAAGGAGAAGAGAGAGATACACTATATACACTTGGAAAATAATAGTCCCTAATCTTACTCTGAACCCTGTAACTCCCCAAACAACGGTGGAAAGTAGAAAAGAAATTGCGTCGTGTTCCCAAATTAAAGGCTAGACATGGAACATCCTTAACCCTCAAAGAAAAAAGTTTTGTTGTGAGAAGACCAAAACTGTTTAATCAGCTGCCCAAAGATCTAAGGAACACGAATGGTGTTGCAGTGGACATCTTCAAAAGAAGATTAGACGCCTGGCTCAGAACAATCCACGATGAGCTGGGCGTACCTGGCTATGTGAGGGGGAGAGTACAAGAAACCAACTCACTACTTCACCAGGCCAACTCGAGAGGAGGGGCGACAAGCTTGACCGTCGTGAAACGAGGAATCATAGCACGGAACATTTGAAAGGTTGAAAGGTATATATATATATATATACCTTTCAACCTTTCATATGTTTCGTGCGATGATTCCTCATTTCACGACGGTCAAGTTTGTCGCTCCTCCTCTCGAGTTGGCCTGGTGAAGTAGTGAGTTGGTTTCTTGTACTCTCCCCCTCACATAGCCAGGTACGCCCAGCTCATCGGGGATTGTTCTGAGCCAGGCGTCTAATCTTCTTTTGAAGATGTCCACTGCAACACCATTCGTGTTCCTTAGGTTTTGGGCAGCTGATTGAACAGTTTTGGTCCCCTCACAACAAAACTATTTTCTTTCAGGTTTAAGGATGTTCCCTGTCTCGCCTTTAATTTGGGAACACGACACAGTCTTCCTTTTCTACTTTCCACCGTTGTTTGGGGAGTTACAGGGTTCAGAGTAAAATTAGGAACTAGTTTATCCATTATTTTCCAAGTGTAAATGATGGTGTATCTCTCTTCTCCTTTCCAGTGAATATAGGTTTAATTCGTGTAACCTTTCCCAGTAATTTAGTTCTTTGCACCCCTTGATCTTGGCTGTGAAGCTTCTCTGAATCCCTTCTACCTGTCTAATATATATATATATATATATATATTAGGGTGGTCCAAATCCATAGGGGGAAATTTCAAAATTGTCTTAGATAGTCTCCACAAGTGTGGGTTTTGTCCATTTAGTGTCCACATGGTCTGTGCAAAATTGCAGCGTGATTGGTGAATATTTAGAGGTCGCCCCACTCTGAAGATATATATTATATAATGTACTTTTTCTTCCGTAGGTCCGATGGCTCAAACTCGATCAATTCCAAAAGTTTGGCTTCTAGGGATGGCAACTGGAACTTTATCCACGTCAAGGCTCCCTACATGCCTTGACGCCCTCCTCTTGGGGCAATACCACCACATCAATCAAAAGCAAACCACCTCCGACAGTCTGAACCAGGCATGCCAGAGGGTGATTGAAGTCTGGACCCGAGCGCGGATCCCAACTCAACGGATCGACTCCTGTGTCCGTAAGCTTTCAAAGCTTTTAGACCACTACAAAACACTCAAGAAGCACAGGACCAGGCAACGTGCCAGCGATAGAATGAATGAAGACATCTTCAAAGCGGACATCCAGGAACTGTTTGACATCGCAACCAGTGATGCCATGAGCACAATCGTCAACGTTGAGGACCGAAATTTCCTGTCCATGCAGCGCAAGGACGTCAATTCTTGCAGCATGGCTGGCATTGATAAGGAAACGACTACACAAGAGGACAGAAAGCGATCCAGAATGGAGAAGGAAGCCAAGAGGAAGGCAAGGCATGAAGCAACACAGAAAGATTTGGAAGAAGCAGGAGTGTCATCAATTGATCTTTCCTCTTCTTCCCTTTTTTCGCAAGACGACGACGACTATAGACCATCGGTTCCGATTCCTTCTTCGTCTGAAGCTCCGGCACCAAAGCATCCCAAGAACAAGGTTACGAACATTTTCCAATCTCCAGAAGTCATTGGAGCAATGGATCGCACCAATTTTTCTGACCGGAATGCTGTTTTCGTAACTGGAGCTGTATTACAGGCCGCGGGGCATGATCTGTCTGGGATGACGTGCTCTCGGAGCTCTATTCATCGCTACAGAGAAAGTGGGCGAGAACAGGCAGCTCGAGAAGACCTAGAATCATTCTCTCTAGAAGACCCTGTCCTTCTCCATTGGGACGGAAAGCTTCTCCCCGGCATTGAAGGGAAGAAGACGAATGTGCATCGGATAGCAATCCTTATAACATTCAATGGACAGGAGAAGCTGCTTGGTGTCCCAAAGATGAAACAAGGAACTGGAGAAGCACAGGCCCAGGCATGCTTCAAACTATGAAATTATGGAACGTGGAACAGCATGTGAGAGGTCTCGTCTTCGATACCACTGCGTCAAACACGGGTTTACATCGCGGAGCCTGTGTCAGGATTGAAGAAGCATTGGGTCACGAGCTAGTTTGGATCGGTTGTCGACATCATATACTTGAAGTCGTACTTGCTGATGTCTTTGCCTCAATATTTGGCTCAACAGGAAGTCCTGAAACAGGCCTTTTTAAGCGATTTCAAAAGGAATGGCCATCTCTCTCCCACGAAGCATTTGTCTCAGCATCGGACAGCTTGTTCGAGAACCCTCAACTCCAAGAGATGAGAAAAGAGATGCTCACTTACTTACCTAACGCTCTTCAGGCAAGCCAACCTCGTGACGACTACAAGGAGTTCCTTGAACTATCTTTGCTCTTCCTGTTGGGAAAGACTGGTGGTCAACTCTTTATCTGAGCTCCGGGTCCCATGCACCACGCGAGATGGATGGCGAAGGCGATTTATGCGCTCAAAATCTACCTCTTTCACTATCAATTCAAGCTCACAGCACGCGAAGAACGAAACGTGACTCAGCTGGTTTATTTGTCAGTCTGATTTACGTCAAGTACTGGCATGAAGCGCCAATGGGGACACAAGCTCCTCTCAATGATCTCAAAATGCTGCATCTTCTGGAAAAATATCCACACGGAGGAGCTGCACAAGCGGCGAAGACAGCTCTAAGACGCCACCTGTGGTACTTGTCGGAGCATCTGATTGGACTGGCCTTCTTCGATAATAGGATCGATCCTGATACCAAAAGGAGAATGGTTCAACACCTCCAACATCCCCAAAAGAATGGCTGCCCCCGACGAATCGACATGGCGGAAGCTGGTGTTGAAAATGATGTGGCATCCTTCGTCACGAAAAGGACATTGACCCTCTTTGATGCCTTGAAAGTTGGAGGTAAGGAGGAAGCGCGCCAGTTACTTCAAAAAGATCCACGGGAATGGCCAAATGATAAGAACTACAGGGAACTTAGAGATCGCGCCTTAAAGATGAAAGTCGTCAATGATGCTGCCGAGCGAGGTATTGCTCTCGCACAACGCTACAATGACACTTTGACACGAAACGAGGACCAGAAGCAGTACCTCCTACAACTCGTAGCCGCCCACCGAAAACAGATACCAATATCATCCAAGGCGACTCTGATGCAGAAGAAATAATGAAGATACACCCATTATCATGTCCTATTGTCTTACTGTTTTCTTTCATATTCTTTGAGAACCAAAAAAAAATTTAGTTATTCAGTTGTCTATATATTTCCCCAAATTTTGAAAAAGGGGGCAAGTGGGGCGACCCCTAAATATTAACCGAATAACGTGAAACTTTGCACAAATACTGTCCACACCAAGAGGCATAAAACCAACCTTGTGGAGAGAACTTAGTCGATGCTTTAACTTTTTGGACCACCCTAATATATATATATATATACAGTGGTGTAGTGCTAAATAAAGAAGTGAGGGAACGCATTTTGAAAGTGTTACTCAGATGCGGGGGGGGACAATGGCGAGCGCGGCGAGCCCATACAGCTGGGGGTCCGGGGGCACTGTAAGCCCCCCGGGAAATCTTTTGAAATCTGACCAATTTCAGGGATATTTTGAGGTCATATGCACTGGATATTAGGATATATTCCAAGGTTGAAGATGCAGTATTTCCAGTGTCATTAGATATATGACATCCAGTACGATCAATAAAAATAGCTAACAACTGGAATGATTAACTAAAAAAAAGTTAACAACTGGTACGCCGTGGTGACTGTTTCACCAGATCTTTATAGGCTAGCATTGCCTCAGTCGAAGCTAAAAGAAATGAAACAGTTAATGATTCTTTCTCATATTTCTTCTAGGGGTGGGAATTAAAATTTCATGACGTTAGAGATTTGTAAGTTCGGATTTATTTGAAATAGTGAGGGAACGCCGTTCCGTCTACCAAAAAAAGTAAGGGAACGCCGTTCCCACGCGTTCCCACAGCATAAATTTCACATTGCTGTTGCATGTCGTTCACGGTCAGCTTCAAGGCGTGATTGTCTTTCTTGGGGTGTTTCTCTTGCTCTGGTAGCTGCTACACTTTCTCGGACAGCTTCAAGACGTGATTGTCTTTCTTGCAGTGTTTCTCTTGCTCTGGTAGCTGCTACACTTTCTCGGACAGCTTCAAGACGTGATTGTTTTTCTTGGAGGTTTTCTCTTGCTCTGGCTGTTGCATGTCGTTCACGGTCAACTTCAAGGCGTGATTGTCTTTCTTGTGAGCTTTCCTGCTTCCGGGCTCCTTTATTTTTTCTGGCTGCTGATGTAGATCTGCCCAAACTTGTCCGTTTCTTTGGTGACATGGTAAAGTTGTTGGGATTTTCAAAAACTGCAAAAAAACATTGCCATATTAACCTCCAGTAACTATTCGCACAAACAGACAGGCTGACCGACTCTGTGTTGACATTCTTCATCCCAGAAGAGGTTCCCGTGCCAAATTTGGTAGCTCTAGGTCAAACGGTTTGCCCTTGCATAAAGGACAGACAGGCGAAAATATATAATACCTTACCTTACCTTATGAACCTTATGTTTCGTGCGTTGGTCTCTCTTCACATGGAGGTCAAGCTGGTGGCCCCGCCTCTAGGTCTGGCTTAGTGGAGGAGCGAGTTGCTTTCTTGCGCCCTCCATCGCACACAGCTAGGCACGCCCGGCTCATCTGGTACCGTTCTGAGCCAGGCATCCAGTCTTCTCTTGAAGACTTCAACTTTGACCCCCGTTACGTTTCTGAGGTCCTTTGGAAGCTGGTTGAAAAGTCTTGGCCCCCTGAAAACCAAGCTATTTTCCTTCAGAGTTGAGGAGGTCCCTTGTCGGGGCTTTAATTTGGGAACATTACACATTCTGCCTTTCCTATTTTCCAGTGTTGTTTGAATGGTAATTGGGTTTAGTTTTAGGTTTGGTATCAGTTTTTCGATCATTTTCCATATGTAGATTATGGTGTACCTCTCTCTCCTTCTTTCCAGGGAGTACATATTTAGTTTACGTAGTCTTTCCCAGTAGTTGAGTTCTTTGCAGCCATCAATCTTGGCTGTGAAATGCCTTTGCGTTTCTTCTAGTTTATTAGTTTCTTCCTTTTTATATGGGGACGTCAAAACTATATATATATATATATATATATATATATATATATATATATATATATATAAAATAAACAGGAAGACCAAAGACACATTGTAAACAATTCCTTAATTGAAGCCTCACGAACGTTTCGGGGAAATCTTTCCCCGTCTTCAAGGCAATTAGAAACTGAAGATGAGGAAAGGCTTCCCCGAAACGTTCGAGAAGCTTCATTAAATTTTTTTTTACGATTTGTATTTGGTTTTTCTCTTTATTTTGCGTATACTGTTCTTTAGAAAGTATATATATATATATATATATATATATATATATATATATATATTAGTGATGTAGGTCGCATCCGCATCCGCATCCGCGGAACATCCGCACATTTTCTCGCATCCGCATCCGCACTTTGGACTGCGGATGTGGGCCGTTGAGATAAAACGTCATTAATAAGCGGAAATTATCAAATTCTACTATATTAATAGAACTAGTTCATTGTGCGCAAAAGTGATGCAAGCGACAAGACGAGAGGCTGTTCTTGTATGAAGTTACTCTCTTGCAACCTACTTAGATCCACGTTACAAAGCTAAGTTATTTTCACCTAGTACATTAGAACGAGTTAAATCATCACTTGGCAAAGCAGTTGAAGAGCTTCAATCTCTTGAATCTGTCGCTTCGCCACCCACCAAAAGAATAAAAGTTTCAGTGACAGAACCAACACCAACAAGCAAATCTATCACAGAATCTGTCTCTCAGTTTCTTGAGTCAAGCAGCAATGACGAGACCTACGCGATGTCAAAAGATGTAGTAAAAATGATCGAGAGCTATCACCAAGAAAAACGCCTGGCTGCATGTGACAATCCTATTAGTTGGTGGAAAAATACGTAGAATATCTATCCATACTTGAGTAAACTTGCAAGGAAACATTTAGCCTGTCCTCCAACAAACGTACCAAGCGAGAGATTATTTAGCAGTGCTGGATTAATATATGATGAAAAGAGAAACAGACTGGCAGCAGAAAAGGCAGAAAAATTAATGTTCCTTAAGCATAACCTTCCTATAATTAAGTTTGAACATTAAACGATGAACATCTTAGTTTACTTTATTTTAATTACTCATTTATAAATATGCCTAATAAAACTTTAAACTTAATATAAATAGTTATCAAGCTAATTAAAGATCTCTTTCTATAAGGGTGGAGGTTGGGGAAAGAGGTCGGTGGGGGTGCATTTGAGTTGGGTTCACGTCCCGCATCCTGGTAACACAATTATGGTTTCTATTGTGGCTGAAACAACAAATATAACGAATTTATTTGCAGACGAATTCACTAATTGATTTCTATATTAGTTAGATGCTTGATATTATTTTATATGTTCAGAGAAAAGTACAGCAATTATTGTACAATTAATCAATTATACTACATTATAGCTACAGCTCTCTCTATATAATAACTTATTATATACGTTAAACAACAAATCTCGAATATATCCTAAAAAATAACGAAAATGTAGACATCCGCATCCGCATCCGCGGATGTTGAAATCAAACATCCTCATCCGCATCCGCATCCGCGGATGTGAAAAAAATGACATCCGCTACATCACATATATATATATATATATATATATATATATATATATATATATATATATATATATATTACATACGGACCGTGCATTGAACAAGAAACGCTTCTGGGATAATTATCATAAATCCACTATAGTTCGAATAAGTAATGGTAAATGGCAAATAATAAAGATTTTCTTTCCTATGATGGAAGCCCAACGTAGACAACGGGTCACTAGCAAAGAGATCCAAAATATAGCTTCCTGCACCAGCCATCTACTAAGCAAATATCACACACACACACACACACACACACACACACACACACACACACACACACACACACACGTATATGAGAGCTTTCCTATCCGAGTTGTAGGAACGTAGAATACAATTATAAACCAAATCTCCATTATCTAATCTCATTTTAGATTAAAGAGAACATTTCGAGTTAATAAAGTTTTGATTTATATTTGACATTTAATGAGTATTATTCATAAGTGGATTAAGAAAAGTCATACTCGATACTCCGCGGTAAACTGTTGCTGGGCATCGCCAAACATGCAGGATGAACGCTTTGTGTCTTTAAATGAGGATTAGGTCGCATTCCCCTTCATGCAGGTTCTCTTCTATGTAGGATTGAGGTGATGATGACCTACTGTCGAGAGCCGAAACATAAAATTTGCAATTTATAAACACACCAATCTCTCTCATATACCGGGTGTCCGAGAATAATTATCTGTACAATTTTTGGCTGTTATTAAAAGTCAACCATGAAGTGTAGAAATTCCAGTGTTGTCCCATTTTACAGAGAAACTCATTAAGTTTTTTCTGATAACAAGTTTTGACAAATTTGTTCTTTTTTGTACGCGGGTGACAGACATTGATGATTTAAAAGCAAGAATCACAGCTACTATTGAGCGAATTGATGTGGATATGCTGCAGCGTACATGGCAACATTTGGATTATCGATTGGATGTTTTGCGAATCACTGATGGTGCACATATCGAATGTTTGTAACAACGTTACTTTAATAAAAGAAACTTTTGAAAATACAGATTCTAAATAATCTTGTTTAAGGATTTTACGTGTGTTATCAAGAATTTTATTAAAAGATGAAATTGTACAGATAATTTTCGGACACACTGGAATTTCTAAAAAACTTGTCAAAACTTGGTATCAGAAAAAACTTAATGAGATTCTCTGTAAAATGGGACAACACTGGAATTTCTACACTTCATGGTTGACTTTTAATAACAGCCAAAAATTGTACAGATAATTCTCGGACACCCTGTATATATATATATATATATATAATATATATATATATATATATATTATATATATATACATACATACACTTTTCATACCTTTGATAGTTTTGAGCAACTCTTGAGGGTCGATCTGTGTTCGATCCCTTTGCAGCATCCTGCCTCATTTAAGCTTTGCTGTAGGGGTAAATTGCTTTCATCATTCACCCTGCACTCATAGCCGCTACACATGACTGGTGAGGGACTTTACGGAGGAAGTTAGGTTGATGTTAATGGAGGTTTCTCTGTTCTTTTGATAGCACGTTAAAGCGTTTTGGACCTCGTATTCTGAGAGTGGTTTCCATTTTCGTTTTCAGGACTCCCTGTTCCACTGAAGGTAGAATAGTACAGAATCTATCTGTACTCTTATTCCATTAAGTCTGGGACATATTCCTTGAGTATCTTCCATAAGTTTATCATTGTGTACCACTCACGTTTTCTTTCCAAGGAATAGAGTTTCAGGGATTGTAGTGATGATCAGTAGCAGACATGGGGGTCATTATGATTGTAATGGTAATTAATTATAATTAATTACAAATCTCTTGTAATGATAATGAAAGAAATTTCGAGGCAATAATAGTAATGATAATGGTAATGAAAGGTCTGTAGTGAATCATTACATTTTCATTACAGTGTAATTTCAATATATATATATATATATATATATATATATATATATATATATATATATATATATGAGGCTTCTGATTCCTCCCAGTCCCAGCCAGCACCAAAGCGGTGCAAGTTGTTCAATTTTATGGCTGCTCCAGCTCCCTCTACAGCTTCTCAGAACCCTATTGTTAGCCAGGTGGACAGCTACCTTGACCAGCCCTGCAATCCCCTGACATGGTGGAGGGACAATGCACATCTGTATCCTAACGTATCTGTTCTTGCTGCCAAGCATCTTTGCATCCCTGCCTCCAGTGCACCGGTGGAGTGCTTATTCAGTATAATCAGTATTGTAATGATCATTACAATGATAATGAAGGGCTTGTAATGATAATGAGACAAAAATGCTGTAATGATAATGATGATGAAAAATTTTTGGTAATGATAATGATAAACCTTGTGATGACCCCATGTCTGATTCAGTAGTCTCCTTTTTCATTTCTTCTATCTTAGACATACTCGTAAAAGTCCTTTTTATGGCTTCTATGTTGGTTTGTAAGTACTAAGCAATATTTATTTACGCAGTTGTTGGTGACTAAATACTTCCATACTTGTAGCATGATTTGCTGTTCTGCTATATAATCTCCTTCTGGTAATTTTCATTATTATTTTTCTACTGAACATTGTAATTTTATTGTTATAATGTTCCTCGAATTCTGTGTTCGAAGGCATTACTACTCCAAGACTTGTGGGCTTGGTGTTGTCTGCATTGTTGCGTTGTATACCGTACCCTTTATTCTGTAGCGTCTTGTTACTGTACCATATTTTATGAGTTGGAATCTTTCATCGTTGAACTTCATTCATATTGTTGTCTTCCGCCCACGTTAATAGTATTTCAATGTAGGTTTGGATTTTTTCTTTGATATTTCTTTGCATATCTTTGAGTCGTTCTCGAAACACGAAAGGACATTGTCTTTAATATCTACAGTGTCTGTGATTATTATTATAAATAATAAATTCGCGGTACAGATGTGATGAAATTTCAAATTTACCGTCACTCCATTTACTGATACTCTCTATGTTCTTTGGGTCAGAAAATTAAATATTCATCATCCCAACTTTACAATATTTCTGGTTTTCTTAAGTTTGCGTGCTATAATTTCGTAATCGTATTTATCAAAGGCTTTAACAAAATCAGTACACACACACACACACACACACCACACACAGTGGTCCCTCGGTTAACGATATTAATGGGTTCCATGAAAACCATCGTTAATCGAATACTGTATAGGAAATACACGTTAAAGGCTTAAATTCGTTCCAAGACGATCTGAAGTTGACCTTATTTACCCTAAAAACATAGTTTATAATATTTAAACACGCAATTTTAATAAATAAACGTTATAAGAACATATTAAAGCATTAATATTAATAGAAACATGGATAAATAATGAATAAATAGAGCATAAAAAGGTGCATAAATAGATCATAAAATAAAAATTCTTACCTTAGGCTAAGAAGATAGACGGCTTAAGGGGTTGATGACTCCAATCTTATTCTCTTTCTGAAGAAACTGTCAAGAAACTTAAAAGAACCTCAACGCAGTGTATTTTGCCATTTGCCAAAACCAAACAGTATTAAACAAACTTTACTTTAGGATCTATAAAACAAAATAAAACGGAATTTGTCAGTTTGTGTACTCTGTCATATTTAATCAAAGACGTTTGCGAAATCTCAAATTATATCATCGAAACTCAGTTGATTGGGGGGGCCCCCTCAAGCATGGGAGCCTGAGGCTTCAACCTCAATAGCCTCAGTGATAATCCGCCACAGGTCACAGGCAGTCGCTATGAAGATATAATGACCTTCAAAAGTGTCTTCTTCCGCGTCAGTGGTAATGAAGTCAGGGGTAATGATGGTGGGTCAGAAAAATATTTTCAAAGGAATGAGTTTTTCTTGAAATTGCGAACAGGTTCAGTAATTTTAAGAAGGGATACGTCTTTACTGTCCGACTCCACATTATTTAGGCTTTTTAAGTTCCAATTTAAGTTGCCAACCTTTCCTCGCCAATTCTTGCAGATTTGCATGGCTATAATTTTTCTTAATTTAAATTACATATCTAAAAACTCGCGACACAATAGCCTAAGTCAGCGGTTCTCAGACTCGGGTACGCGAGAGGTCAACAAAGTGTACGTGATAAAATGTAGAATAAAACTGTAAAAACTGTAAAATGAAACAGGAGAAAATGTGGTATGGAACTACATTTCTTGATTTGCACGAGAATACGAAAATATGTGTCACAGTAAAAGGGAGTGAACCATCTCTCTACAAACTGCGTAAGACTTGCCATCTTATTACATACATGGACATAATGAGGTTCTGAAGAGTATATATATATATATATATGATAATATGAGCTTATGTAGATGGTTTAACTTTCTTCTAAAAAGATGAGACTTCGCCAAGTTAAAAGAAAGATTCAGAATAAGTACGCAAAAGTTATCACAGACATACCTATTTTTACAGATATAAATTAAGGCCAACCAACCTACTTCAGAGATGCTATATTGCTACAAGGATAATTAACTGGTTGGTCATGGATTAAGTAATTAATACATCTTAATCTTTAAAGCAATAATGAAATATATTATCAATATTTCATTTACTTCTATGTTTATAATAATAATAATAATAATAATAATATTTATATTTTATCGTATATAATACTGTAGCTAGCACAAAAGTAAGTTATTGATAGACAGAAGGTAAAATAGGGATGAGGGAGGGAAAGGGGTATTATATATATATATATATATGAATGAATGGGGCTGTTTAACCTCCTTCGCAACATCTAAGGTTATATGACGGAGGGGACCTACAGCTTTACGTAAGATTCGAACCACGGGTCGCTACATAATCTGGACACGGAGGACGGTCTCCCATCCAACTACGACCCAGACCCAATGTCGCTTAACTTCGCTGATCAACGGGAAGCGGTGTTACGACATTGGCTACGACGTAGCCCTTATATATATATATATGTATGATGCAAACCCACACGGAAAAAGAAAAATGATTCCAAGGCCTTTCGTGTATTCAGAAATACACCTCGTCAGAGAATTCCCTGTACTTCTGAATACACGAAAGCCTTGGAATCATTTTTCTTTTTCCTTGTAGGTTTGCATCATTCACTCATTTCCCGTATTTAATTCTGAATTCAACATATATATTATATATATATATATATATATTATAAGTAATGTGCTTTCATATTTGCACATGATTTATTTACTTGTTTACAAGTGGCAGTTTTTGCTCATTAAAAGTTATTTCATTAGGATCCTACAGCATCTGTTATTTGAATAAAAATTCAAGCCACTTCCTGCGTTTAACATGTAGTTCTCTCTCTCTTTCTCTCTCTCTCTCTCTCTCTCTCTCTCTCTATATATATATATATATATATATATATATATAATATATATAGTAAAGAACGACGCTTGTGTAGAAGAGCGTTCCGCACAAGATGAGGAGGGAGAACGAGCAATGAAAAATGAAGTACCTCCCAGGAATCGAACCCGGGATCATCCAATTGTCGGTCGGGGTACCTCATTTTTCATTTGCTCGTTCTCCTTCCTCATCTTGTGCAGAACGCTCTTCTACACAAGCGTCGTTCTTTACATTAATTATACTGTGTGTTGTTTCCAGTTAAAAAAAAAATATATATATAAACCTTTGGTTAAACCTTAAACCTTTGGTTAGCTTCCGCCCGAATTGTTCATTCTGACGAAGGTCAAGCTTTTCACTCCACCTTAGACCTACAGTTTAACGTGGAATCCGAACCACGCCCCATCAGCAGTCCAGCGTCTTAACCACTAGGCCGCCTAGGGTACCCATTTATCTACCAACCACTTTTTTTTATTGTGTGGAAGGGAGGTTGGGGAGGCCCAAGAGGTCAAGACTGACAGTTGGGCCTAACTTTGAGAAGTTGGTCTTTCTGAAGGGCAACCAGCACATTGTGTCATATATATTATATATATATGGTAAGATACTAAAGGTTCTTCGAGTTTTTATTCTTGGTTGTTTTTGGGAGGGTATTCAACGTTGAGGTTTAGTTTTCTTTAAATTTTATTCCGTTTTGAGTTTACAAGTATGAAAAACCAGAAACTATTATTATTAAATAATTATTCTTCTCTTAAGTTTTATTATTTCGTTTTAAACTTTGAACGTGTGTAAACTTTTATTCCGGTTTGACTCCGCAGATATATGATATAATCAGTGTTGGGCACTAAAGCGTTAATCCGATAACAGTTAATTAACGAAGTTAACTTTTTTTAACGGACTATTAACGGAAGTTAATTTCCATTTATCGTTATCGGACCAGTTAACTTCCGATAACTCGATATTTAGTCTGTTAAAGTCCGTTAACACGTTAACTGCGAGGAGCCATTCACGGAAGATCACTGCTCCGCGAATGAATTCAAACCGCCATAACTTCAGTCTGCTTCCAGATCTCGCAAGGGGAGGTTGGGGAGGCCCAAGAGGTCAAGACTGACAGTTGGGCCTAACTTTGAGAAGTTGGTCTTTCTGAAGGGCAACCAGCACATTGTGTCATAGTCTTTAATAAATGTGCCTAAAATTTAATTTTACCTTTCAGTTCCCGCCATAATAATTCTCTGGTAAATTAAAATTTAGTTAATGGTTAGTGGTTACAAGGGTTTCAAAACATGCAATCAGTACATTTTTTATTAAAAATAAAAAAAAAAGTTATTAAGCAAAAAAGTTGCAAAACTTGATAAAAATAGTTAAATACCTATTTATTGTTGGATTTTGCATAAATAAACATTTTCTATGGGTTTTAAAGCTTTTTTCCTTGATTTTTTTAAATGTTAGTAAAGAAATAGTTATCGTTAACTTCCGTTAACTTTGTAGTAAAATTATCGGATTATCGTTATCGGAGTTAAAAATTGGGGTTAACGGATTATCGTTATCGAAGTTAACTTTTTGGTTAACGGTGCCCACCACTGGATGTAATTACTGTATATATAAAATATCACTTCTATTACAGTAGATTAATTAAGTTCAAATTAAATAACGAGATCGTAAATTAGAAAACTAGAATCTTTGAATGGCGAGATTCAATGAAAGAAAACGCGGTGAACTCTGATTTACGCTCTGGTCAACAAAGTTTTTGTCACGGACATATTTTTACTTGAACTATATGTAATTTTTTACGTTGATTACGGAAATGAAAATAGAATTTTTCTATCGCCGCAGTTTTAGAGTTACGCACCAATTTACGTTACTTAGGATTTGAGTCAGAATAGGAACGGGGTGGGGTCTGCCCGTTGCTTTTCCTCCGCTTATAAGTTGCTGCGAGTCACTGTTGACTTTCATTTGTCAGTTACTCGCTTGATTTTCGCTCAGCGAACGTTTTAGGCGAGTTCAATATGCATTTTCTACTTTGATATTGCTATTGCGTTTATAAATTAGTCCAAATTTCATTTTCGATTCACTCAGTATTGGTGGGTGATAGACAAATTTTGAGGTCATTTTTGAACTCGGCGGTAAAAAACCTATAAAATCCACCCATTTTTTGTTCAGGTGACAAAAAACAAGTTGTTTTTTTTGTCATCCAGTGTTGTTAGTATTGTTAATTTTATCATGATACGTTAAAATACGGACTTGGATACGGAAGGGTTGCGATTGCGGATGCTTGTGGTTTTGGTTCAATTTCTGTAGAGCCATGCTGAGGTAATACTGGTGTGACTGTGATTTATACTCGTAATTTTCTGCTGTTTTGGGGAGGAAACACAAATTTGTGGTGCGGCTTCTTCCCGAAGGATCATACACCTGGACTGATAAATAATTACTGAGAACACGGATTTGGATGCTCTTTGAACTGGGCTAACACGGAGCATTTTTGCTTTCAGTGGTGATGAACTATGTACGAAAGGCTCGTCAGTACATTGATCCCTCGTTTGCTAGGTAGTGCTGCTGCGAGCTGCTCGTACCCTGAAATAGGAGTATGGGCTGAATGATGCTCTGTGTGAAATTCATTTTTTAACTTTTAACTTTTCAACTTTTCATCCTTCTACTTAAGCTATGAATAAATCAGTTATATATATATATATTATATATATATATAATATTATATATATATATATATATATATATATATATATATGCGACAAACCAAGGTAACCTTTGGTTAGCTTCCGCCCGAATTGTTCATCCTGACGAAGGTCAAGCTTTTCACTTCACCTTAGATTAGACCTACAATTTAACGTGGAATCCGAACTACGCCCCACCAGCAGCCCAGCGTCTTAGCCATTTGGCCACCCAGGGTACCCATTTATCTACCAATAAACTTTCTTTATTGTGTGGAAGGATGAACAGCTGGGTTTTGCTGCGCGCCGGCTACCGTCATCGGGTCTCGATCCCGGGCCCGATGGATTCGTAGTCAGCGACGACGCTAACCATTACACCACCGCTTATATATATATCTGTGACCTTGGTTTTTCTTCCGCCTGAATTGTTCATTCTGACGAAGGTCAAGCTTGTCACTCCACCTTAGACCTACAGTTTAACGTGAAATTCGAACCACGCTGACTACGAATCCATCGGTCCCGGGATCGAGATCCGGCGCGCAGCAAAACCCAGCTGTTCATTCTTCCACACAGTAAAGAAAGTGGTTGGTAGATAAGTGGGTCCCCTGGGCGGCCTAGTGGTTAAGACGCTGGGGCGTGGTTTAGATTCCACGTTAAACTGTAGGTCTAAGGTGGTGAAAAGCTTGACCTTCGTCAGAATGAACAATTCGGGCGGAAGCATACCAAACCAAAGGTTATCAGATCTGATATTTGAAGTTAATTTCTATACTTGTATTTAGGATGAAATGATTACAGTTGTATGAGACTAGCAAAATCAGTGCATATTACATCTATATTTTGACTTCGACGCAACGCTTCCAGTATTTTCTTTTTGTGGTCTAACAGCTCTGTAGGCATGACCTTCCAGCTCTGAATCCATGTTGATTCAGACTGAATAATTTTTGCTTATAAGCAATTTTGTCTCTAATTACTCGTTAAAAGCACTTTGAAATGTAGGAGGCGAGTGCCACTGGTCGATAATTCTTAAAGATTGCTCTGTGACCATTTGAATAAGGAAGCGATATTGCGTTCTTTGATGGTAGTGTGATTTGTCCTGTGTGAAGTGATTTCCTCCATAGTTAGTGTAGTGGCTTACCTGCACTCTCTTTGATTGCTTAAAAAACATGGTATTCATATGTCCAGCTCTGGTGCCGAATTTTCTCATATTTGAAGTAGAGCCTTAATTATTTCTCTCCCGAGAATTCAGACTCATTTAATAGAGTCTCGTCCGTATCTGTTTTTGAGTAATTTGTATCTCTGTCAAAGAATTCATTCGGATTTCCAGTTTCATCTCGGACTTAGCGGTACTGAACTGTTGAATTATTATTCTTTAAGCAATTCAAATTTTTCTTTGTCATTTATGTATTCGTTTACTCCATCTTTTAACGGACCAACATTTTCTTTACATTTCATTTTTTTTTTTAAGTTTTCTGCGACCTTGTTTTCTTTCTCTTCCGTCTTGCGGATGAATGAATCTTTTAAATCCATTTCTGTTTCACATAGTTTTTTCTAGCTTGAATCTCCTTGCATCCATTTTTCATCTCTGGGTATCTTTTACGGTTTGTTCCCGTTTCAATGACGACCTGATTTTTCCTCGCGTTTGCAACGTATTCTCTTTGAAACATGTTTCAGCAATATAGGTTTAGTTTCGTTTAATACTCTACGTAGTAGTATTTCTTGTTATTTCCCGCAAAGTAATAATTCCTAATTTACTTCCATTAATTCTTCATATATACTTGCCCAGTCTGCTTCCTCCGAATTTATATCTAGTCCTTCAAATATTCCTTGTCTCTAGGTTGATTTTAGGTCATCTAGTTTCACTATATTTGTATATCAATTATGTTATGACAAGAGAAATTAATTTACGTTATATTTTTATTCATTATCATATTATTATTTGTCAAAATTAAGTCCAAAGCATTCTCCTTTCGAGTAGCTTCACAAATTTCCTGGGTAAGTGCATATTTTTTTATATTATCTAATAGCATTATTGCCTGAGTTCTGTCATCTTTTGTGATGTTGCCGTGGAACGTCTCAACATAACTTTTCTTTCATGTTATGAGTGGAAAGTTAAAGTCCTCAAAAATTAATATATTTGGTGCAGGAGTTCCAAGTGATTTTAATGTTTTCTATTTCATTCCAATTGGAATTCATTCTTTGTGGTATTTGGTGGTGTGTGTACACGTTCATAATAATTAGATAATAGTTTTTCTTTTAAAATAAGAATTTCGACTGTGCTGTTTGATTTGTTTACCTTCACTTCACCCGCGTAAGCGTTTTGCATATAAATACAACAGCCTCCTCTTCTAGCGAGTCTCTCTGATCTAAATATGTTGTTGTCCTTTATTATTATTTCAGTGTCTTCGATGCAGTTTTCACACTCTTTCACATCTATGCAAATGTATTTCCGTTAAGCACAAAATATTTGATTTATGTTTGTTTCCCGAGCAAAATTTTGTAGGTACTGTAGTATACAATCTGTTTTGTCAGTGAACAGTCTTTATACGTTTGTATATATTAAATTTAGAAGGATAATAGTCTCTTTTGTTCCGTTTTGTTGAGCATCGACCGTTATCGGGTCGTTTTTGTTGATTTCTCAGCTGTGTTATTTGAGAATACTGGAGTTGTGGTCCATGGTACTATTGTGGTAGTTGAATTGACTGTTAGTGGTGATTGGATAGGTAGGTGTATGTACGTATGACTGAGGGAGGTATGTATGTATGTCTGTAGAATCCGGTCTTTTCGTTAGAAGCAGCGGTTGTTTTTTTTATGGATGTGATTTCCTCTAAAAAATGTCCTTTATTGATAGTTATTTCTTTTATTTGGAGTTCGATGTATTTTTTATCTTTATTTTTTTCTGTACCCATAACCCATTAATGCCCATCGTCATTCTACTGATTTTGTTCTGGCTAACGCCAGACAATTTTATTCAGTCTCGGAAAAGACTTTCGGGTACTAATGGGTTAATATAGAAATAAAGGCACTCCACATTTAGACACTTTCTCTGACTGACTGTTTGCATATAGAAAGGCGGAAGTAGTAGCAGTTGGCTCCATATCAGCAAATTCTATTGGTTGTTCTTACATCTGAGGCCATATTTACTTGATCCTGTTTCATAGTATTCATATACTGTATGATCCGTCTTTTCGGTACCTTTAAGCTTATAGATCTACCTTCATAGGATTTGTGAGATTCAGCTTCTTTTATTCTCGCACTACTGCATCCATATTCCATGGTTGTGTAATCTTCGGTGTGCGTACTTTAATTTTCACATATGAAACTGCTATCTCGTATTTCTGGAATATTTCCGTCTAATTGTTCCGCACTTTTCTCTAGTGTTTTTCTCATCGGTGTTTTGCACACGATTTTCATTATTATTTCATTCTACCGACCCGAAACGTTGTTCCAATAAGTAGAGAAAAAATTAAATAAATAAAAACGAGATAAAAAAGGTTAATTAAAAAAGTAAAAGAGTTAATAGGCTGCAGGAAATGTTTCCGTGGAAAACATTCTCTTTGAAGGGCTGACAAACGTACAAACGAACGGGGATTCGTGAAGTAATGACGTTAATTAGTTTGCAAAGACCTCCAAAAGGGGGACTTCTTTCCCCTTTTCTTTTTTTTTTATGTTACCCTCTTCAGAGTTTGAATTATTAATAGTGACAACGAGCATCGACTCTCGTTTCGTTGCCACTCTCGACCTCTGTCAGATGTCTTTCTCGTTCGCATTATTTGTGTAATCCTTTTTGTGACATTTTATCGTACTGAACTATTAATAGGTGTATCGTACGTCTGGTATAGGCCTTACGTATATAGTGCCCGGTTAGGTTGTACAATGGGTGGGGTTGAATTTGGGTAAGTTTCTAAGTAGATTGGGTTGGAAATGTTTGTATAAAAACTTAGAATAGTTACCAGTAACTTTATGTTAGCATCACGCGGGTGATAGCCTCAGGTGATACTTGTCATTGGAATGGGTGCATTTGTGTTGCTTTGGGGAGGAAATACAAACTTGCGGTGTAACTTGCTCCTGATGAATCATACACCCGGTTCCATAAATTCAGGAGTGTCTGCAACTAATAACCCAAGCAAGGAAATTATTATGAATTTGACCGCTCATCCGATTATGATAATTCAAGACATTGTTGCTTCCAGTGGTGATGACCCACGTACGGAGGCCTCGTTAGTACGTTCACCTTCTATGTACTTGGCAGTAATGCCTGGAGCTGTTCCTACTAAATGGGTGTATGAGCGTAGTGGTGCTTCGTAAAACCCAGTGACCTTATGACTTCATCTATTATGTCAAAAACATCGCAAAGGAGTTAAAAAACCCAAACGATGGTTTGTACGTAAACAAAAATCTCTCGTCATTAAAAACGCTTTGTTAAAACCAGGACCTCTTTATAAAGGCTCTAATTAGTTGGTTTGTTGATATAACCAAACTTTATATTAGATTGTTCGATGGAGGGAAAGCAATTTTGACCATATAATCGCATTTATGTCTCGATCGAAAATCAAAACTTTCTGCTGATTAAAAGTTAAATCTCAAATCTTATTTGACTCGTGATTTGAAATTAAAAAAAAACAAAAATCGTTAATAGCACCGTCCGGACTTCAATTCCGTGGATGTAATTTCAGTTTGATTAAAATTTTGATGTAATTTCTGTTTATTGCAGCTTGGTCGTAATCAAGAAAAGTAACTATGGAAAAGCGTTGAAATTACTTTCAAATGTTTGTTTAAAACAGTAAAAATAGAAAAAAAAACTCTCTAAGGCGTGGATGAGAAAAACGTTCACGTGACCACACCGCTTGTAAAGGGGAAATAGAAATATTTATGAAAGCTGAATCGTGCTTGGGACATGTGTATTAAATTTGCATAAATGTTGTGTCTGGTGTGTTTCCGCAATCGTATCCAGGCAATGAAAGACGGCATATGACGTAATGAGCCATTTTTAAACTTAGCTTATCAAAATTTATCACACACACACACACACATATATATATAATATATATATATATATATATATGAAAATTATTTCACGAAAGTAACACGTGAAAAATATTTATATATATAATATATATATATGATGTCTGATCATGGGTGTCTGTCTGACTGATGTTCCAAACGGCTAAGTTAATCTGCACCAAATCCAAATTTAGTGTACACATTAAGGGTGAATCTCAGGGAAGGGCTTCGTAACACACCCGCCCCTTCCAGTCCCTCCTAGGTTGTGTTTCGGGGACCTTTTACTGCGCAAGGGGAAGCGGGTGTTTTAGTATATATATATATATATATATATATATATATTGGTCGTCGAATTGTAAAATTTTAAGAAGGGGGATGGTGGTGAGGGTGGGTAGGGTAGGGGGATCCGGGGGCATGTCCCCCGTAAAAATTTTAAAAAAGTAACTGCATAATGCTACATTCTGGTAACTTTTCAGGGAAAGATAAGCAGCAAAATCATCAGTTTAGTGAAACGTTTTTTCAAGTGATTTCTGTATTTTTCATGAAAGTAAATTATGACACGTGACTTGGAACTTATATTTTGAAATATGATAGAAACCATTTTAATCACAATTACCCCCCCCCCCCCCTGTTCCCTTCCCTTAATCACAACACATTATATGACCATAGAATATTTATTTTAAACCATTTAAATCACATAAAAACATATAAATATATTAGTCTTTCAATAAACCAAAACACGTAATACGGAGTTATTTTATTTTACTTTCTGTGCTTTAGCCGGAATTAGGTTGTTGTTAAAGCGTATTTTATTTAAATAACAAGAGCAGAGCATTTTTTAACCTAGTGAGTGGGCGACATGAATGTCACCCAGTAAAGAAAATTTGTCGCCCAGTAAATGAAATTTTAGGGTACCGTGCGACAAGGAATTTTCAAAATTTGTAAAAATAGAATTGTCTTGGGAGCCATATAAATACATATAATACATGTACATATGCCACAATTAGAACTGTTTATCCTAAATGTAAATATGAAATTTACATTGAATATTTATATATAGATAATGCTAGTGTTATTTCAGACCACCCGGGGATGGTGGCCTGATTAGGGAACATCCGGATCCATAGTATCCTTAATCCAGGGGTGTGCTGGGACCAGTTCGGTTAAATTTTGATCGGATCACCGAACCGTTTGTTTGTTTTTAACAAATATTTAAGAGTCAGTAGAAATTTATTTATATCTAAATTTTTTTTTCATTTTTTCAGGATTTTATAGAAAAATATAGGTAGTATCAGAAGCAGTGGTCGTTTCAATATTTATTTATTTTTTGATGAGAAACTAGTTTATTTTTAGATAATTATGTCAGTAGTGAGTATAAAAAATATGTTAAATAATTTCTGCCAAAATGTTACAAAATGCTGTTTGGAAAAGCTAAAATGCGTTGGCTTCCGGGGCCCCGCCCCGGATCCCACTGGGAGAGCTACCGCTCACCCCAGACCCCCTACCTTATTGGCGCTCGCCGATTTACACCCCTATCTGCATCAGAACCGGTTGTTAAGAAATTGGCAGCACATCCCTGCCTTAACCCCCCCCCCCCCCACTTCCCGATCTGCCTTTGTCGTCCAGTAGTGGGAAAAGCTTAAAAAATGCTCTGAACAAGGGTGATGGTTATTTGATTTTGAGTTAACAAGGGGGATGCCATTCCTCCCCTCAATTCGAGCCATATATATATATATATATATATATATATATGCATTTTCGTACGCTGTCACACAAACACGTTCTCTTGCAGTGTTCGACATGTTTTATTCGAAAGCTCACGGACGGCGATACCTTGCAACAGCATACTGCTGACGCCACGTAGTACAGTAAATTAAGTGTTCAAAACGTCCACCATCGTCATCCACGAAAGCATTGCAGTGCCTGACAACAAAGCAACATGCAGCAACATATGTTTCCACAAGAATGGCAATGTATTAATAATTCTCTATTGGAGCTTCTGGATGGGCGAAGGTTTTGTGACGCGCATTGTGTCCTTCAAACTCACAGGAAATAATCTGGTTGTGTCGGGTCTGAAGAGCGTGGTTGGTATTCCACTGGTCCCCTTTGTCCCATTCACTGCTCAGAAAAGTGTTAATCCAAAAATGGCTATTCATCACGATAGAAATGTGAGGGAACGAAAGCCATTTTGAAATTTTATTTTTTTCATAATGCTGATTAGCTACCTTTCATTTAATAAGACTGCGAGGGGAGAAACCAATACGCACTGTGACTTCTGGCAAGTTTACGTCCTTTTCCGCATGATGATGGAGACTCAGTATCTCAGCACATACAGTTGAGTGGATTCACAGTTCCATTCAACTTGAAGCACGCCTCGTCTAACCACCCAATCATATTGCCAAATGTTTGGTTCTGATGCCCTCTGTTCAAAAACTACTCGCAGAATTCAAGCATCCAATTTGGTCATCTTCATTCAGTGTTTGTAAGAGGTGTGGAGCGTACGGTTTCTAGTTTGCACCCCACAGGATTCGGTGAACACTTGACTTAAGGAGAAAACTGTCGTAAGGATTGGCATGATGAACGTTCAAATTTGGCACACAATTGCATTATCATCTTTATTCCACGAAGAGCGTAGTCCCCAAGAGTGCTCTTACCGACGTTATGCACGGTGCTTCAGCTTCGAATTTGTCCATCAGTCGTGCGATTGTGAAGCGGGTTGATATCAGGTGGTGATCCATACTCGTATTTCCATGCATGTTACACCGCTGCAACATTCTCACACTTC
The DNA here is from genome assembly GCA_023014485.1 of Bathynomus jamesi. Taxonomy (NCBI): domain Eukaryota; kingdom Metazoa; phylum Arthropoda; class Malacostraca; order Isopoda; family Cirolanidae; genus Bathynomus; species Bathynomus jamesi. The sequence goes on from JAJOZX010003983.1 coordinate 110,840, forward strand.
CAGTCGCATTTCAGTATCTGCCTTCGCTGATCGAAAGACAAGATTATGCTACCCAGTTTGGTCAGAGACTGAAGACACGTGGCGTATCTCATCTCCTGGCTTTTAAATGAAACTCATCGAAACACAGGCATTATACCTGGTAGCGAACGAAAATGTGTCATTGTACAGAGTGTGACTAAAAGTCAGGAGCCATATCAATTATTTTATTAAAAGGGTTTATAATACATGTTCGAATTGCGCGGCGCGCGCCGTTAACCTCTCAACACGTTTCAGTAAGTTTCACACAACTTTGTTGACCGTTTTGAACTGTTTTAAACGGAAAAAAAGAAAAATTCCTAATTACCTATGGCTCCTAACTTTTGTATAGGGCTATAGGTAATGGTGAAATATTCTAGGATTTTTAACTTTTTTGTTTAAAAGAGTTCAAAACGTTTAACACAGTTGTGTGAAACGTACTGAAATGTGTTTACAAGTTAACGATGTTCATTTCGAACATTTGTTAAACTGTTATAAAATAATATAATTGATGTAGCTCCACACCTTGTGTACATATTCTAACGAAATAGTATCGGGTTTTGGGAGTAAAACTATTTCCTTCCTCTGATTGGTTATTCTTCAGAAGAAATAAAACATGGTCCTTGAGTGGACAATGCGTAATTAGTAGGCGGGGTTGACGGAATTTGACTCAACTTGGTCAGAATACACATTAGTGAAAGATGTACAGGCCCCGCCTCCGAAGACTTTTCTTTTTCAGACGCCACTTCATTACTGTTCCCTAAGAATATATATATATATATATCCAAAAATTTCCGTGATGAATTCCTCAAAAGTAAAATCCACTGAAATATTTGAAGGGAAAGGGAGGCAGTGTCACACATCCAAATCGATAATGAGCGAACAATTTTGAGAATGCATGACCTCTAACTAAACAATTTGAAACGGTGTTAGGAAATACAAGATCCAAGGAAGATGAAAGTATATTATATATATATATATATATATTATTATAATATATATATATATATATATATATATATATATATACACACCTATGACAAAAATAAATTGCAGAATGAAACTGAATTCTGTAAAAATCTCATTAAATTTCTTTATGTAAAATTGGCTCATTATTTATAAGGGGCAACATTTAATTTGGAAACTTGATTCTACATTGCATATGAATCCAACGTATTCAACTATATATATATATATTATATTAGGGTAATGCAAAAGTGGGGGAGTAAAATTTTTTTGTTTCAAATTTTTTGAGATACCCTCTCATTTGGTTTAATTGGTGGAAAAATGATCCTGGGGAAATTTCGGGTCAAAATTCGAATATTTGGAGGTCGCGCCCGCCATTTGAAAATTTGCTGATTTCCATGACACCCAGGAGGTACAGCAAGCGTCACGTTACTTTTTTTTTGAGTGGAAGTTCCCCACGAGGCCTATCATACCACCTTCCTCTTTTCCATTTGTTCATAAAACAGATACAATAGAATAGATATTTACAATAGATACATAGAATGGATATACTCGTAAATTTTACTTTTGCGTCAAAGATACGAGAGTTTTCTTAATTTTGTCCGGAAGCTTCTTCCGATAATTTGATACAACTTGCAGTAGATATTGCTTCTGTTGTTCATCATTGGTAATTAATTTGCTATAATCTTCAATCAATTTCACTCCCTTTCAGCAATATCATTAACAACTTTCATGTGATTCACTACGTTCTTTGCAACCAATAACTCTCATCGAGAAGCCAATCTTCTACTGGTTTGCTCAAGAACGTTGAAGACAATCCGAGTATACTGAAGAAGGACTTTGTGTTAGCAGTTACAAAATCTTCAAGCTGTTTATTGTCAATAGTTTTGATGTCTATTTGTGTCTTCTTTGGAGGATCTGGCTCCGAAGATTTTGTAAGAGCCTCCTTCATTTTTCTTTTGGTGTCAAAGCTGATTTTATCATCAAAGAAAGCCAATGCGATCAACTCTTCTGAGAGATACCACAAATGATTCTTGAATTTTTCTAAGGCAGCATTTGCTAGTTGTTCATTTGTGCTTTTGTAGCTGTGAAGATTCTTGAGAAGACTCAGATCATTTCGTGGAGCACTTGCTGCGCAGGGTGCTGAAAACCAATGCTTAATATAAATTGAAACAGAAAACCAACAAATTTCTTTTAGATTTCTTTTTCTTTTGCTGTTATTTTGAACTGACTTTTGAACATAAAGATTTTCATTGAATAAATGACTTTCGCCATCCAACGGGCTCTATGATAAGCCCAGGCTTCCTGAATTTTATTCCAGTCGTTGGAGTACCGCCAAGCAAGATGATTGTCAGTTCCAATAACTCTCTGTAATCGTCGCGAGGTTGATCTTCATTGATTTTTCTTGCTGCAAAGTTGATGATTTCCTCTCTTTCCTTTTGTGGATAATTTTCTAATTTATCGTATGAAGTTAGATTAATCTTATTCCAGTTTGTTTTGAATCTTTTGAATAACTGAATGTCAGGGCCTGATGAAGCCTGTAATGCAGGGGATACCACTGCTTCCAACATGATTTCAAGGATATGGTGTCGACAAGGACACCACAACAAATCTTTCTCCATTTTCTGTTCAATTAGGACACAAGCTCCGTTTTTACGACCTGTGTTCGATGCAGTTGTATCGAAACACATGCCTTTTACCTTATCTATTAGATTCCAATCAATGATCGCCTGATGTACTGCATTTGCAGTATCCTTTCCTGTGCCATGATCTATATTTGGCACTCCAAGCAGTTGATCTTCTCCACTGCCAGAGATTAGGACTGGCAACCGATCAACAACCTCATTCCCGGTAATGTCTTCGAGGAGTTTGCCATCCCAATGAACAATCGAGGGTTTGTCAGCTTGAAATTCTTCTTTCAAGTTTTCACTGAACTTCTTTCTTGATTTCTGTCTTGCCCTGCGAATCGATGAGTAGCTAACATTGTAATTCTCTGGATCTTTTCCAACATTTGCGGTCGTTGGAATAATTATTAAAGAGGCTGATCGGTCGCTGATCTTAGCAACATCCAATGAGGAAAGCAGATTTTCATTCATAATCTTGAATTTTTTTCTTGGAAGGCCTCTTTTGGATGTTGAGGGCACTTCCAGATCTACTTCTTCTTCCGTAGATGCAGGTGAATCACTGCAGGAACTGCTGCTGCTTGCAAGAACAACTGTTTCATCAAATGCACTTGATTCATGTAACCTTTTCTTATCCATTTTTTCATGTCTTCGCAGCTTCCTTTCGACGTTTTTCTTCATCCTTATCAACTGCCATCATTTTACCCTTTCGACCTTCCCTTTGTAGCCGTAGAAACTCTCTATCTTCCTCAATAGTTATTAACTCGTTAGCATTTGCATGCGCAATATCAAAGAGTCCATCCAATTTTTCTTTCCATGTATTCTCTTTCTCTATTGAAAACTTCGATTTTTTTCCTTTGCTCTTCTTCAGCCCTTGCCACTCATCATACAGTTTATTAATTTCTTCACATTACATTTCTGGGTTGTTGGTATTCCTGCTCTCTGCCACACTTCCAATACATCATTAACGGTTGAAGTTAATGCTTCTCTGACAGTTTCATTCTTGATATGTTTATAATTCATGAATAAGGAAATTACTTCTTTCTTTGATGGAAGCTTACTTTGATTCAATTTATCTATTTGTTGACCGATCAGCCAGATATCTGTTGAGCTTCTTGATCTCATTTTTGTCACAATTAAGATAGAGGAAATAGAAGAGAAATTGAGGCGGAGAGACTCACTGATATAGTACCTCTCCTGGACACTGCCACAAGCACACTGCGATACCGATTTCCTTGAACGCTATTTGCTCATATACGCATCACCTACCACTGCCTGCAGCAAACCTGCACAAAACCTGCAACCTGCAACAAACCTGCAACAAAAATAAGAACAAATTCAAAAAATTTGATTTTACTCTAATTTTTTGTAATTTTCAAATTTTCAATTGGCGGGCGCGACCTCTGAATGTTATTTGTTTGACCTGGAATTTCTCACAGGGTGTTTTGTGACAAATTGGAACAAATGAGGGGGTATCCCTAAAAATCCACGATGGTCATGATTTGTGCATCACCCTAATTATATATATATATATATATTAGGGTGGTCCACAGAATGGGGTAAAAAATCGGAATTCAATTTCCTTTCCTCCCAGGCTATAATCTGGTTCCTTTTAGCTAAAAAATATTTCATGTAAAATTTAAGGCAAATCGAATAACTTTTAGGGGTGGCTCAAAGCTGTTTTTTGTATACCATTATGCCCTTTATTAATATAGTGAATAATTAAAAGAAACATTATTTACAGATACATTAACTAATGATTATTTTTCTTCAGATAGATTTATTAAATTTACAGGTTTTGCAATGTCAAATAAACGTACATTTTACTTAATGAAAAAGTCAGAGGAAACAATCACTGGAGCCAAGCTGCCTTCCCGTGGCCAGGTCCTCCGCATGTTCCTCCACCATCATCAAGTCTTGAAGAAGGAGATCAAACCTAGTTCAGAAGCTGTTTTTGAAGAATTGCGTCTCTTCTGGGAGAGAGCCCGAATCCCTACTCAAAGGAAAGACCACATTCTTCACAAAATTCAGGCTCTACACTTGGAGTGGAAAGCGATTAAGAAGAATGCTGGGAGGAAAAGCAACTCTCAGTTAGAAAAAGAGAAAACCTTTCAGGAAGAAATGGAGAACCTATTTGATGTCGCCCATGCTGATGCCTTTACCTTAATCAAAAATGAAGAAGACCGGCAGTTCTTGATCCAACAAAGGAAAGCGGGACGAGTGGGATCAATGGTCTCTGCAGATATGGTGACTGACAAGGCAGAAAAGAGAGCTGCTGAGAAGCAAATGAAATTGGTAAATAGGAAGCGGAAAGCTGAAGAAGAAAAATATGCTGCTTCACAGGAAGTTATGCTAGATCAGGGAAGTTCTTCTTCTGAGTCTTTATGTGAGTCAGAAAGAGAAGATGAAGATTACCTTATTAATCCCCATCTACCAGCGGACCAACTCCACCAAAGAAAAAGGCAGCAAAGAATATCATATCTCCTGAATTGGCTGAAACTGCATCTAGCCTTGGTCAAGATCTTTCAGAGGTGAACATCTCTTGTTCTTCAATCAAAAGGCACCGAGAGAGGCATCGAAGGCAAATAACCCATGCCATTAAAGGTAGCTTTAGTCCAAGTATTTCGATTGTCCACTGGGATGGGAAGTTGATCCCTAATCTACTTGCCAAGAATGAAAAGGTAGACAGACTCCCAGTCCTTCTCTCAGTTGAATCAGGTGATTCAAAACTGCTTGGTGTTCCCAAACTACCAAGTGGAACAGGGGAAGCTCAATCAGCTGCAGTGTATAATCTTCTTTCCGAATGGAACATAGATAAGTCAATAATCGGAATGTTATCAGATACTACAGCATCAAATACAGGAACAAACAGGGGAGCTTGCGTTCTTCTGGAACAGAAACTTGGTCGACCACTCTTCTATTTTGCCTGTAGGCATCATTGCATGGAAGTCATGTACGGAGGAGTGTTTGAAGCAGTTCATGGTTCATCTTCTGTCCCTGAGCCACTTTTGTTCAAAAGGTTCCAATCTATGTGGGACTACATTGATTTAAAAACCTTCTCTACATCACAGGATGATGATGAGATGAAGGAGCAAGTTGATCCTTTCAGAAATGAAATAATTGCCTTTGCCAAAGAACATCTGGCCACTGGAAATTTTCGAGATGACTATAAAGAGTTTTTGGAACTTTCTTTGATCTTTCTTGGTGAAAAAAATTGAAAGTTACACATTCAAACGTCCTGCTGGCACGCACTATGCAAGGTGGATGGCTAAAGTTATCTATGCCATCAAAATGTGGCTTTTTCGAAATCAAATCACCCTGACTCCTCGAGAAAGGACATGAAAACCCTTACCCTTTTTGGAGTCCTAATCTACTTAAAAAGCTGGATCACTGCTCCTATTCCATCACAAGCTCCGAAGAATGATCTGGATCTTATCCAAAAGTTAAAGGACTATCATGACCAGAAAGTGGCCAAAGCAGCTCTCAAGAAATTTGAAAACCACCTATGGTACTTATCAGAAGAGCTGGTGGCCCTTGCTCTCTTCGATCAAACTGTTGCACCAGACACCAAGGGAATCATGGTCCAGTGTATGAGGGAAAAGGAGGGGTCATTAGACTTCTCAAAGAAGAAGACTCAAGGAATGCAAAGCAACACTGAAATTAGAAACTCTTGCCACAAAGAACTCATTAAAGCTTCTTAATGCCCTACCGATCAATATTAGTTTTCTTGATGATGACCCCAGCACCTGGGAGGAGAATGAAAACTTCCAAGAAGCTAAAAGAATCAGGAAACATCAAAGTAGTTAATGATCATGCTGAAAGGGCAGTAGCTCTCATTCAGTCCTTCAGCGGAACTCTGACGAAAGGAGAAGATCAACTCCAGTTTCTCTTAAGTGTGGTGGATGAGCACCGAAAGAGGTTTCCTGATTCTAACAAGGCCACAATCTTAGCTGGGCAACAATGAGTGGCCTGGTCAGCCATGATACCCCCGCCAACAAGCGGATAATACCCATATATATGGGGGGGACCCAGAAGCCATGAATGTGGACTTCTGGGGGTAGTTGAGCCACCTCTAAATATTAACCGATTGAACCCAAATTTTGCTCAGAGAAGTTTTTTGGGAAAAGGAACCTAATGAAACCCTGGGAGGAAGAATTTAAAATACTTCCATTTTGTGGACCACCCTAAATTATATATAAGGGTGATCCAAAAATAATGAAAATGAAAAATATATTTCTCATGACATTTGCCCATATTCCACAACCACTAACGATGTTGGAAATAAAAACTGGATCGATTCATGTATATTTAGAGGTGGCGCAACTCGAAGCCTTAGTATCATTATAGAGTTTGGGGTGGCAAACTACTTCAAACTTGCGCCACCCTTAAATATTAATGGATTTAGCTCGAGATCCGGTCTGACGTCTTTTTCCATATAAGAAATGGGAAAATATATCAGGAGCTCTTATTTGTACATTTTAATTTTTTACCATATGTGTGTGTGTGGCTCACTCAAAATGGTTACCTAAGAAACTTTTATGTTACATAGACTGCGCATGGAACAAGGAACTCTTCTGGGAAAATTAAATCATGACCAGGTCATGACCCGTTGCTCACGTTGGGCTTCCATCACGAAAAAGAAAAACTTTAGTATTTGTCATTTACCATTATTTATTCAGATTATAGCGGATTTAATTTTCCCAGAAGAGTTCCTTGTTCCATGCATGGTCTGCGTGTAACATTATATAAACGAGTATTAGGGATGTAACGAATACTAAAATTCACCAATACCGAATATTTGGTGCAAAACTATTTGTCCGAATACCAAATTCTGAATATTAGTTTTATTTGGGTTATTAGGCGTCACTATAAAAACTGAAGCCTTTATCAGTTTGACAGCACATAGAATTAATAGTAAATATGAGCAAAAGCAGTACGTTTTAGCCACCAAAAATCTGCCAGATTCCTATAATCCTAAAAAATTTGCAACTGCATTGACTTCTATATTGTAAGAATGGTCAATAAAGAGCGATCGTGTGCATGCAGTTGTGCACGACAATGTCTGTAATATTACTAAAGCTGTTAGCGTTCTCAAAATTACTCCTGTTGCTTGTGCGAATCATACTTTAGCACTCGCAGTTGATGAAGCCCTTCTTAGCCAGAAGTCTGTTTCAGAGATATGTGCAATTGCGTGCCCAATCTGTTGCATTTTAATTATTCATCTCCAGCCTTTGACAGACTTAAGGAATTCCAGAAGCAACATAATTTACCCGAAAACAAACTTATAAGAGATGTTATCACCCAATGGAACTCTACATTCTATATGCTACAACGACCTCTTCAACGAAAAACTGTGGTTGTTCCATACGCCTCGGACTATGACATACTGTAGCAACCTTCAATAATCATCAGTGGACTCTAATTCAGTGTGTTGTAAAGCTTCTTAGTCGATATGAAAAATTAACGAATGACTTTTCCTCTGATTTTTCTTGTCTTCACATGGTGTCTCCCGATGTAACAGGTCTCGTGGTATTTTTGCCTAACATAACTGATGATGCAGGTGTTCATACTATGAAAAACGATTTAATAGAAAATTTACAGAATCGTTTCAGGCAGTGGAAGGCAGACATTACTCGCATGATTTCTCGTTTTAGATTCTCGTTTCAAATTTGCTTGCATAACAGTGCCTGAGTTTGTAAAAAATGAGATAATCATCATGTCTGCATCACCTAACGCTAGTCCTGCACGTAATATAACCTATGGCGATGAAGCAACTGATTTTGTTTCACGAGAAGATAAAGAACCTTTGAAAAAGAAACCGAAGGTTAATTTATGGAGTTATTTCAATGTGGTTGTGCCTCCACCTATCAAAAATAGTCAGAAAAGTTATCAAAGAAAATTAGACATCTATTCAAAGGAGCCACGAGTCACTCGCTACCCACGGTGCCCATTTATCTACCAACCAGTTTTTTATTGTGTAGAAGGATAAACAGCTGGGTTTTGCTGCGCGCCGCCAGACGTCCCGGGGTCGATGGATTCATAATCAGCGATGCTAACCACTACACCACCGAGGCGCATATGTATATATTAGATTAGGGTGAGCCACACATAGATGGTAAAAAATTAAAATGTACAAATAAGATCTCCTGATGCCTCATTCCTTATATGGGATAAGGACCACAAACGGGATTTTGAGCTAAATCCATTAATATTTAAGGGTGGCGCAAGTTTGAAGAAATTTGCCACCACAAACTGTTAACACTGCCCAACACCAATTTTGCTGATTTAATTCTAACACCTGTTTTTAGGTAACTTTGGTGTGCTGATTTAAAAAATCACCTTAGTTTTTGCCTATCACGTCAGGTTTTCGAGCAATCAAATACGGATATTTTGGAGATATCGCATTTTGGCAGGGTTATGCCCAATTTTTTTTCTTTTCAAAAAATAAGTTTTTACATACTCAGAATCAGCATGGAAAAGTAAGCAATTGTGCAGGGAGTGAACTTTACTATACAATGGTAATATTGGCACAAAGTGATTAAAAGTGTTTAAATAAGCAAAAAATGAATCCATATTAAAGCAAGCACGGGACCAGTTTTCTTAACATTGTCTTTTTCTTGTTTTCTTACTTTTCAGTGCTGATAAATTTTCTCTTATAGGACTTCCTAGAATGAGATATGTCAAGACAATCTCTTTGCAGGCTCCAGCAGTAGTCAGCCATCATATGGGTATCCCATCTTCCTTGGTATCGTTCTTCCATCACTGATATCTTGGTGGAACCTTTCACCTTGCTTTTCACTAACATCACCAAGATTTTCTGGAAATTTATCCAGATGACTGTTGAGATAGTGAACTTTAATGCTCATGTTGCAACCCAACTGCTGAAAGTTTACAAGTAAATCCTTTACAAGATCTTTATAATTTTCAGACTTTTTGTTTCCTAGGAAGTTCTTAACTACTGCCACAAAAGCATTCCAAGCTCTTGCCTCCGTTTCGGTCATTGAGTTACTGATAAAATTTTAACAGCAAAACAGCTGTTAACAGGTCTCAAAAATCATCAATTTTGATAAGTGCCCTTCATGGATCACCCAAAATAGGCATATTGCATTGCACGAAAACCTGATGTGATGGACAAAATCTAGTGATTTTTGAAATCAGCACATCAATATTATCAGAAACAGGTCTTAGAATTAAATCAGCAGCAAAAATTTTTTTTGTTGGGCAGTGATAATTCACTGGGCAACAAAATTTTTTTTGTTGGGCAGTGATAATTCACTGGGCAACAAAATTTTTATTTTCGTGTCCCAAGAATGAAAATACCTTATTCTTATAGTATTTTCTGTGCTGAATCCAAATAAGTTTGTAAAATTTCTCTATCAGGTCTGGTTTTTGTGTGACATGCAATTTAATTTTTAAAAACCCATATAGTTACATACTTATTAAAATATGATCGAGAAGACATACCTGTAGTTTAAAAAGTAGCTTGTTTTGATTTTCTGCTGTGCTTTGCCTCAGGCATGTCTCTCTTAAGAGTCCAGCAATAGTCAGCCAGCATACTGGGGCTCCATTTGCCTTGGTAACGGTTTTCCATGGCAGAAATATCCTGATGAAAACGCTCACCATGTTCGTCGCTTACCGCACCCAGGTTTTCAGGAAAAAAGTCCAAGTGAGAGTCCAAGAAATGAACCTTTAATGACATATTGCACCCCATTGCTTGGTAAGACTTAAGAAGATCTCCTACTATTTCAGGATAGTTTTCGGCCTTGTGATTTCCCAAAAAATTTGTGCAGACACTTTTGAAACTGCTACGCAGCTTTCTCAACTTCATTCAACTCTCCTTCAAATCTCTCATCTCTTAACAATTCTCTGATCTGAGGGCCTACAAAAATGCCTTCTTTAATCTTGGCATCACTGATCTGGGGAAACTTATTTCTCAAGTATGTGAATCCTGTTTGCGCTTTATCCACCGCTTTAACAAAGTTTTTCATAAGTCCAAGCTTGATATGCAAAGGAGGAAGGTACACTTTCTCAGGGTCAACAAGTGAACTATTCACAACATTTTTCTTGCCTGGAACAAGTGAGGTGCGTTTTGGCCAATCCTTCTTAACGTAGTGGTTTTGCTTGTCCCTACTGTCCCGCTCACATAAAAAACAATGTTCAGTACTTGGTGTAACCTAGCTGCAACCCTAGCAAAAGTGCAATGACCTTCAGATCTCCACAGATATTCCACTTATATTTCTGATACTGAAACTTTTCTAAAAGCAACTTCATGTTGTCGTATGACTCTTTCATGTTTGCAGCATGTGCAATAGGTACAGAAGGAAATTTATTTCCGTTGTGAAGAAGGACTGCTTTCAAGCTGACTTTTGAGGAGTCAATGAACAATCGCCACTCATCCACGTTATGTTCATGACCAAGAGCCCCCATGACTGAATTAACATCTTTACAAAACACAAGTCCATCTTCATGGGAGAACCATTCTTTGAATTCATCATGGCGGCTGCGGAAAAAACAAATTTTAGTGTCACGTTGCAGTAGATTCCAACCCTTTAATCTTGAACCTAAAAGTTCAGCCTGCTTCTTAGATAATTTCAAATCACGAACTAGGTCATTTAGATCTTGTGACAGTAAATGTGGTTCATTGGAGGAACAGGTAGCCTGGAATGTTGGATCAGAAATGTCTTCATCTTTTTCCTCGTGATATGCTACAGCTACGTTTGATTCCTCATCACTTAAACTTACATGTTCAGGAGGATTTGGTACTGGAAGTTGAGCACTGTGGGGAACTGGTCTCATTGCAGACGGTAGATTAGGGTATTTCATAAGGCTCTTTGTTTTTGAAGTGATCCCCTTTGTATTTACCAGGCAGAAATAGCAGTCTGTTGTGTGATCTTTGGGTTCCCTCCAAATCATTGGAATAGCAAATGGCATGTGACGTGAACCGTTTAGCCATCCTGTAAGTAGTCTTACACATGTCACACAACAAATGTGAGGGGCCCAACTCTTGTCCTGATCGCCTACTTTACATCCGAAATAAAGTTCATAGCATTTTTTTACTAATGGTGTAAAGTTACGTTTCTGGGATTTTAAAGTTAGATCACCACATACATAACAAAAGGAATTAGGATGATTCAGACAGTTCCGCGGCATTACAAAACATCTATATGAATACAACACTGGTGTAAAATTAACAAGAAGCAACAGACACTACTGTTAACATTGTGACATTTACAAGCAGACTGACTTGGAGCTGCTCTACACACAGAAACTAGGCTCATGTCTGAACAGGTACAAACATGTTTCAACCTGCACAGTGTGCTGCTCCGACCAAATTTATCCTGCCAGCATTATCAGAACTTTCTCCCCAAAGGAATAAATTGTACTAATTTTACAGAAAAATTAATACAACATAATTATATATTAATATTAATATATTTTATTATAGTTATATTAATTAATATATATTATTATATTTATTATTTTTATAATGTTTTATATTATAATATTGTTATATACTTAATTATATGTAATATGTTATTATTTTTTTATCCGGCGATCATGCTAAATGAGGAAAAAATGAACATAGCGTCACAAGTAAACTAAGCCTGATAGAAAAAATCTGATTTCATATTTAGATTCAGCATGAAAAAGTACACTTAGAACACCCATCAAAACCCTTGTGACAAAATTGTTGTTGACCAGTGATAATAATCGATACTAAGGCGTCGAGTTGCGCCACTTTAAATATGTACGAATCGATCCAGTTTTTCATTTTCGACATCGGTAGTGGTTATGGAATATGGGCAAATATCATGAGAAATATAATTTTCATTTTTTTTGGACCACTCTATATATATATATATATATATATACAGTACAGGGTGGGCGGAAAGTAGCTCCCTATTTTGGATTGGTAAAAAAATACGTATATTATCCATTTATTTCAGAAGAAATAATATGAAAAGGTAGGCATACATGGTAGGTTTTCTCTAAAATTCAATGTGGGCTCCAACTCTTTCCACCAGCTTCTGGAGCCGCCCGGGAATGGCGTCCACTGACTTTAGCAGGAACTCCGGCGGGATGGAGGACATGACTTCCCGAATTCGGTCCTCCAGTTCTTCCAATGTCCTCGGTTTGGTGCGGTAGACTTCTTCCTTTACCCACCCCCAAAGAAAGAAGTCGCACGGTGTCAAGTCGGGGCTCCTGGCTGGCCATTGATGTGGACCACGACGACCCATCCAACGCCCAGGGAAGTGGGCATCCAGCCACTCACGGACAACAAGAGCGAAGTGCGGAGGGGCGCCATCTTGCATAAATATCAGATCGTCGATGTTCTCCCATGTGCTGACAACCGGCCAGACCTCGTTTCGCAACATAGCAAGGTACCGCTCAGCATTCATGGTGTTGCGCAGAAGGAACGGGCCCACCTGATCTGAGGTCATACCACACCACACCGTTACACTGAACCGATTCTGCCGTTTTTCAGCGGTAACCATGGGATCCTCTCCTGCCCAGTAGTGGCAATTGTGGCGGTTGACAAAGCCTCCGACGTGGAACACCGCCTCGTCGCTCCAGAGGATGTTGCGGAAGAGATGGGGCCAGTCTTCATGCTAAGCCAGCATGATTTCCCCGAACTCCATGCGAATGTCGCAGTCCTCGTCCGAGAGAGATTGGCAGTAATGCGGCTTCCACGCACGCCAGTTCAGCTCCTTCTTCAGCACAGTTCGCACTGAGTAGCGGGAGAGTCCACTTTCCCGAGCTGCCTGGCGAGTTGACTTTCGTGGACTCCGTGCGAACATTTCCTGAACTGCCTGCACCGTCTCCTGGGCCCTGGATGTCGAAGGGCCACCACATCTTCGAACATCTGCCACAGACCCCGTGGTCATGAGCTTCGAGTGGCAGTTCTTGATTGTTTTCGGGTCCACTTGGGCACGTGGTCCGTGAATGGCCCGCCACCATCTTTGAACTCGAACGACAGATTGCCAAACTTCGTACCGTGCCGCCAACTGGGCACGCTCCTGCAGTGTTAAACGCTCAGCCATGTTACCATTCAATCTGAAATGAAAAAAAAAAAATGAACGTTACAATTGTACCACTTTAGAGAACACACCATAACAATATAACAATACAATCACAATTTATACATAATTTATATGTAATTTAAATTAGGGAGCTACTTTCCGCCCACCCTGTATATATATATCAGGTGACCCCAAAAAAAACGCCTTGCGATTAACTTTTACCTCAATCTATTGATAAGCCATCATAAAAATTTCAGACCTCCACGTAAAATACTTTTTCCACAGCTGAGGGAACAATGAGATATCGTGAAAAGAACGAATATCCTAAATCCTAAATGTGTATACCTGTACCTGGCAACTGTTCTAAGACTTGTAGTCCTATGGATAATCTGTTAGTCTCTGAAAAACGTCAGATGATATAGGCTATGCCCATCTTAAATACTGTTTTTTAAACTTATCCCCTTCAAATTATGGTTCTAACTAACGGTGAAAAAGCGGTGATTGAAAAGTGTTTCTTGGAAAAAAGATGGACTTGGGCAAGAATTTTGAGAGAATTTCCAGGAATAACTTGTAATGTTACGTCTGTGAATAGAATAATTAAAAAACTTAAAGCAACCGGTTCGACGGCACGGAAGCGTGGAAGTGGTCGGCCTGAAACAGTTTACACTCAAGACAATATAGCAATGATCGAAATGATGAGTCTATCTCAAGAGGATCGACCTGGGTTACACTGCTCTCAGAGAAAAATTTCAAGAAATTTAGGTATCAATCGAAGTTACATACAAAGAATGTAGAGAACGGTTGGACTTAAAGCATTTAAAAGGATCCGTGTTTCAAGACGTGACAGCAATGTAAGAACTAAAAGAAAAATTCGTTGTAGAAAATTGCTTGATAGATTTTCGTCCAATGATGTTAAAAAAACAGTTTTTACAGATGAAAAAGATTTCACCATCGAGATTGCTCGAAACTCCCGGAACGATGTTTATGGTCGGCGTAAGAAAGGCATTCCTCCATCGAGACTTTACCACCAGAAGAAATAAACTTACTTTACCTCGTTGAGATTCAAACCAGTGCCACTGAAGACTCGAATTTTGCGAGCCGTTACGTTACCCACTCGGCCACGGGACGTTCAGAATAGTGATGTATCGATTAATCGGCATCGGCACGGCAGAATCGGCCATTTTTTGGTAATTGTCATTGACCAAATTTAGCCGATTCTCTCACCGATTCTTTGAGATTTTAAAATTTTCATTACAAAACAAAATCTATATATGTAGAAAATTGAACAGACAAAAATCACTATTTATGATCATTTATACTCATTTCAAGGTGTAATTATATAAAAATATTTTACTTTCAAGAAAGAGAGATCTTAATAAGTTAAGTTTACCATAAATTTACATTTTCTCTAACTAGCTAATCTCTAAATATTATAAACTACACTGTTGTAATCTCCTACTCTATATTATTAATAATAATTCTATACTAAGTTGTGCTTTATAATTTGTATATTAAACCATCTTATTATGTTGACTTTATTTTAAGTATTTTAATAATTTATAAACCCAAACTGTGTATCCAATTTTTTATTCAAATTGGCCACCAGGTCTTTCACATTTTAATGGAAAATTTTGTTGTTTATATTGTTGAAGAAAGAAAATACGTTGAACATAAGGAAAACCAATTACTTTAAATATTGGTGTATTCAATTTATGAAACTAAATAAAATTGTTTTATCATTTTACCGAGTAATAAAATTTTTAATATCACTTTAGCTACGGTATCTGAGTAACAAATTCTGATACTGTATATTGTGGAGTGCGCTAAGGAAAAACATTTAAACAAATTTGAAATGTAAAAATATGAAAATTGAAATTGAAATGTAGAAAATAAAGAATTTATAAAATTAATCAAAGGTCTAAGTCTCTAAGATCAGGATATGAACCACCAAACAGGAGAAGGTTGGCATCTGATCTGTTAATAAAAGTTAATGATGAAGTAATCCATGAAATGAAGAATGACCTTAATCTTGATGATTGTACCATTACCCTTATACAAGATGGCTGGAGTTCAGTAGGTAATGATCCTATTATTGCGCACAGTATTCATAATGAAAAAAAGCCATATCTGATTTCAGCAGTAGATGCTGGAAGTACAAAAAAGACAGCAGAATATTTTGGTGGGTTTTTGGGTACCAACCCTGATATACACTAGCTGTTTTGCCCAGCACTTGTTTCGGGTGGGCTGATTGTATTAAATTTTAATTATTCAAATCTCTCTCTGTTTTTTGTCGTATCACTCCTTCACTCCTGAGATTAAAAATATTAATGATGGGACGATACCTAAATTTCAATCGATGCCGATTCCGATTCCGATGCCAATAAAATGTCCCGATGCCGATTCCGATTCTCAGTATTTTTATAGATAAGAGTTTACTTGGTGCTCTTCGGAAAACTATACCTATGTAGTCCTATTTTATTTATTTGTAAGACTTAACTATATAAAGTAATAGTATGGTAATATCACCTTAGAATCTAATTGATTAGGTTGTAAATATAAGAAACAAATATATCTGTTAGATTTAATCTTATTAAAGAAACATTTTAAAATTTTTCCTTTAATAATTACAATTGAACTATAATTTGTAATCCTTTATTCCTTCTAAGCTTACAATGCAATTCTTACATTATTTAAACAAATTTCCCACCTTATTTAAAACAATTTTAGAAGGCTACAAAAGCAAATGAATAATGAAAACTAAGTTATAAATTATTTATAATCAAAAGTCATCACCCTTAAATTATAATGTAAAAACATAAATAAAAATACTAAATTTAAGTATTGAATATCAGAATATCAGTAATCAAATTGCAAATGAAAATTAAATTTGTGCTCTGAAAAGAAAAAGATAATTTAATTAATAATTAGTTCATTTTTGTCACTAAATGACAAAGAATCGTTGTAAAAATCGAAAGTCGTAACCAAATTCTTACGATTCCGATGCCGATGCCGATTCCTGAAAAACACTCGATTCCGATTCCGATTAATCGTCCCATCACTAAAATATACCTAGCGTTGTGTATATACACATTTTTTATTTTTGTTTTCCTAAGAGTTGCCGCTAAATGTGTTTTTTCCTTTTTTAACGCCAAATGTTTTTTGTGTGTTATTTTTGTCCCTTTCTTTTTGAGGTTTATTATTATGTACACAAAATAGATTTGTCTTTTTGCATTATGCATTTTTTTCAGACTAGTCCATAATTTTTGTAGGCAACACCTTTTTGTTTTAAATTTTGCACAAAATTAGCGCTCATCCTACCTTCTGAACAGAAGTTTTTAAGTCAGTGAGAACTTAACATTTACTTTAAGTTTACGAACTTCTTGCATTTTGAGTGCAGCTTCACAAATTTGGTCTCGCTGGCTTTGGATGTGAAGCTTAAAATTTTTATGGTTGTGGTATTTTTGTAAATTTATTGACTGATTTGCTTTTCCTCGATTTCACCAGCGTATAAAATTTTGTACAAGCGTCGTCTGAGTAGAATGTAAATGCACAAAATTATTTATTAATTATTTTTTACCACAAACAAATTGTAAAATATCTCCGTTGGGTGGAGCTTAGAACTCTCGACGAATAAGCTCCGCTCAACCTCTCAAGCGGACGCTTACTCAGCTGAACAACATTTTGGCCACATAAACTTTGCTCTAAAGTATAAACTTTTTTGTAGTCAACGAATTTGTTCGATGTTTACATCAAATTATTCGCGACAACGTCCTCTATTTTTTGGTGTAATAAAGTGCGGAGGGGCTAGTTTCTTCTGAAAAAAGTTATAGCCTTCAGAAGATCCGTCCGCGAAGTACTAGTCGAGGTCAGCAAAGAGACTGGACGATTAGATGTTTGGGCAGGATCACTGCCCTGAAGAAAGTGTGTTATATAAACAATTTTTAGTATTGAGGATACCTTTGGAGATACTTATATACTGTGTGTGTGTGTGTAACAAAATTGTCCCCACCAAGACTCGAACCTGGACCTCTTGAGCAGGAATCGCGAGTGCTACCACCACACTTCAGGGGAATAAAAGTTAACACAATCTGTCATAAAACAACCTAGAAAACACTTAACGCTTTTGCGTCCAGAAGTGTTTTACGCGTTTTCCCTCCCGCACTTGGAGTAATGGCAGCATTTAATTTAAATCTCTCTGGTATAGCACTGGCGTACAAAGCCGAAATAACATACATAAGCACTATTATCATTTCCTCTATGGAATCCCATTTTGGGTAAATAATATTGCACTCATATTGAAACTCGTAAAGGGAAAATATCCACAACATTTTGCTACAATTATCAATTTACTTCAAAAAGTGTGTATTTTTTTATTAACCGAAATAAAAGCATGAACTCTTTACTGTACGTTCTCTACACATGGGGAATTAGTCCCCTAGTGCAAACCATGCCCTATGTAATGTCCCTTCAGCTCACAATACTTACACAGTACTTTCGACGGAAGAGTCCTGTCCAACAAATTTCCTCTGTACTGTATAGTTTATAATGGAGGAATATCGTGACTACCAACATCACCAGATCTAAACCCCTGTCACTTTTCTGTGGGGGTTATATAAAATATGTTTAAACAGAATCCACAAAAAATAGAAGAAATGAGGAGCATCAACTGAAAAAGAAATTTCTGAGATATCAACAGATACTCAGTCCAGTGTACTGCAAGATTTTGTTCGTGTGCAAAGAGTTAATGAACGGAGAAGACATCATATGGAACATGTTCTGTACTAGGGAACTAATTCCCCGTGTGTACAGAAGATAGCTACGACAAATATATGTTTTTATTTCAGTTATAAAAATACAAACCTTTTAAAGTGTCAGATACTTAAAAAAGTCGTCCGATATTTATATGGGAGTTCTTTTGACTAGATTAACAGAACATTGTTGCTTTTAGTGGTGATGAACTACGTACGAAAGCCTCGTCAGTACTTTGACCCCCTATTTGCGTATGCAGTGTTGTTACGAGCTGCTCGTACCCTAAAATGAGCGTATGGATGGAATGATGCTCTATGTGAAAAGATGTTTAATTCTTCATACTTCACTTAAACTATGAATGCATCAATGAATAATATATATGTATAGTAATGTGAGGCGAGAATATTCTGAGAATATTCTCCAAAATATTATTTGCTGAGAATATTGGCGAATTTTCTTTTTTCTTAGTTTTAAAAGATTTTTAGATTGTTTTGCAGCTTTTTAGAGAATTCTAGAATTTTTTTTATTTATTAGCTGTTATACTGAAAAACTTAAATTGAATACTTCATTACAAGGGATATTTTTTCTTTCTAAACTGTTCTGTGTGATATATTTTATTAATTTCTATATATAATTTTGAAAAAATCAAATAATTCCAAAAAATCATGATTTTTCATAAAAAAGCTATTATACTGAAAAACTGAAATTGAACACTTAATTATTACAAGGGATATTTTTATTTGTTTCTAAAGTGTTTTGTCTGATATGTTTTATTAATTTCTATAAAAAAAAAATTTCATAAAAAAATCAATTGATTTAATGAGGTGATTAAATCATTTTGATTTAATCACTGCCATCCCTGGTAAATACCGTACTTTGAATTGAAATAGTCTTTATACAATGATTCAATAAATTTTTTGCATTAGTTAATTTATTTATTTCTTCACTCATCCTATCATTCACTTCTGACTTAGAATTTCTCCATTTTGACAGGAACTGAAGTTAAGTTGTATCGGAATAGTTGAAAAACCCCTCACATGTTCTAAAAAGAAAATTCTCCAAAATTCTCGGTTCGGAGAATATTCTCAAGAAAATTCCCGAGAATATTCTCCTAAAGATTATTCCCAAGAAATTTACAACATTATATATATAATATATATATATTATATATTCCCGAGAATATTCTCCTAAAGATTATTCTCAAGAAATTTACAACATTATATATAACGGTATATATATATGTGTGTGTGTGTGTATATTATATATATATATATATATATATATATATTATATATATATATGGTGAGGCAAAAGTCGCTATACAGTTGCACATTTTTAATAAGACAAAGAAACTGAAGCATAATAACATAATACAAGCAGTTTCTATTAACTATACAGTAGACACGAAGTGAACACATTGTTATGTTGTTCTTCAATTTAAATATTCAAACTGTCGACCATCAGCGTTAACACATTTCTGAAATCTTTTTGTCACGGAGAGATAAACACGCCTGCACAGGGGTAAATTGCCATTGATGGTAGCAAATGCTCAGATACATACTCCCTCATGTCTTGTGCAAAGCATGGATTTTTGGCATACACTAAGTCTTTCACCACTCCCCACAAGAAGAAATCCATTGGTGTTAAGCAGTGGTGGGCACCGTTAACCAAAAAGTTAACTTCGATAACGATAATCCGATAATTTTACTACAAAGTTAACGGAAGTTAACGATAATCCGTTAACGATAACTATTTATTTACTAACATTTAAAAAAATCAAGGAAAAAAGCTTTAAAACCCATAGAAAATGTTTATTTATGCAAAATCCAACAATAAATAGGTATTTAACTGTATTTTTATCAAGTTTTGCAACTTTTTTGCTTAACTTTTTTTTTTATTTTTAATAAAAAATGTACTGATTACATGTTTTGAAACCCTTGTAACCACTAACCATTAACTAAATTTTAATTTACCAGAGAATTATTATGGCGGGAACTGAAAGGTAAAATTAAATTTTAGGCACATTTATTAAAGACTATGACACAATGTGCTGGTTGCCCTTCAGAAAGACCAACTTCTCAAAGTTAGGCCCAACTGCCAGTCTTGACCTCTTGGGCCTCAGGATGTCCTTGCCGAGAGAGAAGACCCGTTCCACTGCGGCAGAGGACGGAATTGGCGTATTGTACTTTACTATTGTAAAAATACTTATTCATTAGTCATTACTATAAATTAATTTTTCTCAACCGTACGTTTTTCCATACGTATCTCCATACGTATTAATATATATATATATATATTATAGGACTTTTACTAACGTTAAAAGAACCTTCTTACCTTCAATAAAAGCGCACAACCTCCCCTTGCGAGATCTGGAAGCAGACTGAAGTTATGGCGGTTTGAATTCATTCGCGGAGCGGTGATCTTCCGTGAATGACTCCTCGCAGTTAACGTGTTAACGGACTTTAACAGACTAAATATCGAGTTATCGGAAGTTAACTGGTCCGATAACGATAAATGGAAATTAACTTCCGTTAATAGTCCGTTAAAAAAAGTTAACTTCGTTAATTAACTGTTATCGGATTAACGCTTTAGTGCCCAACACTGGTGTTAAGTCAGGGGATCGAGGGGGCCCATTCCACACTTCCACGACGACCTATCCAACGGTTCGGAAAAAGTCTCGAGAAAATTGCTCACCACGAGAGCAAAATGAAGTGGTGCACTATCTTGCTGTAGGTACACTTCATCAAAATTAGCACGCTGTTGCGGATGCGGCAGGGTATTGGTTCTCAACATTTCAAGGTAGGACTGTCCTATTACAGATGTGTCAAAGAAATAAGGACCAATGACACCTGAGGTTGAAATTGGTCCCCACACGTTACTAATACCTGGTTGCTTCAGCTGCTGTTCAATGGTCACATGAGGATTAGTGTTGTTTCAATAATGTTTAATCATAAATAGTCTCTTCTTTACTCATTTTCCTTGCCATAATTAAGGATTATCTCAATCTTTAAAAAAAAATTGTAATTAAACAAGGCAAGAAATAGTACAAAGACAGAATTTAATATCAAAACATTTCCACAAGAATAAATCTGTTTCACTATATACTGTACAACTGTATACAGTTAAAAAGAGATGCAGCAAAAGTCACTACACAACTGTATAGTGACTTTTGCTTCATCCTGTATATATATATATATAATGCAGAAATGAGGGACCAATAGTGAACGCCCACAAAAATGCCCTCACCCCCAGAGCTGGGCAGTATTTAAATACATTTGTATTTAAATA
>JAJOZX010003983.1:137500-252500 GCA_023014485.1 Bathynomus jamesi
GATATAAAGCTGGTGTTAGTGGAGCGGGGGTCACTCTCAGCTCTGGAGCGGGAGCTGAGTCGCTGGAGCCAGCGAACTCAGAGCACTGCCAACCCTAATATCCTTGCAGTAGCCTTGCACGCGTTTCGTTCTGTGGAACATAAAGGTTGAAAGTAGAGGGTGCACGAAAAGTATCTTGACCTTTAGGTATTACAGTATTTGTACTAAACGTATGGTAAATACGAGTATAAATGTAATGCAAAACACAATCGAAATACAACTGAAGTTAGCCAAAACCTTTAAAAAAAATATCAAAAACGTTACTCATTCTGGAGGAATAAAATGAGAAGAAATATTTGAAGGATTAAATATGAATTCAAAGAAAGTAGATTTTGGGCATGAATAAATGGATAATTAATTAAAGGAACTTGAAATTGCTATCTTGGCATGAAACCAGAAGGAATTTTACTAATTATAGAAAGAAAATAGAACCAATATTGTTGAAACGTATTTCCAAGGGACAGAAAAAAAAACTAAACTTTTCGAGCGAAAACGTTATTCAGACACCGGCAACAAACGGTAAAAAAAAAAAATGTCCCGATGGAAAACGGATAAAAAGGAGATTGAAGTTTAAAAAAAACTTGAAAAAGAAATTAACTTAAAACGAAAGTTCAATTTCAAGACAAATGAGAACGAATACAAACGAAAAAAAAAAACCCACCTTTTTGTGAAAAAGGAAAATCGAATGTAAAGAAAATATTAGACCGTTAGAAGATAGCAATAATGAATATACAGGGTGTTTCAAAAGTCCGTAATCATAGGAAAAAATGTTCAATTATAATATATATAAACAAAATATTTCTTATGATTCTGAACTTTTGAAACACCCTGTACAAATGATCCACAAAAGTGAGCGAATGTTTATAGGAGCAATTCATTTCTGGATTTAGTACCGTGCCCATCAATCTAAGAAGAAAATAGAAAATCCGAATGAATTTTCCGACATTGCTAAAAATCATTGAAAAACAGATACAGGTACAAATCTGCTAAATAGGATAAAGTAATGCTCTATCACAAATACAAGAAAACTCGGCACCAGGGCCAGACGCTTAGTGTTCTGTTTCTAATGAAATGCAAAGAGACTATATCGAAATCACTATACTTAACAATGGAAAAGACCACTCGACACATGACAAATCTTATTCACATTAAAGAATACCAACATTGCTCCTTTGTATACAAATGGTAACGGAGTAATCCCTAAAAATTATAGCCCATTAGCCAGTATTGGCAATAAAAAACCCCTTTTTTAAAATGCCCGTCCCACCTGGGTTTTTTCGGGGGCGGTTTTAAAACCCGCATAAAAGTGGGGGAACGGTTTTTTAAAAATTTTATTAAATCATTAAACCACCTATTTTTTGTAGAAGCTAAATTATGATTATGTAGGATGGTTATGCATCTAATAAGATGGAAGTTAAAGCAGTTATTAGAGTCATGGTTTTGGGCAAAGGGTAGTACTGTACACTCACTGAGGCTGAGTGTACAGTAGTCTTCATTATCACTCCTCATATCTTAATTGCCCAATTTGAAAGTGCTTCACGGGGGATCATCCCAAATACCTTAGCTCCGTGGCCCCAACCCATAAACTGCATCACACACAGACATCTGCCTCCTCTCATTACCTATTAAATGATATTTTATCATTGGTATATGGTATTGTATATATTATTTTTTATCATACTATTTCTGCCAAAATTAAAATCCTCTCTTCACTGAAACACTACTTAGTTAATAATGATAAATTTAGCTTCAAATTAAACATAACTTCAATGTTGTAAGCGTAAAAAAGAATTTTTAAAGGTTAATAAAACACTTGAGCACATAGTACTGCATACAAGTTTATTAAAAAATACCAATGTGAGTAAAAGACGTAATACAGTACACTCAAACTAAGAAAATGGCAGAAACTTCGCTGAGGTTAAATTAAAGTACAGAATTATTCAGGTGAAAACATACAAAATTGCAGACTATGCACGAGAAAAGAAACTAGTCAATCTGAACTAGCACGGATTTAATGCTGAAAGATCATGCCTATGACAACAGTTATAGATTACCATAAAAAAGCAGAAAGCATTGTGTTGGAGTCACATTATATTCCTATATATATATATATTTTTATGTAAGAAGGATTGGCTAAGGGCAAATGCTCGCAAAAATGCACTCTCCCCCCACCTTCCGTAGAGGAAGAAGAGAGCCAAAACCAAGGTCCAGGGTTTTGGAGATGCCTGGACACCGCTTTGTGCTTTGAAAGATTAACGCTTGTGTTAGAGAGTTGGACAGAAAAGGAATGAGAATGTGTCGAAGATCTGGTACTGCGCGTTCTCCTTAAAGGAGGAGGCATGTAGTTAGAGTTCAGAAGAGCAGTGTCCGTTATAATAGCGATAGCAAAGAGACAATGAGGCAACATTGTGGCAAAGACAGAGGGATTGAAGACACTGAGTAAGAGGCGGGGAATTGATGAGACGAAAAGCCTTTGATTCCCCCTAGTCAAGTACGGCTGTGTGGGTTGAACCACCCGACACATGGCAAGCGTACCCCATACAGGGACGGACAAGACTCTTGTGCAGAGACAGCAACTGAGTGGATGTGAAGAAACTGCGGAGCCGGTACGGCACACCTAACCTCTTAGAAGCTGTTTTAGAAAGGAAGTATATATGTGATCTTTCCAGGAAATTACAAGAATGTTAAGAGAAGAGGAAGGAGTGAGTTGTGTGTTGTTGAAGGTAAGGGGATAGTCGTGTGGAAGATTGTGACGAATAGACAGACGAAGGAATTGAGTTTCTGAGGCATTGAAAGTAACAAGAGAGATAGTAGAAAGGTCAGAGGTCAGGTGTACCATAGCCGTCCTACGCGAATCATGGAGTAACTTGAGAGGGACATTTAGTGAAGAGTGGAATTATCGGTATAGGAGTGATAGGACAGGAAGTGCGACTTAATAGATCATTGGTAAATTAAAGAAAAGAGTAGGTGACTGACAGGACAGAACCCCGAGGAACACCACTATTAATAACTTTAGGAGAAGTACAGTGGTCATCTACAACCGCAATTATAGCTTGGCCAGAAAGGAAATTAGAGATGAAGGCGCAGATAGAAGGGTAGAAACCGAAGGAGGACAGTTTGGAAATTAACGATTTGTGCCAGACTTTCAAAGGTTTCACTGAAATCCCGAAAGGAGGATGTCTAAGAGTTAGAAAGATATGCAAGAAGATCGCCAGTAGAGCGTCCTTTGCGGAACCCATACTGACGATCTGAAAGAAGATCGTGAGAAGAGACGTGTTTCAGAATCTTCCTATTGAGGATAGATTAAAAAATTTTAGAAAGACAAGAAATCAAAGGAATTGGGCTATAATTGGAGGGTTGAGAGCGGTCACCCTTCTTTGGGACAGGCTGAATGAAAGCGAACTTCCAGCAGGAGGGAAAAGTACCAGATGAGAGACAAAGACGAAAGAGTTTGCCAAGGCAGGATGTCACCACAGAAGCACAGTTTTTGAGAACAACAGGAGGGACACCATGAGGACTGTACGCCTTCCCAGAGTTGAACCCAGATAGGGCAGGAAAAACATCTTTGAAAGAGAAAAAATTCTGACATAATTAAGTCAGAGGGAGGAGATGGAGGAACAACACCGGAATCGTCCAGGGTTGAGTTGGGGGCGAAAGTTTGAGCGAAGAGTTCAGCTTTATTTGGAGAAGAGACGGCAACTGAGCCGTCGAAATGGAAAAGAGTTGGGAAAGAAGAAGTAAAGTTGTTGGAGATGTTTTTGGCTAGATGCCAGAAAGAGCAAGAAGAATTAGAATTAGATACGTTTTCACATTTTTGTCGGATGAAGGAATTTTTGGCGTGTCGAAGAACAGATTTTGCACGATTCCGACAGAAATATAAGCTAAGTGAGAGTCAGTTGTTGGATGGTGATGGTACCTTCTGAAAACCTCCTCTCTGTTGCGGATTGCATTAGAAGAAGCAAAGTTAAACCAAGGTTTTTTTTTTAGCATTAGTAGTAGGAATAGAATATGGGATGTACGCCCCCATGCCTGAGAGAATCACCTCCGTGATGCGCTCAGCGCACTCGGAGTGATCCGGCCACGAAAGCAGTAATCATCATTCCATGGGAAATGACAGACGTAATGCCTAAGGAAATCAGCGGCGCCAAAGTACCAAAAGGCGAACTGGAGCGATAAGACAGGAAACAGATTGTGGTCGGAGAAACCCAACGGAGAAATAGTTTGACAAAGAAAAGAGTGGTGAGAAATAAATCCAAAATGTTTGGACCTATCTCGAAGGCGATCGGGGATATATATATATATATATATATACAGGGTGGGCCGTAAGTTTCCATACATAGGAAAAATAAACATTTTTTTATGGACAACCATTTTTATTTATATAATATGCTCTACATGGTTGCCATTGTTTTGAAAACACATTTCAATACGTGTTCCCCACTGTTGATGAACACGCATTAGCACAGTTGACGTTATGCTTGTAATGGCGTTGGTGATACGTTCCTTTAGATGATTTATGTCTCGTATCTTTTCCTGATACACCATGGCCTTCAAGTGCCCCCAAAGATAGAAATCAAGGGGGGTGAGATCTGGGGATCTGGGAGGCCACTCCACAGGACCACGCCGACCAATCCAAGCATCCGGAAACTGCTGCTGATCCAAATACCGACGCACGTGAAGACCATAATGAGGTGGAGCTCCATCTTGCTGGAAGTAAACTGGGAAGTTACCTTCCTCGTTTAGCAGGGATGGGAAAATCTCTTCTTGCAACATGTTAAGATACCTTTCGGCATTAAGATTTCCACTGACAAAAATTGGTCCAATAATTCTGTCACCCTATATCCCGGCCCACACCATCACTTTACCGGCACCTTGCATCTTCGTCGGACTCAGCCAGTTAGGGTTAGCATTACTCCAATAACGTATGTTTTGCCGATTAACCTCTCCATTGACGTAAAAATTTGCTTCATCAGTAAACAAGATCTTACGTCAAACGCATATTCTTAGGGTATCTGAAACATAAAAACAAACGTTTAATTTTTCCTATGTATGGAAACTTACGGCCCACCCTGTATATATATAAAACACAAAGCAACACACTATTAACAGTCGGTTTAAATTCTGACCATGCTGCGGCGGCAGAGTGGAGATCTGATAATATGGCTTTCTTTCAATGAATCTAAAACAAAATAATTTATCTTCAACAATAGAACCAACCGCGCTCCATCGAACATATCATTTAATGAAACTATTATACCAATTTCTCCAAGCACTGAGATTTTAGGAAGTCCTCTCACCAGTAACTTATCACGGACTCCATTTATAAAGACTTCAGTGAAGACAGCTTCCGAAAAGGTTGGCCTTTTTTTTTATAGTGCCAAACATTACTTAACAGACGAGCAGTTGGCAATTATTTATAAAAGCCTCATGCGCTCTCAGATGGAGTATTAGTCTAATTTCTGGGAGAGTGGTGCGGAGCTTGGCCTTTGTTCAAAATAGAGCATTTAAAACAATATACGGATCAAGTAAAGATAAGCACCCCCAACCCTTTTTAGTTAGCTTTATAAGGCTAACTAACGAAAATATCACGACTTAACCTAACCAATCGTTAGGTCAACTGTACGCCCTTGACGTAACTAGTCAATAGTAGCCCCCTCCACAACTGCTCGATACAAACCATAGCACCTGAGAATGCTCATGGCTTTTCCGTTAAACCACCACAGTACAGAACCATTGCATTTCAGCATTCAATTATAGTCCGAACTTCCATTATCTGAAGCTCACTTCCAAAAAGTGTATTTACTCCACCTCATAACTTAAACAGTTTAAACGAAATATTTAACATATATATAAACAGGGTGGGCTAAGATAAAGAGGTCTGATTCAATTTTAAAGCACCCGAACAAAGCTTCTTTATCTTGGCCCATTCTGTATACATATATATTTATATATAACCCTCTTTATATTTAAACTTAGAATGAGAATTCCTTTTGAATTTAGTGTCATTTCCTGCGTATGGGTTTGCGTTACATATTTCCGTATCTGATAATTTTGATGTTAAATAGAACGAAATTTGAAAGGAATTTTGAAATAAATTAAACAACTATCAACTAAATGTCAAAACCCAAATAATAAATTTTATTTACGATTTCCAAATATTTGTTAAATGTTATATATTTTTTTAAATTCTCTCTCGTAAAGTGTATAATTCAAAATATGATTCAATATTTTATTTTTTTAGGTTAAATATTACAAATTTAGTTACCATTGTCTTCTATTTCTAGTGTTATATCTCGTAACCTCGTACAAGTTGCGTACGTTGGTCTCTCTCACACAAAGGTCAAGCTGGTGGCCCCGCTTATATATATATATATATATATATATATATATATATATATATATATATATGTGTGTGTGTGTGTGTATGTATAGTTTCAATATAAACTAAAAGTTTTGAAGTTTAATATAAAAAACTATAAAATTCCAAAGATGGCTGATAAAGTATTTGATAACATCCAAAAAGTTTTTTAGATTTTTCTTCTAAGTAGTTTAAGAGAGTTATATGTAAATTTAATAATAATAATAATAATTTAATGTTAAAATCTGATAAAGGAGAAAGTTTTATATTAAATAAAATATATTGTTAAAATGAATAGCCTTGATTTTTAATAACTGAACTTGTCGTTAGGTTCAATTCATGGAAATATTGCGTAAAATCCTTAAATAGGCCTACTTATTGTGTGTGTATACCTATATTCCTATACATTACCTTATTTGTATGTATGATTTATACTGTATGTACGCAACAATGGTGGTTTTCCAATATAGGCAGATTAACCAAAGCTAATTGCATCATCATATCCTGACTGCCAAAACAATTGTCACATTTGACACGATTTCAGTTTTATTTGAAAGTGCCCAGTTACTATATAGTATATATATTCTGAGAAATAGAGAAAGGACAGCAGTGACGAGCTCGCTGCGCGTAATGTGCGAGTATTTAGCTTGAGCCAGTTCTCCTTTGAAGGAGACTTATTACTCCCGGTTGGTTGCATTATTGCCCGTTCAGGGTCTTCTGTTGAATGAAGGGGGCAAAACGAAACGACTAGCCATTTTATGAAAGATCGGCAAGCAACTTGATTAATACAAATAATGATGAAGTTACCATCGGAAATGCAAAAATCTTCTGGAAACATCTGTACCTAATTCCAAAATAACAGTTCCAGATACAAATTCAAGAGACAAATCAGAAGGGATTCATGAGAATGATTTCGGTTCTTCTTAAATGTTAAAGTTTTCCTCTAAGGGGGAAATACCTTTAGGAGGGCCAACATAACAAAACAACGCTATATATACAGGTATACCCCGCTTAGCGCTCAGGATGCGTGCCTGAAAGTGAGCGCTAAGCGAATCGGCACTAAACGGGATCGTTATACCGTTACATATATAAATTGAGATACGTCCCCGACAGCGCTATTTTCGGGGTATCAGTAACAGCGCTAATAATAATAAACACGTAATAATAAATAATTATTATTTTTATGTATAAATTAACAAAAAATATTAACTAAAACAAAACACTTACTAGTGCATTCTCTCGGAGCTTGCGTAATGTTGACCACCGACTGCCGTCGCACCTACTACGTTCCTACTACTACGTGGCAGCCAGCGGTAGGAGGCGAGGTGGGATCGTCGGGTCCCTCGAAGATGGACCTGGCTCTGGCTCTTCTCCTGCGAAGATGAAGATTTCCTCTTGAAGAAGGCCTCAAGTGTTAATTGCATTGCCTTCTTTTCCTTCTCACGAAGGATTTCTTGATAGCAGAAGATGGCATGAAGGACAGTCCTCTTCACGGCATTGCTGCGCTCCCAATCTGGATCATGCTCTGAGGAAAACTCCAATCCCTCCGTGATCTTAGCTATGCCCTCAGATAGAATCTTGTTGGTGAGGTTTCTCAGATAGAGCCTTTTCTGCAACTGGGTGTTGGTCCAGCTCCTGCAGATCTTTTTTCGTTGAACTCTCCCCGTGAGACTGAAGCAGCTCCTCCACATCGTGGCGAAAGCGAATGCCATGAAAGTTGCTGCGACGCTCAAACCTATCGAACCAACCTCGACTGGCCGAAAACGTTTCCGTCGTCGATCCCTTCCCTTCCTCTTCCTTTAAATGGTTGAAGAGGCTCCTCACCTTCTCCATTATGACTCCCTAGCTTAATGGCATATGGCGCTGATTCTGGTCTCCCACCCAACATCTGACTGTCGCTCTCCAGCCTCTACCCGCCACAACACTTGCAATTTTAAATCTAATGATATACTTTTTCTCGACACTTTGACCACATTATGACACTAAAATGATCAGTTCGCCACTTGAAGTTTTGAGGCACAAAAGTATTTACCCAGGCGGCGTAAACACAATGGTAGGCAGGCGCTGGGAGATTGGAGGTGAGCGCTGATTGGCTGAGAGCAATGTGAACAATAATGGCGTCCGCTGCACTGAGACGTCTCGCGCTGCGTTTACGACCGTAACTTTTGAAGCGCTGTGTGTGTGTGTGTGTGTGTTATGACGCTACGTAAGTCAAAATTACGTTACAGGTTATGGACAAGGAAGGCGGCTGATGTAGGAGTCGAACAGTAGTTGTGAGAGATGCTAAGCTGGTCTGTACTGTTGTAATATATACAGTCTAGGGTGATGCAAAAAAAAAATTTTTCTTGAAATACCAGTGCTATTTGGTGCTTTTTGCTGAAAAATTATAAGCATGCAAAATTTTAGGCCTTAAAATAATATTTAGAGGTTGCTCAATGACTAAAGTTTGCCCTCTTTAGTATAAATTTTGTCATTTGCAGAAGTTACCAAAAAAATCTAATGTTCATATATATATTGTACCAAACATATACACAACATATTGAACACTACCCTGGAAGCCATGCAAGATCTGAGTAACTGAGGACTTGTGAGGTTCTGGAGATTCTCCTGATGTTGCCATAATGAAACTGCTTTTAAACCAATCACAGCTTCAAGATCTCTATGATCTAATATACACGCTTCGCTTATTGTGTAATGTTATATATATATATATATATATATGTTACAGAGGAGAAAACATAATACAAAAAGATAAGATTAATCAGAAAGTGGAAAAACAAAGATAATTTAATTATTTTGGTTCGTAAACAAATTTAATTTTAAAAAATATTAAAAAAAATTTAATGATGGCATTTTTATGTAACTTTCGAGATATTTTTCCTATAAAAATATTATAAAAACATTATATGGTATATTTATATGAAATAAAGGATCATCGCACGGAACATCTGAAAGGTTGAAAGATGTGTGTATATATACACACGTAGGGGATGAAGTCTCTTATGTCTATGTTCTTTTATACATTCCTAAACAGCTAAGTTAGTCTTTACCAAATTTACTACACATTAAGTGAGAACCAGGGTAAGTTTTCGTAACACGCCTCTCCCAGCTCCCCTGCAGGGGGGGGACTAGGAAGGAGCCCCCTAAGCGGCTAGAACAGGAGTTCCCGAACCTTTTTTAAGTTGCGTACCCCTCGATGACTTCGGCAAGTGCCCCGTACCACCCCTCTACTCAAATTGCTCAAAGATGCTACACCGTCTTTTGAAAGTACTTTCCCATGTGAAAGTTAGTTCCAAAGCAGGATGCCGCGTAACCCCATTTGGGAACCCTTGGGCTAGAGTATTCAGCATTAAATTTAGTATACACATTTAAGGAAGAACCAGGGAAGGTTTTAGTAATACACCCATCCCTCCCAGTCCATATATATATATATATATATATATATATATACACACACTGGGAGGGGGCTGCCTAAACGGCTAATGTAATCGCACAAAATTTACTATACAGGAAACACAGAATGGTGCTCAAGCACTTTCGTCTAATGACATCCTCAGGAACACTGAAGTACATAAAGAGTTACAGCCTATATATAGGTTACAAAATATATATATATATATATATATACTGTATATTATAACTGCAAACACGCAGTATAATTAACGTAAAGAACGACGCTTTGTATAGGAGAATTATCCGCGCAAGATGAGCGAAAGAACGAAACAAATTAAAAAATGAGGTAACCACCCGGGAATCGAACCCGGGATCTTCCGATTGCCGGTCAGATATGATAACTATTACACCACGGGCCTCACTCAGTCAAATGTCGTAATTGCTCTACATGCGCGCAGAAACCAATGCCCCAAAGGGGCACCCCTCGCATGCCGTAACATTATATACATTATAACTGCAAACACGCAGTATAATTAACGTAAAGAACGACGCTTTGTATAGGAGAATTATCCGCGCAAGATAAGTGAAGTTTTTTTGCAAGTATGCTCTCATGTTTTAATGACGAATCTTACATCCGTTTTCTTTTTACAGGTGATCTCGTACACGCATAGAGTTTCTGTGTTGGTGTGTTTCGTCTACCGCATTCGCGTAGGAGCGCTGTAGTAGCTGTTCAGTTAAGATGGCGTCTGTGACAGAGAAGGCACAATGTGTTGTGTGGCTTGCAAAACAAATCTCCTGTCAGTGTTCAGCGAAGGTTCAGAACAAAGTATGGAAAGAATCCACCTGATGTGAAGTTAATTAAGTCGTGGATGAAAAAATTCTTGGAAACTGGAAACGTGGAAAAGGGAAAGAGCAGTGGTAGACCATCAGTTTCCGATGGGACGGTGGAAAACATTCAAACGGCTTTCACACCAATTACGCCATCCCCCAGCTGCAGGACAGGCAGCCAACTGTCATCTTCCAAGAAGATGGGGCACCCCCTCATTGGGCGCATGTTGTTCGTGAAACTCTCGACGCAACATTTCCAAATCGATGGATTGGCAGGGACGGGCCAATCCCATGGCCCCCAAGATCACCAGACATTACCCCGCTGGATTTCTTTCTCTGGAGTCATGTTAAAGATTTGTTTTATGCAACAATTGTTCCAGATATCAGAACATTGCGAGAACGCATTACGGATGCAATTGCAACAGTTAACCCACAAATGTTGGAAAATGTATGGCGTGAGTGTGAATAACGTTTAGACATTTTACGTGCCACTAGGGGTGCACATGTGGAAGCTTATTAAGTTCATTAACTATGTATCAAAACTTTGTATGTTTATCTACTTATGATTAAAACTGTGTTTGAATACGAGTGTTTATTTAAAAGTTATAGCATGCTTTAATCAGGGTAATCATTTATGGACACCCTATATATATATATATATATATTATATATATATATATATATATATATATATATATATATATATATATATATGATACACACAGACCGTGCATGGAACAAGGAACTCCTCTGGGATAATTAAATCTACAATATGGTATTTGTCATTTACCATTACTTATTCGGACTATAGTGGATTTAATTATCCCAGAGGAGTTCCTTGTGCCATGCACGGTCTGTGTGTATCATAAAAAACTCAGGGAACCATTCTGAGTTCATTCCCATATATATATATATATATAATATATATATGGAATCAGTTTCACATTTCAACAAGGAAATTAATATATATATATATAGGGCGTCCCAAAAAAATGTATACACACTTTAAATAATTATAAAGGCAGTGTTTATTACAATACATTTCATTTTCAAAATGTAATAGAATCTACAGACATTATTTAATTGTTTTGTCAACGCCTGTTTTCAAACTGACGTCCGTTCTGGTCCAGGCACTGTGATAACGCGAAGCAATGGAATCGCAAACATCACGAAACATTTCGTTTGGTATTTGTGTGCATTCTCGTTCAATGGCTGCTCTCATTCAGCGACTGTTGCAGGTTTTATAGCGTAGACTTTGTCTTTTAAGTATCCCCATAAAAAAAAAGTCTAGTGGTGTGAGGTCTGGTGAACGCGGAGGGTATTCTACAAAACCCCTTCGTCCAATCCACATCCACATCGTGCCAAGTACCACTCGCATACTCCACTCTTCGGTCCGGATCATCATCTTCATTAATAGCATGGACTAATCTTGGAATGTAACTTTTCCATTGACAGCGCTTCAAAATGCGTTGGACAGACGATTCTGAAATTCCTACCTCACGACTCGCTTGCCGCACAGATTTTCTTGGACTTTGGTGATACGTTTCCAGTACTCTTTCTTGCTTTGTGGGCTTGTCGATGTCCGTGGTCTTCCAGAACGCTTCTTGTGGACATTCTGAACAGTTCCATCGGCTTCAAACTTATCTCTAATTCGAGTGATGGTAAGTCGCGTTGGTGGATCTGTTTGAAACTCCCTCCTAAACTGTCTTTGCACTTCAACTGCGTTTCACACTTCCAGTAGCATTTAGAATGAATTTCCTTTGTTCAAAGCTTAGTCTGACTGCCATTATTAATTCTAATGGGTTTAACTTGGAAAGAAAGAAACTCAATTGAGCTATCAGCTGTTAAAGTTGTATACATTTTTTTGGGACGCCCTGTATATATATATATTTATATATATATATATATATTATATATATATATTATATATATTATTATATATATTATATATGTTGCCGACAATTATATTTATTTCTACAGTTGGGAAATTAAATAATAAATAAATGGCAACTCACATGCTACGAGTAATCAATAATAATTTTATGAATGGAAACAAAATAGTCGTAGAGATTAGAGACTCGTAATGTAGAATTACTGGTAATAATAATAAATTAATAATGATAATATTTGGGTGTTTCTTAACCTCCCTCGAACAGCGAAGGTCATGTAACGGAGGAAACGTACCACTTTACGCGGAATCCAAACCATCTACGGTTCACTACATCGTCTGAATACGGAGAAACGTCGCCCGTCCAACTACTAAAACAGACCCAACGTCGCGTCGCTTAGCGTCGCTGATCTAACGGGAAGAGGTGTAACGTTTTGGACTGTAGGATTACTAATTAAAATACAAACTGTTGGATGGGTGGGTATTGGAGTTTCCCATTAAAAATAATAGTACAGGAAAATTATGAAAATATTATAAATGAAGAGCAAAAATGAAAAGTCTGCTACATGCCATGTCCATGAAACGGCATGTAGCAGACTTTCCCTCAATGCCCTTTAATTGATTCTTGGGTTTAATACTTGGCTTAGGGGTGTGTGTATATATATATATATATATATACCTTACCCTACAAAGGTTCCGCGCGATGATTTCTCATTTCGCGAAGGTCAAGCTTGTCGCCCCTCCTCTCGAGTTGGCCTGGTGAAGTAGTGAGTTGGATTCTTGCACTCTCCACCTCACCATAGCCAGGTACGCCCGGCTCATCGGGGATTGTTCTGAGCCAGGCGTCTAGTCTTCTTTGAAGATTTCCACTGCAACTCCCTTCGTGTTTCTTAGGTCTTTGGGCAACTGATTAAACAGTTTTGGTCCTCTCACTACAACTATTTTCTTTCAGGGTTAAGGATGTTCCCTGTCTCGCCTTCATTTGGAATACGACACAGTCTACCGCTTCTACTTTCCATCGTTGTTTGGGGAGTTATGGGATTCAGAGTAAGATTAGGGACTAGTTTCTCCATTATTTTCCAGTGTAAATAATGGTGTATCTCTCTCTTCTCCTTTCCAGTGAATATAGGTCTAGTTCTCGTAACCTTTCCCAGTAATTTAGTTCTTTGCAC
Organism: Bathynomus jamesi; assembly: GCA_023014485.1. Classification (NCBI taxonomy): domain Eukaryota; kingdom Metazoa; phylum Arthropoda; class Malacostraca; order Isopoda; family Cirolanidae; genus Bathynomus; species Bathynomus jamesi. The sequence goes on from JAJOZX010003983.1 coordinate 151,179, forward strand.
CCATTGATCTTGGCTGTGAAGCTTCTTTGGATCCCCTCCAGCTGTCTAATGTCTTCTTTTTTATTGGGAAGTTAGGACCGAGCAGTATTCTAATTTGGGTATGATCAGGGTTTTCAGTAGAGGAATCATTACATTCCTATCCCTTCGTTTAAAGGTTCTCATATCTGACCCGTTATTCTCTTTGCTCTGTTTACTGCAATCTTATTTTGTGTTTCAAATTTCGCATCATCGTCATTACAACCCCTAAATCTTTTGCTCTGGAATTTCTCTTAATTTCCTGTCCATTTGGGGTATAATATTCCATGCATTTAGGTCTTCTCTTTTCCGTACCGTAATAGCTGAAATTTCTCGGTGTTAAACTTCATATTGTTGTCTTCAGTCCACTTGTAGATTTTGTTTATGTCGGTTTGTAAAGATCCTATGTCTTCTGGGTTTCTTATTTTTCTACTGATCTTTGTGTCATCCGCAAAGGATGTTACGTGCTGTCTCTGGTAACGTCCTCATCTATGTCAGTTAGCATGATTATGAAGAGTAGTGGAGCTAATACTGTTCCTTGTGGTACCGAGCTGAGGACCTCTGATTCTGATGAAGATACTCCTTGTACTGTAACGACTTGCCTCCGCTCACTAAGGAAATTATATATCCATTTCCCTACTTTTCCTGTTATTCCCATATATTTCAGTTTATGTATTATGATTCCGTGGTCACACTTGTCGAACGCTTTAGCAAGTCTGTGTATAGTACATCATAGTTTTCATTACTTTCAAGTGAATCAATAATGTTGTTGTAGTGTTCCATTAGTTGTGATAGGCATGATCTGCCTGATCGAAACCCGTGTTGGTTATCATTGAATTTTTTCTGAGTTTCCAAAAGTCTCAGATTTTCTGTCTAACTATTCTTTCAAATATTTTAGTGAGATGAGATGTAAGCGACACTGGCCTATAGTTTTTGGCATGGGATCGATCTCCTCCTTTATATATTGGGACTATGTCGCGCTCTTCAGGATGCCCGGTATTTCTCCCGTGTCTAATGATCGTCTCCATATCCAGTATAGGGGCTCAGCGATTGCATTCTTGCAGTTTTTGATCAGTGTGGCATTCCATTTATCCGGTCCTGCCGCTGAGTGTGTTTTTAGTTTCCCTATGGCTTGTGTAATATCATCCGTCGTGAAGTCGAAATCCGTTATACTTTCCCCTTGTGGTTCTTCTTCAAAGAACGCGTTTCTATCGCAAATCAATTTGTCAGTTTTTGGGATACTGAAAGATGATTCATACTAAGCTTTTAATATTTCAGATACTTCTGTTAGATCATCAGATAAATCACTGTTCTCATTTTTTAAAGGTCCGATAGTCGCTTGGTTTTTTCGACTTTCTTTTTGCGAAATATAGAAGTACTTTGAGTTAACCTTTATCGCTTCTATAGCGTCATCTTCTTCTTTTTCTGTATGCTTCTCGATTTGTTCCTGTATGACGACATCGATACTTTTAGTTTATCATTAATATTTTTCTGATGTTATCTTTACAATTACTTAATTTTGCAGTCACTCTTTTTCTTTTTCGGAACAATGCCCTCTTTTGTCTTTCGAACCTGCTTCTCTTTCCTCTTGTTGTATCTTTGGGACATGTTTTTCACAATTTCTAACGTCTTCTCTCTAACGTCATTAGCATCTCTTCCGTTGTCTTGGCCTCGAAAATGGTTTCCAATCTATTACTTCCATGCTGGATGTCACATCTTCCCAGTTTATAGCTTTGGAGTGAAAATTAAAAATTCGAATTTGCTTCGTTCTGTTGTGCGTGTTCTTTCCTTTCCTGTTGCCTTTATATTAGTTGTTATTTCAATGATATTGTGGTCTGATATCATAGTTGGGGAGATTTCTACATTATCAATTAGATTACTGTTGTTTGTGAATACCAATCTAGGCAGTTGTTTTTTCTTGTGTTTCTGTTATTTCTTGCGTTAACATAAATTCATCAGCTAAAGCTAGTAGCATTTTTACCTGCTCCTGGTCTTCTCGTGTGCCCCCCTTGTCCTGGTGGATACATATATTTTTCCCTATCCTTTTATATTTCATGAATGGGAAATTAAAATCACCACAGAGAAAATATTTGGGGTTGGAGAGTGTAGATCTTTTACTAAGTTTCTTACCTCTGTAATGGAATCTGAAAATTTTGAGGTTGGCGTGTTTGGGGGTCTGTACATTACAATTAGTACCATATTTAATTTTTCAATTTTTGCTGCTACACATTCTACGTAGTTGTTTGAGGTACTTATAACCATTTCTGCTATGTGCCTTTCGCGTATTTGTATTTCTTTTTTGTCAATACAGGCCTCACAATTTTCACAGTTCGCCTGGCAGTCCTTTAGATGAGTTTCCGTGAGGCATGCAAAGTCTGCTCCGGCTTCTTGCATGAGTCCTTTCAGGTATGCAACTTTGTTCGTGGACTGGTTTGATTTAAGGCCCTGTATGTTGGCTAGGATTATTTTTATTTTTTCTCTTTCTTTTTCGCATACAGGTGGTTCCGCTTTGTTTTCCGATGGGGGTGCCGGTTTCGTTGCCTTGTGGTCCTCCGAGAATTTACCTCTTTTTTCTTTGTCGGTACCTGTTGTCCGATAACGCATGAAGTGTCTTTGTTCGTACCTTCTGTCCGGCTCTCGGATTTCTATATTTATATTTGTCAGCTGGTTTTGTAATTGCTGGAGAGTATTTAGCAGCTGAAATGTGTTGGCTGCGTCTAAAAAAATTCCACTCTTCTTTGATGTTCGTTTTTTCTGTTCCCTCGGTGCGTTCCTTTGAGGGTGGTGGTATCGGCATTTTTTTCCGTATTTGCAACTCCCATATCTTTCATAAGTGTTGCAGACCGTAAGATGGTGGAACATGCATATACGTACACACACACGAGAGAGAGAGAGAGAGAGAATGTTATCGTATTTTGCAAGTATTTTATGTTATTATAAGATTTTATTATTTGATTATTGATAAAAGAAGTGAAAGTCAAATTAGACGGGAATACAAGGCTTTAATTTCAGTAATTTAGATTCAGTTTATGTAATAACATTTATATCATTTTACGCAATAACTTGCGACATGATATGCATTTAATGCGATCCCCAAATCAACTAAACAGGTCACAAATGGTCTTCATAGTTTAAAATTGAAACTAACAAACTTACCCGAAGTTTTTATCAGTCAAAATGGCAATGTCGCAAGTTGCAGATTTAAAGCTTTATTCTCTTCAGAAATCTAATAATCTTGATTATTACATACATACATACATACATACATACATAGATAGAGAGAGAGAGAGAGAGAGAGAGAGAGAGAGAGAGAGAGAGGTCAATCATATACATTTTAGGGAAATTATTATATTAAAAATCAATGTAGAAAAATGAATTGATTTTGTTTGTATTGTCAAATGTCAGTGAATGATGTTACGACATAAAATTAACTTTAAAATCATTTAATGTAATCAACGGCAGTCGTGAATCACGACGTAATTAATATATTTGAGCGATCCTTTTTCTTTCTTTATTGCTTCCCGCATTCGTTTTAGCATTGATTTTACCGAGCTTTCGACAATTGCCGGTTGTCTCCCGCGGATACCTTTCAAACTTCGACTGCCATGATGGTACAAAGTTTATCCGAAGTCTTCATGTCCTACCTTTGCCATTCATTGAGCATTTCCCCTTCCATCCGACCCCCTGAAAGGTTTACAGTGGGATTTAAGTCACTGGCCATATTCGACCAGTCAAACGCTTCGATTCAAAATTGTTCTTGAAAACAGAAAATTGATTACCTCTCCCTATATCGTGGGAACGGAATTTCTAATATTGCGTCGACAATTATAAGAAAATAACTAGCTCTCGCTATTAGAATTAAGTATCACTCCCTCGCTCGAGGATCCATAAATATATTGATCAGCCGTAAACCTTGCTTCTATTCTCATCATTTCTGTACCCAAAGCCATTCGTTGAAGCTCAGATGTTGTAACAGTTACGTCATGCATGACTGCATCGTCTCTCGACTGATTTTTTTTTTTTCAGAAGTATCGTGTATTATTTAGGTGACATCAATGAATGATTCCATGATTTGATGAACAGAAAGTAGTTTCATCAAAGGTGAAAAATAATGCAGTAATTTACGTCATCATTGAAGTGCTGTTGGACCAAATTAGTCGTCTTTTTCTGTAATCTTCTGTTACGTTCTTTTGTGCTGGACTTCGATGGTGGATAATAATAATAATGTTTGAGGTTGTTGAACCTCCTTTCTAAAGACAAAGACCATGTGACGGTAGGGTGTTAGAGTGTGTCAATTTTAGTAAAGTCAACAATTCAAAAACTACTAATGCTCAAATAATGTCATATTATCTAGCAAAACTAGAAATATATTTAGTGTTGTTTAAAAAAAGCCATTTACCTACTTATATTTGACCATAAATGTTTGAAATATAACTTAAATATGACTGTAGCATCGTATATCAATGTGCTATTGATATGTGTGGTCAACTTTGGTTATTTTTGGCGTGCAGTATGGTTTCTAAGTTTCACATAGTCACAAATGCTGGAGTTTTGATTGTGAATGCGTGTGTTTTCCCTCCTTTTTGACAATTTTGATTACTTCGTAATGTAAATATTGTGTAATTTACATTATTCAAAATGTTATGTGTGACCCAAACTTTCTGTATATTTTGATATGATAGATATATGAAATTGTCATTACTTTGAATAATTAAGTCTTGTACCTATAACAACACAACCTTTTATCTGAGCTTATAGGAAGATATTAAGAATTTCAATTAACTTAATTTTATGTAATCATAATCAGTAGGCCTATCCAAATTTCAATGACATTTCTTTTGTTCACAGGTCCACAGGATGAGTCAGAAAGAAATCAGAACCCGAAGCAAATCAAGTTGTTACCTAAGTCATTTGGTGGGGACTGGGAGGGAACTTCCCCCTGCTGAGCTGCCCACAGCCAGAGATCTGCTGAGGTATGGTTTGTTGAGGAGAGAGATGAGTGAGGAAGACAGGAGGAATTACCCAGTTAATGACCTGATTAACAACGGCATTGTTCCAGGGCTACTGGCTCAGTGGAGAAAGGCCAACGCTCTATTCACAGGACCTGTAATCAACACTGAGGTCAGGATCAGGGCTAAAGTGAAGGCACTGTGGGATGAGGCAGTGAAGGTATCAATTGGCAATGTGAAGCTAGAGGTCAAAGATAGGTTCATGATGAAACTGGACAAATTGGTGGACATCCTGACCTGTCACTGTGCGATCAGAAGCTGCAGTGAGCTTGGGTGCAACCCTGTCTGCAACAGAGGTTCACATTGACTGCAGCTGCAGGAGCGAGCAGAAGATACCGGTGCAGGAGCTTGCCTTCATTAAAGGTCAGAGAGAAAAGGTGGGAAGTGTGGGGGCACACCAGATGGGTCTAGCTGATCACCCTGAGACCAGGAGACAGGAAGCAGTGCTGCAGAGAAGGAAGGCAGAGGAGTCAGCCAAGAAAGAAGGGGAATTGAGGGAGGAGACTGGAGATATACTGGAGGAGACAGGGAGGAGAGAGGAGGATGAAGACTTCATACCAGAGGCTGCGACAACTTCTTCCTTGCCTGTGGCTAAGAAGAAGAAATACAACACTGAAGATATCACCAACATAGTTCTGGCTAGCTTGAGACATCGCACTGGGCTGAGAGAGACTGCAGAGATTGCCACTGCTGCCTGGATTGATGCTGGTCTTATCACAGAGTTTGACACAGCACTGGTAATTGACCACAACAAGGTGAGGAGGGCTCAGGAGAGACTGACTAAGGAGCTAGCTCGGTCAAGAAGTTTGATGAAGAGATTAGGGAAACTGGCATCACCTGTATTGGCTGTATCTTTTTTGATGGGAAAAGAGATGACACCAAAGTGATGATGGAAGCTGAGGGCAGTGACAGGCAGTTTCCTGGCCTCATTAAGGAAGAACACTACACAGTGTGCAATGAACCAGGTGGGAAATATTTGTGGCATTTTGTACCAGAAGAAGCTGCAGAGGAGAGAAGTCATGCTGAGGTCATTGCTGATCATCTTGCAAAGTTCAAGAAACCTATCTATATTTCTAAGTTTTAATATTGAAATACAATCAAAATGTCTTTAATTGTATGTATGTAAAATGTAGTTATATATGGCATCCTTGGCAAAGTTCAAGAAACCTATCTATATTTCTAAGTTTTAATATTGAAATACAATCAACATGTCTTTAATTGTATGTAATGTATGTAAAATGTAGTTATATACAATAAAAAAAATACTTGCAAAAATTGCTGATTTTTCTTAAACTTCAACTTCAAATATAAGTAGCTTGGAGTGGTCAAATCTGGATTTTAAAGCCATATTTCGATTTAGCACATAAAAATGCATCATTTTGTCACTAGTAGTCTTTGAAAATCTAAAGATTTCACTTTGCTCCCTAAAATTGACACACCTTAATGTGACGGAGTGTGTGTGTGTGTGTGTGTGAAATCTACACCTTTATGTAGGACTTGAACCATGCATTTGTGGTTCGCTATATCATGAGAACGCAGAGGACAGTCACCTATACATCAACTGAAACAGATCCATTGTAGCTTAACCTCGCTGATCTAACGGAAAGCGATGTCACGACGTGACCATTACGTCGCTTCGATAATGAGTGCCAATTTTAAATGGAGCCGACGCTGAACTGTTCTGAAGATAACTGCAATGGCGCCTGGAAATTATCTTTAATTGGAACAGCGTTGGTGAAAGGATTATCTGTGGCTGCAATTTCTCCATCCTTCTTTGTGTTCATCTTCCCGTTAGCTTGTCATCTTTTTTATCCTCCAATCTCTCAATATATTTAGACTTTTTTTTTAAGTTAACGCGTTTAGTTAATCATTTGAACACGCACCCCCCTTCGAGAAAAAAGGAATTATATAGTGTTAGTTACTTTAATCGGAATCTCCATAGAATTTTCATGACCGTACGCGCCTGGTTAGTGGTTAAGAGGGTGAGCTGCAAATCTGAAGGGCACAAGTTTGAGTTCCGTCTCGGACTTTGTAATTTCAGATCTGACCGATGCCTGTTCCTTAGCGGGGATTCGCGTTGCTCTTGGTCGAAGATGGGGATAACAAACTTAACCTTTGTCTAATAAGCGGAATGATTAGGACGGGACTGTTGGCAAAAGTGTACATATTCATGTTGATACTTTAAGAAAAAAATTACAATAATATATTAACGTAAATAGAAAGTAAAACCGGCCATTTTCGCGACACCATTTTCGAAGTTATGTTTTGGGCGAAAGTCGAAGAAATTTTCTTCAACGTTCATATCACGTAAATTTTGAGTTTTAAAAAAATGAGTGACTCGTAAATTTTCTTTGGGTTATAGGATGAAGTTTCACATAACACAACATTGGAAATTATCTTCTTTTTTATGTAGGAAGGAAGGGGCCGCAAAAGTGATCCCTCCATAGAAAAAGGAGAGAAACAAAAACAAGGTTTCCAAGGCTCCAACGATGCCACTTTTTTTTTTATAAATCTTGAAAAGATTGTGTAGTGTGTAAGATGCGTGTATGTGTAGTGAAGAATAGAGTGAGAAGTATGAGAGCACGCTGGACTGCTCACAGGGTAGATGAGACACTGAAAAAGATCAGCTAAAGGGGACAGTGACAGGAGAAATGGAAGTTCTAGCACTCCCTCCTGTCTAACGTCCACCTCGGAGTACTTCCCTCGTCGATTGGTGTCTTCAATCTCCTCCTATCTGAGAATATTTGGTCGTTAAAATGTCATTCAAGATGATTGCAGTAAAAAGTCTAATCAATTATCAGTAAAAATTCTTTTCTGCGCCATTAAGCTAAAAATTCTTCTAGAATGAAAAAAATTGTTTTGTGTCACACACACACACACACACACACACACACACACACACACACATATATATATATGTGTGCGTGTGTGTGTGCACACATTTCTGTTTAAGGAGGTACCCACTTTTTTTTAAATTCATATAGTTAAAAAGATAATTGACCGAACCTAATTTAACCCAACTTAACCTCAGCGCCATCGAACCGAGAAGGGCGTGAGAATTGTTTTGTAAATTTGTGGTCTCATTGGCTTTTTCTCGATTTCACAAAAAAGTACAAAATTTTGTGCAAACGTAGCCTGATTAGATAGATATAGGTAGGTTTTGGATGTACTTGGACCACAATTGTCCACGCACCCAACTTTGGGAAGCAATGCTGGAGGATTGAGTGTTACCTCTTAAAACTTTCGTTTTTCTGAGGTATCGACAAACACGATTTTTTAACCCTTTCTCTCCAGGTATGAAGAATTGAATATATACCGTATATATAAATAAAGCACGAGTAGACATGAGTTTGTAAAGGAAAGAGAGAAAATTATTACAAAAAGTACAGAAAAATTATTTTCATGGTTTTCATCACTGAATTTATATTTTACATAAATAAGAGTCATGGACTCCTTTAAATTTATGTAAATGACATCCTAAAAAATAATAAAGGAGAAGGCTTAATATCTTCACAGAGAAAATATTATGATAATTGCATTCTGAAATTTGTCTTTCTGGTTGCGTCAGGAAGGGCATCCGGCGTAAAACATTGCCAATACCATTATGATACGCGGATCATGGAAAATGTCGTAAATGTCGTACATGCTAGGGCGTCCGCCGTAACCGACGCGCGGGGGGACCGCCCTGCCCCTGTGGAAAGTGCACGAGGGCTACCGTACCATCAGCGGATGCGGCTGAAGAAGATGGCTCAGAGAAGACGGGCGAGGAAGGAGAGACCATGCGAGGGGAGGACGGTGAGGATTGCAACGTTAAACGTTGGGACTATGACCGGTAGGAACCGAGAGGTGGTGGACTTGATGGAGCGGCGAAGGATATAGATACTGTGTGTACAGGAGACCAGGTGGAAGGGAGCGAAGGCACGAGATATCGGGGGTGGGTATAAGCTATTCTACTACGGTGGAGACGGACAGCGAAATGGCGCAGGTGTGATCCTGAGTGGGGAGCTGAAACGAAACGTGTTGGAAATTAAGAGGAAGTCTGATAGGATCATGCGGATGAGGTTAGACCTGACACGACATAGTCTGAATATCATCAGCGCGTACGCCCCACAAGCGGGGTGCCACGTAGAGGATATACAGGAGTTCTGGGCTTCATTGGACGAAGTGATCAGCTAAGTGTCCAGGGCCGAGAGAGTGTTTATTGGGGGAGACTTGAATGGGCACATCGGAGAAGGGAACGTGGCAGTGGCGAGAGTGTTGGGTGTGTATGGAGTGGGCGAGAGGATCATGGACTTTGCTGTGGCAGCGGACTTGGCGGTGATCAACTCTTTCTTCAAGAAAAGGCCGGAGCACCTGAAAACCTACAAGAGTGGAAATACTGCTTCACAAATAGACTATTTGTTGTGCAAGAGGAACCACATAAAGGAGATTATGGATTGCAAGGTGATACCGGGATAGGCAGTCACAAGCAGGGTTTCGGAGCCGGTAAAAAACTTCTGGCTCCGACTCCGGCTCCGGAGCAGAAATTTTTTACAGTCTGGCTCCGGCTCTGGCTCCGGCTCTTTTATAGTAAATTCTGTTAATTATAAAATAAATATCTAGATTTATATAACTAATTGTCCAATTTAAAATATTGCACAAAAATATTTTATTATTAAATCACTTTAATACTCAAATTTAAATTTCTTATGATTTTAAATTAGGCAAATATAATGATAGAATGAAGTTATTTAAATAACTAAAGGAAAATGATGAAAACTAAATGATATTAAATATTTATTAACAATGGTAGCTTATATAAATTAGAGAAACTTGCCTCCTAATTAGTTCAAAGTTCAAACTTAAGAATTCTCGTATGGAAAATAGTAACAATCAAACTTTCTGAGATAATATATGCATCTTTTTTTAAGTGTTGAAACTTGAAAGCTTCATGAAAGCCAACTTGGCTTGAAAAAGAGCTGAATATTTCAAAAAATTCAGTTTTTAAATTTTTAATAGGTTATATTATTTACTTAAAAAGAGATTTTCTTTTAGTCAAAAAGTTTTGTAATTTAATTGACAAAAGCAATTCAACTAAAAGTCAAAAGTTCAAACTACTAATACATATTATGAAAGAAAATTTACAAAATCATTTACCCTACGCTTATAAAATCAATACTACTCCTTGGATTAACAAATGAAAACTAATGCAAAATTTTTTTTATTCTAGCTAAGGTATAATCAAACTAATTTTAAACATAAAATCAAGATATTCTTCTTGTAAATCTGTTTCCTCCCACACCTCCATAAAATCCAAGAATCCTATGGTACCATTTTTCGTAATATATTACAAGAATTATAATTTGCAACTAAACCTATATTTAACAAATAACAATTTAGGTAGCAATATATCGCCCGGAGCCAGACCATGGAGCCGTATTTTCAAGGTTTCTGGCTCCGGCTCCGGCTCCGGCTCCAGGTAAGCAAAATTCACTGGCTCCACCGACTCCGACTCCGGCTCCGAAACCCTGGTCACAAGCCAACACCGCGTTGTCATCTGCAGAGTCAACATCAGAGGAACAAAGAGAAGACCAAGGGTAGGAGTTCCTAGAACTAAGTGGTGGAGGCTGAAGGAGGGAGAATATAAGGAGAGGTTTACAAGAGAGGTGAAGGAGGAATTGGCAAGACTGGGAAGCTGATGACAGCAACTGGGAGGAGACTGCGACGAGGATCAGGGAGGCCGGCAGCAGGGTGTTAGGACGAACATCGGGAAAGAGTAAGGTCAACAAGGAGACGTGGTGGTGGAGTGAAGACGTGCAGGCATCTGTCAAACAGAAGAGAGAAGCCAAAAGAAAATGGAGTGAAGCAAGGGACGAGGAGAGTAGGAATGCCTACAGAGAAGCGAAAAAGGTGGTGGCGATGGCGAAGGGTGCAGCTTACAGGGAGGTGTATGACAACTTGGAGACAAGGGAAGGACAGAATAAGATCTTCAGAATAGCGAGGCAGAGGGATAAGGAGTTAAAGGATTTGTACCAAGTAAAGATGATCAAGGACGAGTAAGGCAGGGTACTGACGGATGATGCTGAGATTTTGAACAGGTGGAGAGATTACTTTAAAAAACTGATGAATGAGGAAAATGATCGAGTGGAGAGAGAGGTAGCAGCAACAGAGAATGCAGGAGAGGTGGACATGATTGAAAGGGAGGAGGTGCTAGAGGCATTGCGGAAAATGAAAGCGGGAAAAACGGTGGGACCGGACAATATCCCAGTGGAGGTGTGGAAGTACCTGGGGGAGTTCGGAGTCCAGTTTTTGGTGAAGCTTTTCAACAGCATAATGCAGACGGAGCACATGCCTGATGAGTGGAGGGAAAGCACTCTAATACCAATCTACAAGAACAAAGGCGATGCGCAATCCTGCAGTAACTACAGAGGTATCAAATTGATGAGCCATACGATGAAGCTCTTCGAGAGTATCATTGAAAAAAGAGTGAGAGGTGAGGTGGAGATCAGCGACGAGCAGTTCGGTTTTATGCCTGGAAGAAGTACCACGGATGTCATTTTCGCTCTTAGGCAGTTGATGGAGCGGTACTGGGAAGGACAGAAGGAGCTGCATTGTGTGTTCATTGATCTGGAGAAGGCCTACGATCGAGTGCCCAGGCAAGAGGTGTGGCAGTGTATGAGGGAAAAAGGGGTGACGGAGAAATATGTAAAGGTGGTCCAAGATATGTATGTTGGCTGCTGCACAGTGGTGAGGTGTGCAGCGGGAGTAACAGAGGGCTTCACGGTGGAGGTGGGGGTGCATCAAGGATCAGCCCTCAGCCCCCTTCAGTTCGCCTGGTGATGGATGTACTGACGGAGCGGGTCAGGTTGGGTCTCCCCTGGAGCATGATGTTTGCCGACGATATTGCCCTCTGTGCAGAGAGAGGAGGGGTCGTGCAGGAAAGGTTGGAGGAATGGAGAGGAGCACTGGAAGACAGAGGTATGCGGGTGAGCAGAACGAAAACGGAGTATATGTGTTGTGGTGGCGAAGCTGGGCAGGTGACCCTACAAGGTGAACGGGTGTCGAAAGCACGGCACTTCAAGTACCTGGGCTCCGTCGTACAGAAGGACGGAGATGTGGATGTGGAGATAAGCAGAAGGGTACAAGCACGGTGGAACAACTGGCGGAAGATGACGGGAGTATTGCCTGATAAAAGAGTGCCATCACGACTGAAAAGAAGAGTGTACAAGAGTGTGGTGAGACCAGCAATAATGTATGGATTGGAGACAGTACCCATGACGAAAGCGCTGGAAAACAAGCTAGAGGTGGCGGAGATGAGGAGAATGTTGCGTTGGTCGTGTGGAGTGACTAGATAGGATAGAGTGAGGAATGAGTTAATACGGGGATCATTAAAGGTTGGACGCATATCTGAAAAAGTGCGCGAGGCAAGACTCCGATGGTTCGGACACGTGAAGAGGAAGGACGGTGGGTACATAAGAAACAGGATGTTAGATATGGAACCGCCGGGTAGGAGAAGAAGAGGAAGACCTCGGAGAAGATGGATGGACAGTGTTCGGGACGACCTGAGGGAGCGGGAGCTGGATGTCGAGCTGGTACAGGATAGACAAGAGTGGAGAAGGAGGATCCACAGCAACGACCCCGCGCAAGTGCGGGACTAATAATGCTGTAGAAGAAGACTGTATATATAAATAAAATTACTTTTGGGGAGTTTATCGAACTTCGACCAGTGTTGGGGTCGTGAATTTGTGTGAACATGATTTCGGGGTCGCACATGATAAAGGTTGGGAATCCCTGGCTTGAAGTAAATGTTAAGGATTCACTGGCTTAAAATTTGTGTGAAAATGTATGAAATTTGTATGAAATTATTTACGTGTTATAATGCGAGCGTGTACCAACTAGATATAGGTAGGCTTTGGTAAATCTGCAGAAATGGAAACCGATCAGGATTTCCGAAGAGTCACCGAGGGGAGACAGGCGAATCTGTCGGTGGAGCCTTTTTGGTCTCTGAGTTTCGCCCTGCGAGTTTTCCCCTCTTCCAAGTTTATGATTTTGTAGTTCTTTTACACCATTTTATAATAGAAGGTTAATAAATTTTATAAATTACCGTATGTAAATCAAAGACTGGATATAACAAGATACGAAACTAATTATATATTTTTTCCATTATTTAATGCGTCATCCCGTCAAATGAGTATCATAAGGTACTCGCCACCTAACGTTTGAAGTGAGAACTATACTGTACTTTGCACAAAAGCATACTTACATGGTTTAAAGTTTATTAGATAAATTTTAAAAAATATCACATTTATCTTTAAAAATTACAAGCCGCACCTTCGGTTCCTTACCCAACGGGTAGGGCTTGTGATCACTTCATGATCTTTAACGCCGCTCATCTTGATAGATCCGACCCTAACGGGCGACTGAGCGAGACACATTAGCTCCACCCACTTTACGCGAGTCAGCCAATCATAACAAGCGACTGAGCGAAAGAGGTATTTGTTACTCCGCTCAAAGTTTTTTTTATTTATAGATAGATCTTACGCGTCTAAATTATCAAATGATGTAAATATTTGGACAAATATTAAATTATACAATAATAAATATTGAAGTAGAATTTAAACCGAGATGTTTATTTCTTCTGCCAAACACGAGATGGCAGAAAAGGAGAAACTTAAGGAAAAAGTGGGCGGAATCACGGGTTTTACGGCTCCAGGTCAATTAAGTTATCATTCTTCAACCACATATAACCATCAAATCGGTGGGTGCGATACTGAGTTTTGTTTTTTAAAGATTATTTTTAGTATCGTAATCAACGAGAGGTTTTGGTTTTCAAATATATGTTAAAGGTCTGGTCTTATATTACTTAGTACATCATCTTAATTAAGTTTAAGTGTGCCAATAAAGCCCGAACTCTAGGATAGTGTCGACATTTAAATAATTCTTAGTTTTTATTTTGTTTTTTAGCAAAACTAATTTTTTATCCTAACTCTTCAAAAAGATGTTTTTCCTTATTGAATTTCCCGCTCTTGATACACATTACGACTTTCTATGCGAATTTCTCCCAAGAGAAAAAGGCTGGTTCTTAATTAAAGTATTTTGCGTGGCAAAAATAGTTAATTTTTTAGGTAATATTACATTAACATAAAAGGGTTATTGACTTTCCTGAATTAATGCTGTGATTAGGCTACCCACTTGGGCCTAAGAAAGCTTGTGAAAGTAGGATGAAGGTCGGGACGACCTGAGGGAGCGGGAGCTGGATGTCGAGCTGGTACAGGATAGACAAGAGTGGAGAAGGAGGATCCACAGCAACGACCCCGCGCAAGTGCGGGACTAATAATGCTGTAGAAGAAGACTGTATATATAAATAAAATTACTTTTGGGGAGTTTATCGAACTTCGACCAGTGTTTGGGGTCGTGAATTGTGTGAACATGATTTTCGGGGTCGCACATGATAAAGGTTGGGAATCCCTGGCTTGAAGTAAATGTTAAGGATTCACTGGCTTAAAATTTGTGTGAAAATGTATGAAATTTGTATGAAATTATTTACGTGTTATAATGCGAGCGTGTACCAACTAGATATAGGTAGGCTTTGGTAAATCTGCAGAAATGGAAACCGATCAGGATTTCCGAAGAGTCACCGAGGGGAGACAGGCGAATCTGTCGGTGGAGCCTTTTTGGTCTCTGAGTTTCGCCCTGCGAGTTTTCCCCTCTTCCAAGTTTATGATTTTTGTAGTTCTTTTACACCATTTTATAATAGAAGGTTAATAAATTTTATAAATTACCGTATGTAAATCAAAGACTGGATATAACAAGATACGAAACTAATTATATATTTTTTCCATTATTTAATGCGTCATCCCGTCAAATGAGTATCATAAGGTACTCGCCACCTAACGTTTGAAGTGAGAACTATACTGTACTTTGCACAAAAGCATACTTACATGGTTTAAAGTTTATTAGATAAATTTTAAAAAATATCACATTTATCTTTAAAAATTACAAGCCGCACCTTCGGTTCCTTACCCAACGGGTAGGGCTTGTGATCACTTCATGATCTTTAACGCCGCTCATCTTGATAGATCCGACCCTAACGGGCGACTGAGCGAGACACATTAGCTCCACCCACTTTACGCGAGTCAGCCAATCATAACAAGCGACTGAGCGAAAGAGGTATTTGTTACTCCGCTCAAAGTTTTTTTTATTTATAGATAGATCTTACGCGTCTAAATTATCAAATGATGTAAATATTTGGACAAATATTAAATTATACAATAATAAATATTGAAGTAGAATTTAAACCGAGATGTTTATTCTTCTGCCAAACACGAGATGGCAGAAAAAGGAGAAACTTAAGGAAAAAGTGGGCGGAATCACGGTTTTACGGCTCCAGGTCAATTAAGTTATCATTCTTCAACCACATATAACCATCAAATCGGTGGGTGCGATACTGAGTTTTGTTTTTTAAAGATTATTTTTAGTATCGTAATCAACGAGAGGTTTTGGTTTTCAAATATATGTTAAAGGTCTGGTCTTATATTACTTAGTACATCATCTTAATTAAGTTTAAGTGTGCCAATAAAGCCCGAACTCTAGGATAGTGTCGACATTTAAATAATTCTTAGTTTTTATTTTGTTTTTTAGCAAAACTAATTTTTTATCCTAACTCTTCAAAAAGATGTTTTTCCTTATTGAATTTCCCGCTCTTGATACACATTACGACTTTCTATGCGAATTTCTCCCAAGAGAAAAAGGCTGGTTCTTAATTAAAGTATTTTGCGTGGCAAAAATAGTTAATTTTTTAGGTAATATTACATTAACATAAAAGGGTTATTGACTTTCCTGAATTAATGCTGTGATTAGGCTACCCACTTGGGCCTAAGAAAGCTTGTGAAAGTAGGATGAAGGTCTAGACTTATGGTAGGTTTAACAAAGGCACAAGGTTTTTATTAGGCCTACCTTATCATCAGTATTCAAGATTAGGCAAGGTTTACGTCATGGGTGAGTGTAGTTTTAATTCTTCAGTTTTGCCCAAAGTTATTCAAGCCTAAATAAAGTTCAAAGATAAACTTTAATTTATTTGATTTGTTAATTTTAGCATATTAATAGCTCATATAATAAAAATAATGAGTAACACTCAAATCTAACTTCTAACTACATTATCGTAGAAATGATTCTACGATAAGTTATTATAAGTTATGATGACGTGTACCAAACTTTATAAGCTGGCTCCATGGCTCACTAGAGAAGTTTGGCAGAAGTGGTGTACAGATTCTAAAAATAACCTTAACTAAGAAGAAAGGTGAAATGACATCAAGATATCAATGATGTTACTCCAAATCCTATAGAAAACGCGAAAAGTGACAAATTCCCTATCTAGTAATAGTACTATCAAAGATTATTTTGAAAACACTTTTTAACAGAGTAAATGATACTAAATATAATAATACACACCTTATAGTTTCACATTCGCATAGTATATAATTAATAACTCTTAAAATGTGGAAAACCGGGACGTATGGACAGTTAGACACCCTATGTCAAACTAAAGGTGACTCCTCCAGATCTGAAAATGATAACTTAAAAATTGATGCACTAAGTCTGGTAAATTTCTTCCCAACTTCTCAGTTTGGCTCATAATTAGTTTTGGATCACCTAAAGATCAGGGACCCCAACCTTCTTTAGTTAGCTTTATAAGGCTAGCTAACGAAAATATCACGACCTAACCTAACCAATCGTCAAGGTCGTATAGTTGACCTAATGATTAGTTAGGTTAGGTCATGATATTTTCGTTAGTTAGCTGGGGGCCCTGATCTTCGGGTGATCCCTAGTTTTATATGGATATTTTGGTACTTACGTATTAACGGGGAGGCCACCACATATTGATGATTGGTTAGGTTAAGTTGTAATATTTTCGTTAGTTGAAAATTTCTAATACATCATATTTTTTAAAAATATTTTTTATACAATTTTCTGAAAAAAATTAATTTTTTTAGGCTTATTCATGATGAAAATTTATTTTTGGCCTCCAGAAACAAATGTTTCTAATGTGTAACATGTATTAATCATTGTAAATATTTGAAATATAAATCATTGTAATATTTTGAAATATAAATCATGTAAATATTTAAAAATATGCTATTAAAAAATATGATGTATTAGAAATTTTCAACTAACGAAAATATTACAACTTAACCTAACCAATCATCAATATGTGGTGGCCCCCCCTGTTAATACGTAAGTACCGATCTTTTTTATCTATTAAACCAAAGTTTCTGTGAGACCCTACGCTTTTTAGTCATATATATATGTTACCTACTATATTAATATAGGCTCCTACCTCTCTTTATTCAGTTTGTTAGGTTCTAATTATATATTAATATTATAAATTAGGATAAATATTCAGTTCGGGACCACCAGTTTTTGGGACCCCTGATTGACCGGAAGCTGGTCACGCGGGGAATAAGTAACCAACCTAACACGACCACGTAACCTAGTGTAACCCGGCCGTAAGACTCACCCTGATTGGTCCGGTGAATAAAATGGGCGGAGTACCGAAATCTGGTAGTCCTAATTAGACATTAAATTCACCTTTTCAACCAAACATAACATAAACCTAGGAACCTTAAATACTGATAATATGGTAGGCCTAATATAGGCCTACGATGATTCCAGATTTTCAACCAGCTTTGACATACTTTCTCAAGTCCATTGGGTAACCTATTAAAGAGATATAATTGAGGAGATTTGTTAACATTTTTATGTTAATGTAATATTACGTCATAAATTCGCGTATTTGTCAAAGTACAGTATCTTTAATTAAGTGCCAGCCTAACTATTTTGCGAGAAATTAGCTTTGGAGAGGACCCAACTTGTCGTAGGTCTAGGTTTGAAAAGCTCTATAATTGGAAAAAATTTATGTAGAAAGTCATAATAGATGTCAATCGATAGGAATTTTAATAAGTAAAAACTTCTTTTCAGGAAGTTAGAGTAAGAAATGAATACTTTAGATAGGAAACAACAGAAAGTAAATTTTTACAACGTCGACACCACTCCAGAGTGCGGACTTCGTTGGCACACTTAAACTTAACTAAATTATTAAAATATGATCAATAACCTAAGTCCTTCAAACAACCCATATCTGAAAGCCAAAGCCACTCGTTAATTATGAAACTAAAGCTAAAACTTTTAAAATACACGAATTGGTACTCGTTTTGTCGGTTGATGACGCTCTGGAGCTGTATCGTTTTTTTAAATTTTCGAAGCTTTTCCAGATACTCTCGCTGGGATCCGGTCTTGAACAATCATTTTGGAATAATAAAAAATGAAGGTGTCCGAGAATGTCTTTGTAGGTACCAAATGTCTCTTTTAGTTTGAAAAAAAAAAGCCTGAGAACCAAGTACTAAAGCGTAAGTACTACCCGGAGCGAATGACAGTGACTGACACGTGGTCTTAGCAAGTAACGCGTGTCTCAGAGTTACCAGAAGCACAATTGAAGGCTCGTGTCACACAAAAGTTCGTGGTCTGTAGCGACGAGTATTTATCTCGTGTCTTGTCGCATTTTCCAGATGTTTGATCGAGAACATGGCATAATTATTTGCTAAGCCGAAAGAAATATTGAATTGTCCCGTATGCCACCCAAAAGAGGGAACGTCAAGTTGAAAATAATCCAAAACCATTTGTTATACGCCTAATTTACGAGAAATTATAAATAAAAAAAAATTAATTTAAACGTGCGTAACATTTTGGAACACCCCGTATTATAAGTTATGAATGAAAAGACGAACGAAAGGAAGATGTAACCGTAACAGCTGGATCAAGTTGATGGTTATATTCATAGAATCATTGAGTGATTGTGAAACGCAATTCGTTGGTTCAAATTTAATTCAACTCTTGTAACCTAATCAGTGAGTGGTTAACAAGGTTTCACTCTTGCTCTAATAGACCAACAGCAAATAGACATTTAATTCGATTTCGAGAAACGAACTCAATAAAAAGAAAGCCGGTATATATATATATAGATATATATATATGTGTGTGTGTGTGTGTGTGTCTCAAAAGTTCTGTGACATGTAAATTATTTACTATTTATAATAATAATAAACAATGTCCATGTGACGGAACTTTTGGACAACTCTCTACATAATTTAAAAATTTAAAAGCACTGACATACAGATTTCACTTTTTTTTTTTGTATATATATATATATATATATAATATATATATATATATATATATATATATATATTTTAAAGCAGCCGTCTCCAAACTTTTTCAATCGAGGTCCATTTAGATACGTGGTCAACCTTCGTGGAGCACCTTTTTAAAGATGAACTTAAAATAGGTTACGATATATATATATATAGTTGTACAGGGTTTCCGGAAAGTTTTTAGCCATTGAGAATTACATTAATTATTGACATTAACGAGCTTGCTTTGAACTTAATGAGGAACATTTATATGTTATTTATGATTCCATAAATATAATATATATTAAAAAGTGAAATGCTATAAAAATATAAGGTTCATATTTCGTGGCATTCAAATTAAGATGACTGTGGCACTGTGCGAATGACCTCTCGAAAATGAATTATTCAGATTCAAAAATAGAAAAACAATTTCCGTCATTTATTTATAGAACAGAATTAGTTCTAGGGATAATAATAATAATAATAATAATAATATTTTTGGGAGGTTATTTAGTTCCCTTCGCAACGGTAAAAATCACGTGACGGAAAGGGACCGATCACCGATAAAGCTTTACGTAAGACTCGGAACTTTACGCGGGTCCCTACATCATCCGAACACGATCACGCACTACTAAACGATCGATCGGACAAATCCATCGTCGCTTAACCTCGCGTATAAAAAAAAAAAAAAAAAAACGAAACCACCGAATGACCTCCGAGTTAGTCGAACAATTTTTTTCTTTCTTTCATCCTCAAAATTTAAATTTATCGACATCATAAATTGAAGAGACCAAAAATTACGGTTTGAATCTGTCAAAATAATTACATTTGTTGACACTTTGAAAAAAATTATTTCACGAAATGGTTTCATAACTTTTTTATATTTTAACTTTTCATATTTATACACTTCATTAATTCTAGATTGGAAATTTAAATGCATTTCATTTTTAATCTGAAAAAAGAGAAAAAAATTCCATATTACTATTATATATAGATATATATACCTTGTTAACATTGTTAACCTTGTTTGGATTCCGTGCGTTGGTCTTTCTTCACACGAAGGTCAAGCTGGTGGCCCCGCCTCTAGTCCTGGCTTGGTGGAGGAGCGAGTTGCTCTCTTGCGCTCTCCACCGTACATAGCCAAGTACACCCGGCTCATTTGGTACCGTCCTGAGCCAGGCATCTAGTCTTCTCTTGAAGACTTCAACTTTGACCCCTGTAATGTTTCTGAGGTCCTTTGGAAGCTGGTTGAAAATTTTTGGCCCCCTGACGACCAAGCTATTTTCCTTCGGAGTTGATGAGATCCCTTGTCGGGCCTTTAATTTGGGAACACTACACATTCTGCCTTTCCTATTTTCCAGCGTTGTCTGGATGGTAATTGGGTTTAGATTGAGGTTTGGTACCAGTTTTTTGATCATTTTCCATATGAAGATTATGGTATAGCTCTCTCTTCTTCTTTCCAGGGAGTACAGATTTAGTTTACGTAGTCTTTCCCAGTAGTTAAGTTCTTTGCAGCCATCAATCTTGGCTGTGAAATGTCTCTGCGTTTCTTCTAGTTTATTAATTTCTTCTTTTTTATATGGGGACGTCAAAACTGAGGAGTATTCAAGTTTTGGTATGATCAGCATTCTCAGCAGGGGAATCATTGCTGTCTTGTCCCTCCTTTTGAACGTTCTTAGTACCTGTCCCGCGACTCTTTTTGCTTTGTTTATTGCTATCTGATTTTGTGTCTCGAATTTGGCATCATCGGTCATTATTACCCCCAAGTCGACCGCTTTCGTGCTTCTCTGAATTTCTTGTCTATCTGGAGCATAATATGCAGTCTTTTTAAGTTCCTCATTTCTACCATATCTCAAGAGCTGAAATTTCTCGGTGTTAAATGTCATATTGTTGTCTTCTGACCATTTGTATATTTTGTTTGTGTCCTGCAAGGCCTCTACTTCGTTTGCAGCGCTGATTTTTCTGCTGATCTTTGTATCGTCCGCAAATGATGTTACTATACTGTTGCTGTTTACTCCACTGTCTATGTCTGTTAGCATGATAATGAACAGGACTGGGCCCAGCACTGTACATTGTGGTACTGAGCTGCGTACTTCTGATTCTGATGATGATACACCTTGAATTTTGACCACCTGTAGTCGTTTCCTGAGGAAGTTGTAGATCCATTTTCCCACTTTGCCTGTTATTCCCATATGTTTCATTTTATATGCTATTATACCATGATCGCATTTGTCAAAAGCTTTAGCAAAATCCGTGTATATGACATAGTTTTCATTGCCTTCAAGTGCATCTAGGACATTGTTATAATGCTCTATAAGTTGTGATAGGCATGATCTTCCTGATCGGAATACGTGTTGATTTTCGTTGAATCTTTCCAATGTCTCCAAGAAGTCATAGATTTTCTCTCTGACTATTCTTTCAAATATTTTGGTGAGGTGGGACGTCAAGGACAGTATTTACTGTCTTAGGACACTGGTCTATAGTTCTTTGCTTGAGATCTATTCCCGCCTTTATTTAAAGGGACGATGTTTGCTCTTTTCAAGATGCTCGGTATTTCCCCAGTGTGTAGGATGGGATATATATATATATATATATATATATATGTGTGTGTGTGTGTGTGTACGAAGAAAAAATGAAGGGGGCAATAAACCTTTAATCAAATAAGAGTCGAGAAAGAAAAATAAAAAGACTTTAAATTCTTTATTCGAAAGAATGGCACTGAGCCTGTTTCTTGGCACTCGCACAGGGCTTGAGAAGGAACTAATTTAGATTAAGGGGTGAACGTCTTATGCACAATTTGTGCTGTGCCATTCACAATAACCATCCTCCTATCCCCCCATAATATAATGGGTGTAGTTTTTACCATAAAAAAGTAATTATGATGCGCCTTGGTGGTATAGTGGTTAGCGTCCCTGACTACGCATTAGGGTTGCAACGATTAATCGGTTGACAATCGGTAATCGGCCATATCGGCCATTTGCCGATTAATCGGTCATCGGCTTTTTTTTTGCCGATTAATCGGTTTTCATACTCGGTCATCTTTGTTTATTACATTACAGAAATTGCATCCCTGGTTTAAGAATTTCAGTTATCCTAGACATGGAATGAACTTAAATAATAGTTTGCTTGTTTTTTATTAAATATTTTCTACCAATTTGCATTGTTTGGAGAATAATAGGCAGAGTATTATTGAATTAATTTACTCCATTATCACTCCATTTATTAAAACAAAAAAATTGTTGTACCTTACTGAACAAAAGAATCCATTTAGGCTTTCCTGTTGCAAAACAAAAGTGGTCTTAACCTACTCTCTAACGATAAACAAAATTTGAGATGGAAACATTGCATAGGGTGCATTTGCAAATAATTTTGTTATTTTTATCTACTTTAAAGTATTTCCATGCAATGCTTGGAGCCATAAGGGCTTTATGTTATTTAAATTTGTAACAAATATAAAATTTCTTGGCAACTTTCATTAAAATGCTTAATTTAATCTGTAAAAGAAATTAAAGAATTAGAATATGTAAATAGTTCTAAAAATATTAGATTAATATTAGATAAAAAAATATTAGATATTAGGCCTACGTTTTATATTGTGTGCTCCTATTTACCAGTATAATAGGTATAAGCGGCGTAATTCAGTAACCATATAGTGCTATAAACTTATACAGTATATAAAAAGAATTATCGTCCGATTAATCGGTAATCGGCCGATTGTTTTAGGCCGATTAATCGGTAATCGGTAATCGGCTAATTTGCTTATCGGTGCAACCCTACTACGCATCCATCGGCCCCGGGATCGAGACACGGTGACGGCAGGCGGCGCGCAGCAAAACCCAGCTGTTCATCCTTCCACACAAAGAAAGTGGTTGGTAGATAAATGGGTACCCTTGGTAGCTTAGTGGTTAAAACGTTGGGCTGCTGGTGGGGGCGTGGTTCGGATTCCACGTTAAACTATAGGTCTAATGTGGAGTGAAAAGCTTGACCTTCTTCAGAATGAGCAATTCGGGCGGAAGTAAACCAACGGTAAAAGATATATACGTATATATTTGAGAGGAGGGGCGACAAGCTTGACCTTTGTGAAATGAGGAATCATCGCAGGGAACATTTGAAAGGTATATATATATATATATATATATATATATATATATATATATATATATATATACACAATAATTTAGGGGCAATATCTTATTTCTTTATCAAATGTTTTCGCGTAGTAATTTCAAAGAGGAGAAAATTATGTGCTCCCTTATAATAATTTTATAAGATAACATGAGCGTTTGAAGAGGAAAAAAAGAATATATATATATATATATATATAATATATATATATATATATATATATATATATATATATATATATAAAAGGAAGAGGACCACCAGGGAAAACACACATTCAGAAAATATCGGGAGTGTATTTGCTAACGTTTCGGAAAATTTCTTTTTTTTCCCATCCTCAGAGCCTATAAAGGTACAAGTTTGTAAAGCTACAAAGTGACAAACATTAACGTAAGATGGTGAGTGATGAATATTCCTAAAACTTGAAACTAAACAATAGTCGATTAAAAAGAAGCAAAATGGGTTAAAATACAATTTAAAAATTTGCTCAATCAAATTGAAATAAAACAAGAATTTTAAAATAAAAAATACAGTATTTTAAGATTAAAGATTCTGTCAATATAAATAAAATAAACTTTAACATAAAATTAAACGCATAAAATTAACAAGAAGTTAAAATTAATAAAAGTTACGAGTAAAATGAGACGCAATCTGGACAAACTTCTAGCATCGAGGTTTGTCGACATTACGTGTCATTTCACTGGTAACGTTTATTAATTTTTATTAATTTTAACTTGTGTTAAAATTGTGTTGTTAGCTTTATATGTTTTTTATTTTATGTTAAAGTTTATTTTATTTTTATCGACAGAATCTTTAATCTTAAAATACTGTACTTTTGATTTTAAAGTTCTTGTTTTATTTCAATTTGATTGAGCAAATTTTTAAATTGTATTTTAACCGATTTTGCTTCTTTTTAATTGACTATTGTTTAGTTTCAAGTTTTAGGAATATTCATCACTCACCATCTTACGTTAGTGTTTGTCACTTCGTAGCTTTACAAACTGTGTCTTTATAGGTTCTGAGATTGGAAAGTGATTTTCTGAAACGTTAGCAACCATATATATATATATTATATATATATATATATATAATATATATATATATATATATATATATATATATATGGGATGAATTTCACAATTAAACACGTGAAATGAATGAATGATGCAAACCCACAAGGAAAAAAGAAAAACGATTCCAAGGTCTTTCGTGTATTCAGAACTACACCTCGTCAGGGAATGATATTCCCTGTATATATATATATATATATATATATATATATATATATATATATATATATATATATATATATATAATTTTGTATGGCTCTCATTTTTAAAGATTGTATTAAAACTAGTAGCCATCTTTCGTTTCATCAATCCTCGTGTGTGATATATATATGTAAAGAACGACGCTTGTGTAGAAGAACGTTCCGCACAAGATGAGGAGGGAGAACGAACAAATGAAAAATGAGGTAAGATCCCAGGTTCGATTCCCGGGTGGTTACCTCATTTTTCATTTGTTCGTTCTCCCTCCTCATCTTGAGCGGAACGTCCTTCTACACAAGCGTCGTTCTTTACATTAATTATACTGTGTTGTTTGCAGTTAAAATGTATATATAGGTACGGCATGCGAAGGTGCCCTCAGGGCATTGGTTTCTGCTCGTATGTAGGAGAATTACAACTTCTGATTAATCGAGGCCCATGGTGTAGTGGATAGCATATCTGACCGGCAATCGGAAGATCCCGGGTGGTTACCTCATTTTTCATTTGTTCGCTCTCCCTCCTCATCTTGTGCGGAACGTTCTTCTACACAAGCGTCGTTCTTTACATTAATTATACTGTGTGTTGTTTGCAGTTAATATATATATATATATATATATATATATATATATATATATATATATATATTACTCAATAGGGTCCTTGTGCGGTTTTATCGGGGACGTTTTTAACATAAGGGCAAGCGGGGCACGACCCTGACGGGCCCCCTTTATATACCCCGGGCTCTATATTTGCATCCTGAATAAAATTTACAAAAATCAGTTCTGGTTTTTTTTTTTTTACTTTGGTCGAAAAAACTTTACTTAAATATGTTGTGATAATTAGTGAAAACATTAAAGAGTTTTTCGAGAACTTCCATTAAGGAAAATTGGTAAACGGGGCCCGGGCCCCTGTTGCATAACTTGCCCCGACCAATTCAAAACCTTCAAAATGCCCCTGGGCTTTATATCTGGACTTTGAATCTATGAAATATGGAAATATGAGGCAACGTTGCTATTATTAAATATTTTATATATTATGAGAAATTTTATGAGGGAACACAATGGAGGAAACGTGATGAGAATTTTCATTAGAAAATTATAATTGTATTCTATAGATGATAATAAGCGTAAAATCTAATAAATAAACGAAAAATCATTGTAATACCAATACATCGCAACCAACAGACAGTGTACAACCAATATTGGGAGCTATTGAAGAATAGGGACTCCAGCCTTCTTAGTTAGCTTTATAAGGCTAACTAACGAAAATATCATGACCTAACCTAACCAATCGTCAAGGGCGTACAGTTAACCTAACGATTGGTTAGGTTAGGTCGTGATATTTTCGTTAGTTAGCCTTATAAGCCTAACTAAAGAAGGCTGGGGTCCCTATTCTTCAATAGCTCCCAATATTGTAACATTATTTCGGTTTAAATACCGAAGTTTTCTCTCTTTGGCTGACAGCACACGAGAAGTAAAAATGTAAACCTTAATACTGTTCTACAGGGTGTCCCGTAAGTCTGGACCCATAGGGATTTATAATATATTTTTTTATTGTTATTATTATTATTTTATTATTATTATTTTTTTATTATTTTTTATTATGATTTTTATTTGTGGGGCTACTTGAAAGCCAAAGTGTACGAGGTCAAACTTCAGAACATTTTCCACCTTAAAGCACGCATTGTGGAGGCGTGTCAAGAAATTTCTGCGACTGTGATTCAGAAAGTGCTGTCGCAGTGGAGATTGCGTCTTCAACTATGTGTGCGACACAACGGCGGACACTTTGAACAGATTATGTAATAAATTTTTGGACTATTTTGTAATTTTATTATTTTTCCCTATGGGTCCAGACTTACGGGACACCCTGTATGTTAAAACTACCCTTAATATTGTTAATATTGTTATTGTTATTTTTATCAATAAAATACTTTTATTCCTTCATTTATTGTTATAATGAAATTACGCTGACGTTTACGCGTGAAATAGTGTTTAAGGTTTATTAGTTTTGTTTAAAATTTAAAATCACTTAGGAAACAACGCGGATTAAAGCACACTTAACGAATACTTAAGATTATTATAGTAGGTTAACGCGCTTAACCTAATATAATCTAATTTAATATTGAAAATATACTCAGTTAGTTAATTTCATGAACCATCTTGTTTTGTTCTATTATACGAAGTTGCGAATTTAACACAACGTAATCAAATCTAACCCAACATAAATAAGCCTAACCTAATCTAATCTAATCTAATTCGTAAGAAATTGTCGATAAATGTTACGGAAATAAAATGGTAGTCCAGATCTGAAGACGTATATGGTCCAGAGCCGAGACAGTTGTATGGGAATACTGTATAACGTGTTCGAAAGAACGTTGGTACTAGGTAGCGCTTTTTTCATTAACTTCAAATAAAAATAATAAATTACAAATTAACATTTTTCAGAAATTATAATAGACACTTCTGGTAATGAAAACGTAAAAAAATCGTAATAATAATAATTAATTAGAAAGAAACTCTGTTTTGAGGTTAAATTCGTAAATTAACGAAAAAAAGACGACAAATTTTTCACTTTTCTCATCAAAGTTCAGAGAAGTTTAAAACGTCCTACATATTTTTGGAGGCTGTTTTAATAACACTTAAGGTCTATACTGCCATAACTATTTCTTATCTGATTAGATGAAAGATAAAATTTAATAGAATTTGTTTATTTTGCTTTTTCTTTCCAAAGACATAGTTAATACTTATAGAGTTGTTGAAAGTGTGTGTGTGTGTGTGTATATATATATATATATATATATATATATATATATATATACACACCTCGGTGGTGCAGTGGTTAGCATCGTTGACGACGAATCCATCGGCCCCAGGATCGAGACCCAGTGACGGCAGGCGACGCGCAGCAAAACCCAGCTGTTCATCCTTTCACACAATAAAAATTGGTTGGTAGATAAATGAGTACCCTGGGTAGCCCAGTGGTTAAGACGTTAGGCTGCTAATCGGCAGATTATGAGCTCGAGTCCAGGCGAGGACTTTGCAATTTCTGACCGCCCGTGGTGGGGTGCGGAAGCAAAACCAAGATTAACCAAGATTTTATATATATATATATATTAGTGATGTAGGTCACATCCGCATCCGCATCCGCGGAACATCCGCACATTTTCTCGTATCCGCATCCGCACTTTGGACTGCGGATGTCGTGCGGATGTGGACCGTTGAGATAAAACGTCATTAATAAGCGGAAATTATCAAATTCTACTATATTAATAGAACTAGTTCATTGTGCGCAAAAGTGATGCAAGCGACAAGACGAGAAGCTGTTCTTGTATGAAGTTACTCTCTTGCAACCTACTTAGATCCACGTTACAAAGCTAAGTTATTTTCACCTAGTACATTACAACGAGTTAAATCATCACTTGGCAAAGCAGTTGAAGAGCTTCAATCTCTTGAATCTGTCGCTTCGCCACCCACCAAAAGAATAAAAGTTTCAGTGACAGAACCACCACCTTCAACAAGCAAATCTATCACAGAATCTGTCTCAGTTTCTTGAGTCAAGCAGCAATGACGAGACCTACGCGATGTCAAAAGATGTAGTAAAAATGATCGAGAGCTATCACCAAGAAAAACGCCTGGCTGCATGTGACAATCCTATTAGTTGGTGGAAAAATACGCAGAATATCTATCCATACTTGAGTAAACTTGCAAGGAAACATTTAGCCTGTCCTCCAACAAACGTACCAAGCGAGAGATTATTTAGCAGTGCTGGATTAATATATGATGAAAAGAGAAACAGACTGGCAGCAGAAAAGGCAGAAAAATTAATGTTCCTTAAGCATAACCTTCCTATAATTAAGTTTGAACATTAAACGATGAACATCTTAGTTTACTTTATTTTAATTACTCATTTATAAATATGCCTAATAAAACTTTAAACTTAATATAAATAGTTATCAAGCTAATTAAAGATCTCTTTCTATAAGGGTGGAGGAGGTTGGGGAAAGAGGTCGGTGGGGTGCATTTGAGTTGGGTTCACGTCCCGCATCCTGGTAACACAATTATGGTTTCTAATTGTGGCTGAAACTCAACAAAATATAACGAATTTATTTGCAGACGAATTCACTGATTGATTTCTATATTAGTTAGATGCTTGATATTATTTTATATGTTCAGAGAAAAGTACAGCAATTATTGTACAATTAATCAATTATACTACATTATAGCTACAGCTCTCTCTATATAATAACTTATTATACAGTATACGTTAAACACAACAAATCTCGAATATATCCTAAAAAATAACGAAAATGTAGACATCCGCATCCGCGGATGTTGAAATCAAACATCCTCATCCGCATCCGCATCCGCGGATGTGAAAAAAATGACATCCGCTACATCACTAATATATATAATATATATATATATATATATATATATATATATATATATATTGTATCAGGTGTAACATAAATTCTGCTCGATTAGAAAACGGACGATAGATAATTAATAGAATAACCTCAAGATAATGTGAAATAGTTTTAGAAATATTGCAAAATACACGCGGCGACAGGTTCGCACATGTTTTATCACGATACAGAATGACTTAGGCTACTGTAGGATTAGGCTAATGAATATTTTCTCTGGTGTTTTTCATACAGTTACAACGCCACTCCTACGATATTACAGTAATTGAAAAAACATGGAGCCCACGAAAGAGCATATTCGACATGTGATGCTGTATGAGTTCCATAAAGGATCTAACGCTAGTGAATCCGCAAGAAACATTCAAAGAGTTTATGGAAATGATGTTGTGAGCGAATGGATGTGTAGGCAGTGGTGTAGTCCGGGGGTAACGCAAAGTAACGGCGTTACCCCACTGGTTTTATTTTACTTTTAGCGTTACCCTACTGCGTTACCCCACTGAAGAAATTACGACTACACCACTGTGTGTAGGAGATGGTTTGAGAAGTTCAGAAATGGAGACTTCAGTCTGAAAGATTAATTATATACGAAGAGGACGACCAAATGAGTTAGATGAAGAGTTGCTGAAAGCAACATTGGAGGAAAACCCAACGGTAACTGTGAGAGAACTTGGCCTGCAACTCGGCGTTAGCCATATGACCATTCATCGTCATTTGAAGCTGTTAGGAAAAGTAGTGAAGGTTGGAAAATGGGTTCCGCATGATTTGTCACAAACGAATCTTCAACATCGAATCGATATTTGCACATTCACTGCATTCTCGGCAACTGCAGGCACCGTTTTTGAATCGGATCGTCACTGGGGATGAAAAATGGGTCCTCTATAACAATATTAAGCGTCGACATCAGTGGCTTAGTCGTGAAACAAAGCCTGAACCTCAGCCAAGGAATGGACCCCATCCAAAGAAATTTTGCTATGCGTTTGGTGGGATATGCAAGGAATTATTCATTTTGAGCTTCTGCCAGATAACCAAACAATCACAGCTGAAGTCTACTGCCAACAACTCCAACGATTGAAGATGGCATTACAAGAAAAATGTCCCGCATTAATTAATCGCAAAGGTGTTCTATTCCACCAGGATAACGCGCGCCCTCACCCTGCTCGAATCATCACTGCCCAATTGGAGGCATTTGGTTGGGAAAAAATGCCTCATCCACCTTATTGTCCGGACATCGCACCTTCAGACTACCATTTATTCAGAAGTCTGCAACACCACCTAGATGGACAAAAGTTGCAATCCAGGGAAGCTATCGAAAACGAAGTGATCGCTTTTTTTTAACTCGAAACCAAGGGATTTCTTCGAACGTGGCCTAAAAAACTTTTCTACAGGTGGGAGGAGGTTATAGAAAAAGAAGGGAATTATATTGATGATTAATTTGTCATTATGTCATTTGATTTTTGTTGTGAATAAACTAAAAATTCGAGCAAATTTGTCCTTATAAGTCCTTTAATTTTTTTTCTGAATTAACTAAAAAAATTGAGCAGAATATATGTTACAACTTTATAATAATGAAGTGGATAAGTAGAGTATGCGTGTTGTTGTTACTTGAGGAAGAATGACGGCTTCTTTCTTAATTAAGGGACACAAGAAGACTAAATAATGGTTAAAGAAGAATAGAAAAAAGAGGGATCTAAAGGTTGGTCGTAGAAATCATTTACACAAAAGTAAATTAATACCAATTAGCACGTTCATTATTTTCACCAAACTCTGCATCAGACACCCGCGTATACCTTATGGGAGAAACTCTCCAATATATAATAATATATATATATATATATATATATATATATATATATATATATTAGTGATGTAGGTCACATCTGCATCCGCATCCGCATCCGCGGAACATCCGCACATTTTCTCGCATCCGCATCCGCACTTTGGACTGCGGATGTCGTGCGGATGTGGACCGTTGAGATAAAACGTCATTAATAAGCGGAAATTATCAAATTCTACTATATTAATAGAACTAGTTCATTGTGCGCAAAAGTGATGCAAGCGACAAGACGAGAGGCTGTTCTTGTATGAAGTTACTCTCTTGCAACCTACTTAGATCCACGTTACAAAGCTAAGTTATTTTCACCTAGTACATTAGAACGAGTTAAATCATCACTTGGCAAAGCAGTTGAAGAGCTTCAATCTCTTGAATCTGTCGCTTCGCCACCCACCAAAAGAATAAAAGTTTCAGTGACAGAACCAACACCTTCAGCAAGCAAATCTATCACAGAATCTGTCTCTCAGTTTCTTGAGTCAAGCAGCAATGACGAGACCTACGCGATGTCAAAAGATGTAGTAAAAATGATCGAGAGCTATCACCAAGAAAAACGCCTGGCTGCATGTGACAATCCTATTAGTTGGTGGAAAAATACGCAGAATATCTATCCATACTTGAGTAAACTTGCAAGGAAACATTTAGCCTGTCCTCCAACAAACGTACCAAGCGAGAGATTATTTAGCAGTGCTGGATTAAATATGATGAAAAGAGAAACAGACTGGCAGCAGAAAAGGCAGAAAAATTAATGTTCCTTAAGCATAACCTTCCTATAATTAAGTTTGAACATTAAACGATGAACATCTTAGTTTACTTTATTTTAATTACTCATTTATAAATATGCCTAATAAAACTTTAAACTTAATATAAATAGTTATCAAGCTAATTAAAGATCTCTTTCTATAAGGGTGGAGGTTGGGGAAGGAGGTCGGTGGGGTGTGCATTTGAGTTGGGTTCACGTCCCGTATCCTGGTAACACAATTATGGTTTCTAATTGTGGCTGAAACTCAACAAAATATAACGAATTTATTTGCAGACGAATTCACTAATTGATTTCTAATTAGTTAGATGCTTGATATTATTTTATATGTTCAGAGAAAAGTACAGCAATTATTGTACAATTAATCAATTATACTACATTATAGCTACAGCTCTCTCTATATAATAACTTATTATATACGTTAAACACAACAAATCTCGAATATATCCTAAAAAATAACGAAAATGTAGACATCCGCATCCGCGGATGTTGAAATCAAACATCCTCATCCGCATCCGCGGATGTGAAAAAAATGACATCTGCTACATCACTAATATATATATATATATATATATATATATATATATATATCGATTTAAAAATAGTTTTATAAGCGCACCAAACACATATAGTTTATTGAGAAGTTAGTGCACGGTACTTATATTTTGAAGGTTTTTCAGAGAGAGAGAGAGAGAGAGAGTTACAAGGAGTTACAAGGAAAAGAAGTACCTCAAAAGGCCTTGCGGCCCATACCGAGGAGGTACCAATGGCAACGGGTGCCACGGAAAATTTTCTACACACTCAAAGAGTGTGCAAAATTTGGTCTAACCTTTTCTTGAACTGATCCACAGAGGAACTGTTCACAACTCCGAAGGTAACCTGTTCCATGTGTCACAGATCTTATACGTAACGTAATTCCCACACACACTAGTCCTAAACCGTTTCAAATCCAACTTCCAACCATTGTTGCGAGTTGGGTTATCATTTAAACTAAACATACTTCTAAAATCGACATCGTTGAACCCTCGTAAGAGCTTGAAAACCTCGATCAGTTGACCGCGCAGCCTCCGAGTTTCAAGCGAAAACAAGTTCAGGGCGCGTAACCGTCGATTGTAGCCCATATGCCTAACGGAAGGGATCAACTTTGTGGCCCTCGCCTGCACTCGCTCCAGCCTCTCAATATCTTTCCTGAGGGTGGGCGACCAGAACTGCACAGCATACTCCAGGTACGGCCGAACAAGGGAATTGTACAGTGAGAGCACAATCTCCTTGTTCCGAAACTGAAATTGCCTCCTGATATAACCCAATAGTTTCTGGGCTTTCTTTTCCACCTCTACACACTGTTTCGTAAACTTAAGGTCGCTGCTAATTAGCACACCCAAGTCCTTTTCTAAATCAGTCACCTCGATATTACTGCCCAACATCGAGTAGTCCGACTTGGGATTGGCGTAGCCAATGTGCATCACTTTGCATTTACCCAAGTTAAACGGCATTTGCCATTTTTCGGACCACTCTCCTATCCTACCTAGGTCCGCACGCAGTTCCTCGATCGCTTCGGGCGTCCCAACATTGGCCCCAAGCTTGGTGTCATCAGCGAATTTGGCGATCCGACTGACGATGCCACCGTCGATATCATTTATGTAAATGGTAAACAACAGTGGCCCCAAAACGGAACCCTGAGGAACCCCACTAGTGACCGAGGCCCAACCCGAACTAGCCCCTTTAATTACCACCCTCTGCCGCCTATTCCTCAGCCAGAGAGGATTGTACTCGAAAAAGCCTGTATGTAAACAAAAATTTGGAAGTACAGTCCTTCAAAAAGTCCTTTTTTCTTACCGATATTTATTACCAAGAAACAGCGTTTGACGCCAAGACTTTTCGAACGAAATGTACATCTCTATGGCAACAAACTTCTTTTTTATTGGTTGCTGTCGCTTTGGTTATGTATATAATTTATGGTTAGGTTAAATTAGGTTAGTAACACACACCACACACATACTGTATATATATATATATATATATATATATATATATATATATATATATATATATATATATATATATATATATATATATATTGTAGAAACCCTTGTATATAATGAAATAAGCAATTTTCACTGAAACCAAATATTCTCGTCGAGTCCACTGGACGGTATTTACAACAATAGCTATTTAATGTAATTGAATACATTTTTAGTTTCAGTAATTTTTCCCTTTCTATTTAATCTAATTATATTAACTTAATTGTGAAAAAAATTATATAAGTAATAAAGTCTCATAAAATTTATTTCTCTTTTCAAAGTTACCTCTCTTCATATGAACACTATATTAGACTCTCAATCTCCCGTACACACACACACACACACACACACACACACACACACCACCACACACACAGAGTTTCGTAAACTTTCTAATGAAATGAAACAAGTGTTAGGAACTATAACTTTCAATATTAATTAACGTGTGGAAATACTTTGAAAAAAATTAAACGAAATAAATGTAAAAAAAAAAAAAAAATTATGTATCAGTTTTCATATTTTTTAAGTGCCGAGAACCACATTCTTTGTCTACTGTAATATACGTAGAGGGCGAACCAAAGGTTTCACTCTATTTTCATTGTTCATCAATTTAGTAAATACCCAACCTGTAGGTCAAGTCCCTTCACATAAATTGTAACTACGCGTAACGTTCTAGTAGCACACACTCCTTTGGAATGTCCACTTTTGGTTCCTACACACACACACACACACACACAGTGGTTTTTTTCCTGCCCTCTTCCTGCGCCCCCTCCCCCTTCTCGTCAGCCAACGAATTGTCATGTGAATTTGTTGTTTCCGCCAAATGAGTCAGTCGAGATGGGAACGTTAATTTATTAGAGCGGACGTGTGTCAACGTCGCTCTGAAAAAAAGGTGCCGGTACGCCGTACCGGCGCGTACCGTCACAAAAAAAGCTCTGTATATATATAATATATATATATATATATATATATATAATATATATGTGTGTGTTTGTGTGTGTAATACTTCAGTATTCATATTTTTATGGTAGTGTATGTGACAGATACAGAGAGAAATCTATAAAAAATTTATAAAACATTTTCTGTACATCCGTTTGTATATATAAATGTGAAAATATATTAATAATAATAATATAAAATTTAAAGGAAAAATATAAGAAAAATATTTAAAGCTCCATAAAATAATTCTCACCAGTGGAAAATTTAGTTTTCCAGTGTCCGGTATATATATATATATATATATATATTATATATATATATATATATATATATAGGGTGAGTTAAAAGTCTCCATACATAGGCAAAATGGTCATGATAAAACTAAAAGCAGTTTCCGGGTCACTGGATTGGCCGCCGTGGTCCCGTGGAGTGGCCTCCGAGGTCCCCAGACCTCACCCCCCTTGATTTTTACTTGTGAGGGCACTTGAAGGCCATGGTGTACCAGGTGAAAATACAAAACACGGACCACCTAAAGGAACGCATTCGTGATGCGTGTGCACGCATAACACCAGACGTGTTAACGCGCGTTTGCTATGACTGGGAGGAACGCATCCGTATGTGCATTCAGTGTAATGGTGCTCACATAGAGCATATTTTGTGACTTACAAGTGATTGCATAATAAATTGACCATTTTGCCTATGTATGGAGACTTGACTCACCCTATATATATATATATATATATATTATATATATATATATATATATATATATATATATATATAATATATATCCCCGCAAGGGGGTTCTAAGCTCGTGCTCTTGAGTGCTCTTTGTGCTCGTTTGTACGTGCTTGTTCCTGGAGGTTTCACGTGCGCCCTCCCGGCCCTAGCACCCAAGGATGATGGGGCTCGACCCTGCAGTCTTTGTCATCCTTGGTCTTTTTCCACTTCGACTGTCCCCTCCACCCTTTCTTTTTCCTCTGTCTTTCCTCTCACTTTTTCTTTGTTTTTCCGCTGAGATATGCCCTTTAAATAGAGGCGAATCGGTTCTTCCTGAACTAAAAAAAAATATATATATATAATATATATATATATATATATATATATATATTAATTATATATATATATATAATATATATATATATATATATAATGAGAGAATTTTCACTTTTGAGTGTAAATAAAAATAAAACATGTATTTTCTTTGTTTTTGCAAGTATAATGTCAAACTCCATTCTTTATATAAACTGATACAGCCTTAACGACAGGGTGTGGGGTATGTGGGAGGATATGAGTACGTGGGCAATTGAGGTAGGAGGGTGTGGATATGTGGGTAGGTGCTCATATATGTAGATATATATATAATACACACTGTTCAGTTTCCACAGTTTTAAAAAACAAAAATACCTTATTGGTTTATGGAAACAGGGCGTCAATGGGTAATAAATAATAATTCCCAGCCATCTCATCATTATAGGGAGGGCATAAATACAAACATCCTTTCTGTACCCAGTCAATAGGGCAAGACTCGGGAACACTGGGTGAAACTAAAGTCCTTGAGCGGTGAAATTGTAAACACAGAGAAAGGTCCGATTATAGGATAGTTAAATTTTATCTTAGCTCGTTATGTAGTATATATATATATATATATATATATATATATATATATATATATATATATATATATATATATATATATATATATATACCGTCTGCCTTAAAAAAGGGTTCACTCTAAAAACATCCATAGAATCAACATTTTTCAAACAATCAGTATGAAACTTATACACGTACAAGATACATAAAACATCTACCTGTAAACCAAATTTCAGTTCGAAGCTGTCAGAAATAACGATTTATTAAATATTTCTCCAATAATATAATATTACAACTAATGCTCGACAAACTAATCAAGAATCCTTTATTTCCATTTTCACTTTTGTAAATTCTAATATACGATTTTTTTTTGCAGGGTTATAAAATATAGTGAATATGCCATTTTCAGAGGAAGATAAGATTTTAATTAAGCATTATAGACTAGAAAAGGGATATGGACGAACGAAATTACTCTCCGAATTCCCCAACAAAGGATGGACTCTTGGTGGTTTGGGAAAGCTTCTAAAGAAAATTGACGAGACTGGGGATATCAAAAGAAGAGAGGGAAGTGGGCGACCAAAAACTGTTCGCATACGAGACAATATTGACGACGTCGAAGAACGTATATTAAGTCAGGAAAACCAGCCAGGAACCCATATGACACCAGCTCGCGTATCAAAAGAGTTACAATTATCAGAAACTAGTGTGAGACGCATAATTAAACAAGATCTTCAACTAAATCCTTTCAAAAGAGTGCACGGGCAAAAGATTACTCAAACTGATGAGCAGAAACGAGTTCAAAGATCAAAACAAATCTTACGGCGAGTAACGTGTGATAAACTTTCAAAGGCTTTTTTCACTGATGAAAAGAGATTCACTGTGGAGCCACCTCGGAACAGTCAAAATGGGAGAGTTTACTCGCACGTCCAATGTAAGAATGAAATACCTGATAGCAGACTTTTTGTAACCAGAAGTCGTTTCTCAGCTAGTGTCATGGTGTCAGTTGGCATATCAAAGTTAGGAAAAACATCCATTCATTTTATTGAACCTGGTGTAAAAGTCAATGCCGAGTACTATCGAAATACTCTGCCGCAAAACATGCTTGCCGAAATGCAAAATCTGGCTAACGGTGGTTATTATCTTTTTCAGCAAGACGGAGCAACGTCCCATACAGCAATAGCAACTGTGGAATACTTAAAAAATAATGTCCCAGAATTACTTGAACCCCAAAATTGGCCACCTAACAGTCCTGACTTGAACCCTGTTGACTATGGAATCTGGGAAAATTTGACAGTTTACAGGAGCAGGGTGAGAAATGTTGATCACTCGCGTCAGCTTCTTGTGGAGAAGTGGGAAGAGATACCACAGGAGCAGATCGATCAAACCATTAATGAATTTCGTCCAAGATTGACGAAAATTGTTAAAACAGAAGGGAAACACATTGAACAATTTTTTTACTAGGAATTCCAAAAGAGTAAAATGTTAATTTGATTTCTTTTGTAAACTTAGGATTTAAGTTCTGTTTCGAAATCCAAAATCCTTTTTTTTATTTTCGTTTTTTTTTAATGGAGGCATTTCCTATATTTTATAAATCTTATGATGTATTTTATAACTAAAATGAGAATAAAAATTTTATTACCAAAGTTTTATCACCTTTGTGGACTCCCAGAATTCAAAACTGGGGCGATGTTCACCAACAAAATTTGTTGAACATAAACAATCCTCATTAAATTAATTATTAATTTTGAATATAATAATCTGAAAATTGGTGTACATATATTCTCTTTACATAGTTTTGCTCTGTATGAGTTTCATTATGATTGGTTAGTAAATGTTGATTTCATGGCTGTTTTTAGAGTGAACCTTTTTTTTTGGCAGACTGTATATATATATACACAGGGTGGGCAAAAAAAAAACTGATGACGAAGATTTGCAAGCTGTTTTTGCACATGATAATGATCCAGTAAACTTAAAATTTTCACACTATTAAATACACCCTTTTATACGATTGCAGTAATATTTACTTCTATTTCTCTTTATTATTTCAGATTTCAGAAAGTAAAATATGACTAAAATCCCCTAAAATAAGTGCAAAAATGCCTAAGTACAGTGAAGAAGACGAAATGCTTATAAAGAATCTAAGAATTAGTCAAGGTCTGGGCGCCAGGAGAATGATACAAATGTTCCCAAATAAACCGTAGACTGAATCAGGAGTTCAGTGTATCATTAGAAAGGTTGATGAAACGAGATGTTAAGAGACGTGATGGAAGTAGTCGTCCCAAAAGTGCAAGAACTCGGGCAAATATTGACTTAGTGGAAAGTTATATCTTAAGTCAGGAAGGTAAACCAGGAACGCACATTTCACCGAGGGAAATCGAAAAAGAAACGAATATAAGTCGTAGTAGTGTTAGAAATATTGCGGAACACGATTTGGGTTTAAAAGCTTATAAACGTATATCAGGGCAAAGTCTAACCGATGCCAATAAGGTTTGGCGGATGACACGTGCACAAAGCCCGATAAACAGATTCCAGGTTAACTCAGTTAGAAGATTGTGGTTCTCTGATGAGAAATTATTTCACATTGTACCACCGATTATCCAACAAAACGATCGGGTATACGAAAATATTGCGAGAAAACGTGATGTTGCGCCCGAGCGGTTAATAAAGAAAACATCTAACTTTTCGCCTACCATTATGGTAGGAGCTCGCGTCTCAAAATTAGCAAAATAAGAATTGTTGTGATTCAGCCACGAGCCAAAATCAATGCAGAATATTATTGTACACGGGTCCTTCCACAGTATTTGCATGATATTCGTCAGATTAGTGGAAATAATTTCACTTTCCAACAAGATGGAGCACCCGCACAGAGGGCGAAGTGTACAATCGCGTATCTGGAACGAAAAACACCCAATTGCATTGAGCCGAACATGTGGCCTCCCAATAGTCCAGATTTTACGCCGCTCGATTATGGCATTTGGGAAGCTTTAACATAAAAAGTTTATACACCAGGTGAAAATATTCGCAGTGTTGACGAGTTACGCCTTAAAGTGTTGGATGGCTGGAGTCAGGTGTCTTAGCAATATATTGACAGATGCATCAATGAGTGGATCCCGCGTTTAACCAAATGTATTCAACAAGAAGGGGGTCACATAGAACAATTTTTTTGATATACATTAAGGATTGATAAAGGAACATTTATGTTAAGTTTAACAATCCTAACAATTTTTTCCAACAATAAATACTTGTTTACGAGCGTCATTAGTTTTTTTTTGGCCTACCCTGTATATATATATATATATATATATATATATTATATAATATTTTGGCGAAGTGGTTCCCAATCTTTTCTTATTCAACACACTTCATTGCCATTTGTTCTTTCGAGGTAACCCCGGAGGATTTTGGTCTCGCACTGTTTAACATCCAATTCCCTTTCCCCTTCACCCCCTGCTCACCCCATCCTAACGTCGTAATAAATCACGAATATATTTTGTTTCACTCGAAATTACTATGTTCTCAGTAACGTTTATATACCTTTTCAGTCGCTTAATTGGGCTAAATGGTATATGAATGTACGTTTCTATAACTTTCTATACATACATACATAGATACGTACATATGCGTGCCGTAAGGCGTACATACATATTTGCTCGTACATAAAGTCGTCCGTACTAAAATTCACGTATGTTATTCTGTTTGAATTCCGTCCATTCCTGAAGCTTCGTCCCAAATCCGATACGCGAACATTGGCTCCAATAAAATCGGTCACCATAAAGTGGGTCTCTCCTTTTACTCGATACGAACAATAAAAAACAACAAAAAAAAACAACGGAATTCAGTAATTAAAGTAGTATATATATATATATATATATATATATATATATATATATATATATATATGTCGGCGACCGAAATTTTTTTAGATTTGTTCTAGTTTTATTTTATTTTATTTACATTACTTATTTAGGAGCAAGTGTAGTTTACGTCCCCCTGTGGTACCTAGTGTAGTTTACGTTCCCCTGTGGTGCTTAGTGTAGTTCACGTTCCCCAACTTTGACCTAGTGTAGTATGTGTCCCCTTTTGCGTCAGGGGGGACGTAAACTACACTTGCTCACTTATTTACAAGAAGAAGACGAAGAAGAAGAAGTTGGATTAACTTAGGTTAAGTTAAACTTAGTTTTTATTTTAAAGTGAAGCTAGAATGGGTATAGGTTCGTCTATTTATGTAAGGTATCTGTGGATACTTTGTACATCTTTATACCTATTTTACACAAAGCCTGTTTTAAAAAAAACAAGGATTTTCCTCGTACTTTTAACATATGCAGTAATTCTTTTTGGAAGAATGAGAAATATAAATTAAGGGATAGATATATCTATTACTAATAATAATTAATAATAATAATAAATTAGTATCGCTTAAGGTTTTATAGAGTTGTAATTTACGTATGAACCAAGGCCAGTATGAAAAGTTTGGCAAAAGTAGCGCACAGATTCTAAAAAGACGAGTGATGCGAAGCTACTCAAACTGTTATTCAGAAAATTATAAAAAGTAGTGCAAATTCCCCATCTAATATATATATATATATATATATGGGATGAATTTCACAACATATATATATATTTTTTGAGGGGAGGGTTGTTTAACCTCCTTAGTAACAAAGGTCATGTGACGGAGGGGACCTACAGGTGTACGTGT
This sequence comes from Bathynomus jamesi, assembly GCA_023014485.1. Lineage (NCBI taxonomy): Eukaryota > Metazoa > Arthropoda > Malacostraca > Isopoda > Cirolanidae > Bathynomus > Bathynomus jamesi. The sequence continues at coordinate 192,018 of JAJOZX010003983.1, forward strand.
GATCCGAACCACGGGTCGCTACACTATTTGGACGCAAACAACACTCACCCATTCAGTTATGATACTACTTTGACCCAATGTCGCTTAAGTTCGCTGATCTATACGGGAAGCGGTGCGACATGTACACGACGTAACCCCATCAGATAATACTATTAATCTAAACAGAAACTCAGCCAGATCTGAAACAAATATTTTAGTTTGAAAAGTGACGCACCGAATCTGGTAAATTTCCGCCAAACTTCTCAATTTGGTACTGAGGTAGTATTTTGGGCGTACAAATGTTGCTTTATTTATCAGTAATTTCTGTAGATGATGATAAAAATATGTTTTAATGTAGTCTAAAATCACAATATTCTTTCAGGATACCTTTACAAAATGAAAGAGAGGTGAGAAGAGATTTCGTCTTTTAAGATTTGATTCCCGATAACCAGATTACAAAATGTTTCATTAATCGGTTAAAATATTAAATTATAATTCCAAATAAACGGTGTGCATATTTTTTTTTTTATTATTATTATTATTATTAAATATATTTTGTAAATGTTTAATCTTTGCCATTCAGTCTTAGCAATTTCCCCTTCCATACAGCAAAAGATTTTGCTTCCACCCGAATTGTTCATTCTGACAAAGGTGAAACATGTTGTCCCACCTTAGACCTACATCTTAAAGTGGATCCGATCAGGACTCAGGCTCACGACCTCCCGATCAATAGCCCAGCTTCTTAACCACTAAGCTCCCAATAGTACCCATTTATCTACCAGCCAATTTTTTGTGTGTGTGTGGAAAGATGAACAGCTGGGTGAGCTGAGCGGCACCTGCCATCTCCGGGAATCGAACCCAGGGTCGGTTAAGTCGTAGTCAGTGATACTAACCACCACACACACACACACATATATATATTAGTGGTGGACCGGATATCCGCATCCGCACTTCTGACTGCGGATGTTATGCGGATATTACCTCTAATAAATTATGCAATTTACAATTAAATTAGCTTATAAAGTAGCTTATAAGGCCCAGTCATGCACATTTCACGTAAAGTATTAATTATTTATTAATGAACAAACAAATATATAAACCTCAAAATATAAATAGGTGGTAACACACAAAATTGAATGAAACTTGTTTCATTGAATTTTCTGTGGCTGAAACTCTTGAGAAAGTTATTATTTTTATCATAATGAAAACATTAATATTAATTTTAATTCTTATGCATTGCCTGCCATAATAGTAATATCACGAAATTTGAAAAATTATGTCATATATTCATAATTCTGTATTATATTCATAGATTAACTAATTATCCGCATCCGCGGATATTGAAATTAAAGATCCGCATCCGCAGATGTTGAAAAACTGACATCCGGTCCACCACTATATATATATATATATATATATATATATATATTATATATATATATATATTGGCGTCACGTGACCTTTGACCTACTGTAAGTACGCAATGTGCATTACGTGAACTTTGCTTGGATTAGAAAATCAAGCAAATATAAATTCGAGGAACTTCCTAATATAAGAATAAGCATAAAAAAACATACCTTACAAATTACAAAAATTAAAAACTATTTTCTGTTTGTAATGGTGTCCAATACATGGTACATAAATTACAGTAAACGTAACTTCAAGTATTTTCCTTTAATAAATAATTAATTAATCTGATGAAAGCTGAGGCTTTGTTGGCAACTTGACAGTAATGTGTGATGTTGCCAGTGTTCACCATCCCAGCCCTTCTTAAATAAACTACATACAGGGTGTCCCGTAAGTCTGGACCCATAGGGAAAAATAATAAAATTACAAAATAGTCCAAAAATTTATTACATAATCTGTTCAAAGTGTCCGCCGTTGTGTCGCACACGTAGTTGAAGACGCAATCTCCACTGCGACAGCACTTTCTGAATCACAGTCGCAGAAATTTCTTGACACGCCTCCACAATGCGTGCTTTAAGGTGGAAAATGTTCTGAAGTTTGACCTCGTACACTTTGGCTTTCAAGTGGCCCCACAAATAAAAATCATAATAAAAAATAATAAAAAAATAATAAAATAATAATAATAACAATAAAAAAATATATTATAAATCCCTATGGGTCCAGACTTACGGGACACCCTGTACTATAATAAAGTACTTAAAAATTACTCTTATTCTGAAGTTGATTTGCTACTCTCACTTCTTAGTTGAGTGAGGAAATTACAATTATATATGAGTCATGCATATAACTAAGGCAATCATATGATAATAAAAACCCACTCTAATAGAGAGAGTTTATTTCCACAACAGTTTCGATACCCACTGGCATCCTCTTCGGGTGGATACAGAAAACGTTTTTCTGTATCCACCCGAAGAGGATGCCAGTGGGCATCGAAACTGTTGTGGAAATAAACTCTCTCTATTAGAGTGGGTTTTTATTATCATATTTTGACCTTCACGTAGAAAAAAGTGAAGATTTTTGCATTTAAGGCAATCACACTTGATAAAATTTTCACTTTATATGGACTGTTTAGAGCTGAAACGCAAATTGAAAGTTGCGTACATTGTAGCTTTTTTTCAGCCAGTTTCAGCCAGGGAATTATATCCAAGCCAATAGTCATGATTTTATACTCGTGCACATCAGAACCAAATTAGCTCACAGGGCACCCGAGCGTCACACGACTTGAATTATGTCCGTGCAGAACAGAAGAATGTGAGACCTTTTATTCGCATGGCTTAAATTTCATATATATCATTTTTTTTTATTCACAGTGGGAAGGACTCGAAGAAAAAGTAAAATAGAAGTTTAATCAGCTTAATTTAATCTTATAAGTTTTGTTTGGATACCCTGAACGTACCTTGCGTACCCTAAAAATTAAATAGTATCGTTTGTTTCTCAATCTCTTGGAGTCTTAATCTCTCAGAGAGAGAGAGTTACAAGGAAAAGAAGTACCTCAAAAGGCCTTGCGGCCCATACCGAGGAGGTACCAATGGCAACGGGTGCCACGGAAAATTTTCTACACACTCAAATAGTGTGCAAGATTTGGTCTAACCTTTTCTTGAAATGATCCACAGAGGAACTGTTCACAACTTCTGAAGGTAACCTGTTCCACGTGTCACAGATCTTATAGGTAAAGTAATTCCCACATACACTAGTCCTAAACCGTTTCAAATCCAACTTCCAACCATTGTTGCGAGTTGGGTTATCATTTAAACTAAACATGCTTCTAAAATCGACATCGTTGAACCCGCGTAAGAACTTGAAAACCTCGATGAGTTGACCGCGCAGCCTCCGAGTTTCCAGCGAAAACAAGTTCAGGGCGCGTAACCGTCGATTGTAGCCCATATGCCTAACGGAAGGGATTAACTTTGTGGCCCTCGCCTGCACTCGCTCCAGCTTCTCAATATCTTTCCTGAGGGTGGGCGACCAGAACTGCACAGCATACTCCAGGTGCGGCCGAACCAGGGAATTGTACAGAGAGAGCACAATCTCCTTGTTCCGAAACTGAAATTGCCTCCTGATATAACCCAACAGCTTCTGGGCTTTCTTTTCCACCTCTACGCACTGTTTCGTAAACTTAAGGTCGCTGCTAATTAGCACACCCAAGTCCTTTTCCAAATCAGTGGCCTCGATATTACTCCTCAACATTGAGTAGTCCGACTTGGGATTGGCGTAGCCAATGTGCATCACCTTGCACTTACCCAAGTTAAACGGCATTTGCCATTTTTCGGACCACTCTCCTATCCTACCTAGGTCCGCACGCAGTTGCTCTATCGCCTCGGGCGTCCCAACATTGGCCCCAAGCTTTGTGTCATCAGCGAATTTGGCGATCCTACTGACGATACCACCATCGATATCATTTATGTAAATGATAAACAACAGCGGCCCCAAAACGGAACCCTGAGGAACCCCGCTAGTGACCGAGGCCCAACCTGAACTAGCCCCTTTAATTACAACCCTCTGCCGCCTATTCTTCAGCCAGTTTTCAATCCACCTACCTACTTCCCCACCAATACCCAGCGCGCGCACTTTGGCCATTAGCCGGCGGTGAGGTACCTTATTAAAGGCTTTCTGAAAGTCGAGATAAAGTATATCAATCGCCCTACTCTTATCATACTCACTCAACATGACGTGGAAAAACTCGAGCAAGTTGGTGAGACACGACCTATGCCGTCTAAACCCATGTTGGGAGTCCCCAAGCAGCTTGTAGGAATCCAAATGGTCAACGATCCTATCCGCTATTATCCCCTCTAATAATTATTTACCTACAACTGAAGTGAGACTAATGGGACGATAGTTCCCTGGACTTTCGTGATCCCCTTTCTTAAAGATAGGGGTCACGTTGGCTTCCCTCCAGTCACCAGGCACCTGACCCGTCTCCAACGATTTGTTGAAGACTGTAGCCAGGTGGAGAGCCACCTGCTCGCGCACCTCCCGCAACACTCTGGGGAGAAACTGGTCTGGCCCAGGAGCCTTAAACGCGCTCAGTTTGTCTATTCTAGCGGCAACGACTGTCGCGGTACATCGAACACTATCCAGGCCAGCACCTTCGTGCCTCATGCCTGGCTCGGGGATGACGCGGGTGTCCTCCCTGGTGAACACTCTCGCAAAGTACTCATTAAGCACATTAGCGATGTCCGCGTCGGAGGTCCGCAGAACGCCGCTTCGGTCCTATCATGCTTCTAATGGGCTTTCTACTATTAACATAACTGAAGTTGTTCTTCGTTACGTTTCGCTAGCCTAATCTTCGCCTTCACTTCCCTACACAGGCGGACATACACTTCAGCGTTCTCATGGGAACGATTGGCCTTCGCCCTCCTATACGCTACTTTCCTATTTCGGATAGCCGAAGCGATGTCACGACTGAACCACTTAGGCTGCGTTGAAGCAGGGGTGACCTGTTTTGAGGGTATGGCAGCAGACTGCAGCACCATAACCTCGTCCCGGAATGCACTCCACACTCCCTCAACATCGCCGCCGACCTCTAAACCCATCTCACCTACGCTATCCCGAAGGCTAACAAAGTCCGCCCGCCGTAGATCGAGCTTACTGCCTCTCGAGTTACTACGCTTCACCCGAGGGACGCACACACGGAACCTAATTAGACCGTGATCACTCCCGCCCAACGATTCGTCAACGGTGAGGCCAGTGACGAGGTTGTCTTCGGTCGTGAATCCTAAGTCTAGAACGCTTTCGCCTCGTGTAGGCTCATTGACCCACTGAGTGAGGAAGTTCTCATCAGCAAAGTCAACTAGCCTCCTCCCTTCAGCATCAGCAGTCCTGTCTTACCACTTTATGCAGCGACAGTTGAAGTCTCCTAAAATTACACACACCCTATCCCCTAGCAGGCTACGGAGTTCGGTGCACAGGGCTGTATCCTCCTCGAGGAGGAGATGCGGAGGTCTGTACACCAAGATTAACCTATAGTTCGTCCCTCCCACGTTCAGATCGACGCCAAGCAGCTCCCGTTCCGACCGGAACTGGCAGTCAACCGGACTCAACGTGTCCCTGACGTATATTAGTACCCCTCCCCCCTCCCGACGGGTGCGATCTTTGCGAAACATTCTATACCCGGGAATTTCGAACTCCCCAACGTAGTCCCTACGATCAATATGAATCCAGGACTCGGTGATAGCAACGATATCCTGGTATTCTGATGCTAAGAGCGCCCGTATCTCGCAAAACTTATTCCTAATCGACCTAGCATTAAAAAGCATTGCACGGAGGGAGCCTTCCCTATTCTGACCGCCCCCTAGCACGACCCGTTTCCCGAACAGCCAGGGCTGTCGGGAGTTGAAGAGCCCCTCACCAACGAGGGGGCAACTTCCGCAGGAGCCTGAGCCCCCTCCAACGTGGAAGGAGGGTCACCCACCTGTACCTGGACGCACCCTTCAGTTGAATGTACGTCCGCCACCGGCTCAACATCATCTCTCCCCGGGCTCGACTTCACCATTCTGTATAGGTGCCGGTCGAGCAGCGCGCCTAGCACACCTTTACCCTTGTTATTGAGGTGGACACCATCCCTCTGGTAAAGGTCCCACCTACCCGAAAATGCGTCGAAGGGGTCAATAAACCTCACGCCCAGCGGGACGCACAAGTCTTGCACCCTCTCGTTGATGCCAATGACCTTACTGAGCGCGTGGTCACTGGCATTCATCCGCGGTAAAATACCCATCAACATTCCCCTGTCTGTCTTCAGTTTTAGATCATCCGCAAGAGAAATGATCTCAGTGATGATCCCTTCTGTAAGATCTACCCTACCGCCTTTGAGGAACAGGTCGTTGCCACCAGCGTGGACAACGATCGCAGTCTTCCCACTAGCCACGCGCAGCTTCTCTACCTCCTTCCTTAAGTGCGCCGTTCCTCCCGTCACGGTTTGCAGAAGCAAAGTACTTCTCCTGGCCCCTGATCTGCGAGTCCCCAATCAAAACGGTGTCTTCCTCCTTCGAGCACAGGAGACTAAAGCGGTTGGAGGACTTGACAGGGGCAACTGGGGTCTCAGGCTTCGGCTTCGCAGCCTTCTTGCCCGAGACCTTTCGATACCCGTCGCCACCTATAGACGCACTTACACCACCCGACCCACCCCGACCGGCAGCTAGAGAGAGAGAGAGAGAGAGAGAGAGAGAGAGAAGAGAGAGAGAGAGAGAGATCCACTAATCCATCTGTAGAAGTAAAGGGAAAAAGGAAAAGAAAATTTCAGGTTATTTCATTTTTTTCTGTTCAGTTTCAGAAGTTCCAGTATGGACCATTAATTTTTAATCTACTCCCGCGTGATGGGCGGACGGTGTACACAAGTGAAAGTCACACACATACACATATATATGCACTAGAATCACAAAATAACATGTGTGTGTGTGTGTGTCTATGTATGTATGTGCGCACGTGTGTGCTCGCGTGCGTGGGCGAACGAAAAAAAAAATAAGGAACGAAATTAAACATAAAATATTATAAAAAGGTTAAGATTGCGTGAGTCGATGACGTCATAAATAGACAAATGCGAACACATGACGTCACAATAGTATAAAATAAAATTTATATTCCAACTGCGTAATCGATATCAGCTTTTTTTCCTCCCCAAGTCCCTTCGCTGTTGAAATTTCAGACTTGGGCAGGAAAAGCTGGGAATATTTCACATCTCTTACAACAAGAAGGAATACTCTCTCTCTCTCTCTCTCTCTCTCTTCTCTCTCTCTCTCTCTCTCTCTCTCTCTCTCTCTCACACACACACGAGACTGTGACGTCATCAATGTCTATTAGAATGAGTAAGTCTCTTTCAAAATTATGTCATTCCAAACTGACATCTTCATTTGCCAATTTGGTCGCTCCAATGACACTCTAATTACATCGCGATTGGATATATATATATATGTATATATATATATATACATATACACAGGGCTATTCAAATTGATTCATCCGATTTCAACTGAGAATACTTCCGTACCTATCAACCGTGCATCAACTGGGCACACACCACATGAAAGAGGAAATCTCCGAGTTTTACAAGATCACCGCGAGAGGGCTCCAAATTCACGCCGTGGCCTAGCCTAGCAACAAACAGTCAGTGTGAAAATGGCGTCCGCACAGCAGAAGGCGTTTTGTGTGTTGCAGTTTTCGAGCTGTAAATCGGTAGTCACAGTGCAGCGTGAGTTTCGTCGACGTTACAGAACAGATCCACCGGGTGCTCAGAGCATCCGTCGGTGGTATCGGCAATTCGAGGAAACAGGATGTTTGTGTAAAGGCAAGTCCACAGGACGACCGCGCGTGTCTGAGGAGCGAGTATGGGAGGAATTCGACTATCGTGTCGACGTTGCTCGTGTAACTAGGGGAAGTCACATAGAGCATTTATGAGGTGAGAGACAAAATTTGGACAGTTTTTCTTTTGGTTGATGTATCACAAATCACTCTGTATTTGTAACATTAAAAAATATTCTCATTTGAAATCAGGTGAATCAATTTGAATAGCCCTGTATATATATGCAGAAAAATCGTAATAACACGTGATCTTATTAATAAGCAAACAACCACAGGGAAAAAAGAAAAAGAAACACGAAATCCGAGCGCTTTCGTGATATATTTTTTTCCCTGAAGATGTGAATATATCACGAAAGCGCTCGGATTTCGTGTTTCTTTTTCCTTTTTCCCTGTGGGTGTTTGCTTATATATATATATATATATATATAGAGAGAGAGAGAGAGAGAGAGTTACAAGGACAAGAGCAAACTTTAAAGACCTTTCGGTCCACTCGGGGATCGTCCTGTTATTAAACTGGTTTATTTTTGATTTATTGTAGCAGTATGAGAAAACTGGATAGAAAAGCATAAGACTCTCTCCCCACCCTCCGCTCCTTCCCTGCCAGAGGCAGGTACGGAAAAAGGTTGAAAAACTACCTTGATCCTAGAAAAGTAGCCAAGGAAATTTTACGGGAAAGAGGAGCGTATATAAGCTAGCTTTTCAATTATGCTGTATACGCATAAAGATCGTACCCAAGATAGCACCGCCGTATAAGCTAACCAATAATATACTTGTGCCGATCGAACGTCAACCACTTGGTATCGTCACAAAAACCTCGAACGTATGGTTTTGATTTTATACATAATATTTACGGCTCTGGTTATCGAGGTATCAGTCCAACAAAGAGCCCATGACCCACTTCAGGCTAACCCCAAAGGAATTAAGAAAGGTTAAACGCTCCGTGTCTACACCCACGTACGCGCAAAGCCAACAGGCCGGCATAGTGATCAAATGGTTCTACGAGAAAAGGATGGAAACGCGAATGAAGGACAGAAATCAGATTTTCCACACCGTGCCCTCACCCGTCACGCGCATCCAGCTCCCCAAGAGAAAGAAGAGAAAAAAAAGAAATCGTGACGGCAGAAACGCAACTCTACCTCACATAATCCATGACATACAATTTCTCGAGAGAGAGAGAGAGAGAGAGAGAGAGAGAGAGAGAGAGAGAGAGAGAGAGAGAGAGAGAGAGAGAGTAACCATAAAGTATATTACTGATAATTTTAGTATCAAAATCCACAGCCCATTTATTGTCTGAAACCATGCAAATTACTATTTTATCAGAAAGGAGCTCTCTCTCTCTCTCTCTCTCTCTCTCTCTCTCTCTCTCTCTCTCTCTCTCTCTCTCTCTCTCTCGTTTTATTTCTTGTTCGCATGAAATAAATTCGCGGATGAGATTCTTCAAAAGTTTTTTTCCTCTGCATTTACTCCATTTTAATCTGGTGGAAATTCTTCTTCGTGCCTTCTTTCCTCCATTTCAATGAAGGATTTCTCTCTCTCTCTCTCTCTCTCCTCCTCTCTCTCTCTCTCTCTCTCTCTCTCTCTTCCTCTCTCTCTCTCTCTACATATATATGTGGTATCAAGAGTATATAATATATATTTTTTTTTTCCATGTGCCTTGTTTTTAGGCTCATTAATTTGGAGAGTAGGAAGTGAGGTTATGGGTCAATTGGGTCATGCTCAAGTGGCATAAGAAAAGCACTTGCATGGGAAATTCCATTTCGTGATGAGATAAACACTGTCATGTATGTATGTATGCATATGCGTGTGTGTTTATTTTAAAGAGTATAAAGCTTTGCTTTGACTATCGTTCATGCTATGAAAAGTCATATATATATATATATATATATATATATATATATATATATAGAGAGAGAGAGAGAGGCCCATCAGAGGGGGGCTAGGAGGGCCATTTGGCCTGGGCCTCAAGCTTAAGAGGGGCCTCAAATTTAGAAACTCAGGTTTGAATATAATGTTTTGCAGTGAAAGTAATAATTGGGTTTAGCTATGAGCCTCGAAAGCTGGAAGTGGCCCGGGCCTCTTTTGACCTCTGAGAGGGCCTGTATATATATATATATTATATATATGGTAATGGATAGGCAATCTATGTATATATGCTAAATTTGACATAAGTAGCGCATTTTGTGCGGAGTTAGCTAGTATATATATATAATTGACTAAAATATTCAACACATAATTTCAAAATGTCGTGTTCTGCAGACAAGTTAATGAGTTCCTTGTTAGTCAGTTAAGTAATTGATATTAGACGAAGGGTGTTGTATTATATTATACTATTATATTTTAATGTACTATTATATTATACTGTACTATTACACTATTATATTATTATTCTCATGCTATTACGCCATTATACTTTTATACTATACTCTACTATCATAGTATTATAATTATGCTGTTATACTATTCCCTCCCCTTTTTCCGGTCCCCCCCCGAAATAAAAAACCTGCTGTGAAAATATTGTATTTACGTCATTTTGATACGTATTTAATTTTGTTCGACCTCCGCGTCACTTTTTAGTTCGAACAAAGAAAATGTTTGTTACGAGCGATTATGTTCCGCTTTTACCCTTTCACTCACAGTGAGACACTAGAGTCCCATAAGAAATAATAATATATTGTATAAACCCATTAGTGCCTTTTGGTAGAATGTCGGTAGGAAATTCTACCAGTGGGCACTAATGGGTTAAGATACAAATTTTCGATGTTTAAATATTGATTTAGTTTTGGGTCGGAAGAAGAAGAAGAAGAAGACGCCAAAATGTTCGTAATTTAAGTAACTAATTACCAAAATGTTTAGTTTTCAGTGAAAATAAATCCTATACTTTTTGGTTTAAAGAAAAATATTCGTGAACGATATTAAATGAAATTGTACGTTGACCTATGAAACACTTTATATATATATACTCTAATACATATATAAGGAAGAATATTATATGATGAGCGAAGCATTTGTTAAGGAGAAGTCTTCTTTGTTTAGGAAGGCGGATATTTATTAAGTAATTCTTACAGCGACCATCGAATGCGCTGATGCTCGAACAATAATAGTTTGTCTTTCGTCTCGTCCGTGTTATATCGTATATTGTGGTCGGGTGGATTCCATTTACACCCAATGTTTAAACAAAGGTTACAGTGTATATATATATATATATATATATATATATATATATATATATATATATATATAGTGGTGGACCGGATGTCAGTTTTTCAACATCTGCGAATCTTTAATTTCAATATGCGGATATTTAGTTAATCTATCAATATAATATAGAATTATGAATATATGACATAATTTTTCAAATTTCGTGATATTACTATTATGGCAGGCAATGCATAAGAATTAAAATTAATATTAATGTTTTCATTATGATAAAAAATAATAACTTTCTCAAGAGTTTCAGCCACAGAAAATCCAATGAAACAAGTTCATTCAATTTTCTGTGTTACCAGGTATTTATGTTTTGAGGTTTATATTTGTTTGTTCATTAATAATTAATACTTTACATGAAATGTGCATGACTGGGCCTTATAAGTTACTTTATATGCTAATTTAATTGTAAATTGCATAATTTACGTATTAGAGGTAATATCCGCATAACATCCGCAGTCAGAAGTGCGGATGTTAAAAATGATGCGGATGCCGATATCCGGTCCACCAGCGTCTTTACCACTAGGCTCTCTCTCTCTCTCTCTCTCTCTCTCTCTCTCTCTCTCTCTCTCTATATCTATATATATAATATATATAATATATATATATATATATATATATAGGGTGATTCAGCAAAGAGTACATTAAATTGGAGGATAAAATCCTTGGATAATTCTAAACCACAATGTCTCTATGGTAAAATGTCAGATTCTGCATAGTTTCCATGTTACAATACATTTAAGATGTTGTATTAATGAGAGTGAATATGAAGTGAAACCCCCGTAGGTTTTTGTAATCATTTATTCACAGATCTCGACAGTGTGACCCCTCTTTGTTACAACCTAAAGGAAATGTTCAAAGTTGCCCCCTTCTGCCTCAATGCAGGCCTGTACACGTCGTACCATTGAATGTCTGACGCGTTCCAAAATACCTGGACTATGTTTAATTTGCTCGCACCTGTCACGAACACTTGGCCATAATTCCTCACTTGTTTGAACCTCTGTATCATACACCAACGTCTTTAAATGGCCCCCCACAGGTAGAAATCCAAAGGGTTAAGATCTGGGGAGCGGGGTGGCCAGGGAACGGGGCCACCACGCCCTATCCACCTGTTGGGATAAACAGTATCCAGATATTCCCTTGATGCTCGGGCAAAATGTTCTCTTCTGGAACGCGTCAGACATTCAATGGTACGACGTGTACAGGCCTGCATTGAGGCAGAAGGGGGCAACTTTGAACATTTCCTTTAGGTTGTAACAAAGAGGGGTCACACTGTCGAGATCTGTGAATAAATGATTACAAAAACCTACGGGGGTTTCACTTCATATTCACTCTCATTAATACATCTTAAATGTATTGTAACATGGAAACTATGCAGAATGTGACATTTTACCAGAGAGACATTGTGGTTTAGAATTAGCCAAGGATTTTATCCTCCAATTTAATGTACTCTTTGGTGAATCACCAGGTATATATATATATATATATATATATATATTATATATACATTATATTGAGAGAGAGAGAGAGAGAGAGACTAGTGGTTAAGACGCTGGGCTGCTGGTGAGGCGTGGTTCGAGTTCCACGTTAAGCTGTAGGTCTAAGGTGAAGTGACAAGCTTGATCTTCGTCAGGATGAACAATTCTGACGCAAGCAAAATCAAGGTGTGTGTATATATCAAGGAACCCTTCTGGAATAATTAAATCCACTGTAGTCCGAATAAGTAATGGTAAATGGCAAATACTGAAGTTTTTTCTTTTCCCTCACCAGTTATCTCCTAAGTAGATAGGACCCAGCTTTGGGGCAGGGTCTAGGGTTTAACTCTTTCTCAAGCAGTGTACAATAAAGGATTAAGCAAACGTCTCTTAACCCTTTACTGCCCAGAGGTCTTTCCGAGACTGAATACAATCGTCTGGCATTAGCCAGAACAAAATCAATAAAGTAACACTGCCCGATAAAGGGTTAAAGCTAACCTAGACAACTACATTCAGAACCTCGATATACGTCGGATTGAATTCACATCAAAGATCATGTTGGACTTCCATCATGGAAAAGAAAAACGTTTATATTTATCATTTACCATCACAGCATTACTTATTCAGATTATAGTGGATTTATCTCAGAAAGGTTCTTTGTTCCATGCATATTAGGTCTGTGTATTCTGTAAAAGTTATCTCGGGACTATTCTGAATTGTATTACACACACACACACACACCACACACACACACACCACACACACACATATATGTATTACCGTCCCTGCATAGCTAGTTACACACTTCTGCCGAAGTCTGTAAAGTTTCTCAAAATATGGATGGAACCCGTTTTTTTTGGCATTCTACTTTAGTGCATCCACTTTAGCATCATCATGCCTGAAAAATGATGTCCGTTTAGATAACTTTTCAACCATGGAAAAGTGTAAAAATCAGAAATAGCAAGGTTTGGAAAGTATGGCGGATGTGATAGAACAGCTGTGCCAACCTCTCACAAATTTTACGTTACCAACAGCGATCGGTGAGAGGCTGCATTATCGTGTTGGAGAACCTAATTTTTTTTTCTGTCTACAACTCTGGTTGCTGTCTACAGTTTGCGTCTCGGAGACGACAGAATATATCTCTATCTCTTTGGTTACGGTTCTCCTCTCCGCTATAAACTTGTAATGAACGATGCCGTTGTGGTCAAAAAACGACCTCTAGCATCATCATATCTTTCGAGCGATCAGTGCGAAACTTCATGGGATGTGGAGAACGTTTGCCCTTCCACACGGAGGACTCTCGCTTGGTCTGGGTGTCGTATAGAAAACACCGAGTCTCGTCCCCCGTTATGACCCTCTTTAGCGGAGTTGGATCTTAATCTGCCGCGTTAATCGTGTCTCCGCAAACTATTTCTCGTTCCTGGTGCTGATCATCCTTGAGGAGTCGTGGCACGACGTGTTAACACGCGTGATGCGTGGTAGTAGGGTATATAACGCGTACGTACGTACGTGTATACGTTGGTCTTTCTAGAGCAATACATATATAACTTCAGCGATTCCAGTCTCGAAATAGATTGAATCGACAACGTATATTGTCACTCAAAAGTTTTAGAACTTTTCATACAATATCGTTGCCAGTGATTTAATGCCTTCATGTATCTCAGGGAAAAGTTTACTTTTCAAGTTTTCAAAAACATTCGCACATTTTTCTTTTCCTGCTTAGGCCTTTCTTTCAAAAAGAAAAAAGGATGCGCAACTGGTGGACCGTGGGCCACATGTGGCTCCACTGGGTGATTTTTTACGGCCCACAGTTTTGCTTCTGTGAAACTGAAGTAAAAACAATCGTACATACAAATTTGTATTCAAATTTGTTTTGTCGTTTTGAAATATAACTTTCGCCGCAAGTTTTGATGTGTTACATTATTGGACTTTGAATATATATATATATATATATATATATATATATATATATATATATATATATATAACTGCAAACACGCAGTATAATTAACGTAAAGAACGACGCTTGTATAGGAGATATTCCGCGCAAGATGAGAGAGAGAGAACGAAACAAATGAAAAAATGAGGTAACCACTCGGGAATCGAACCCGGGATCTTCCGATTGCCGGTCAGATATGATAACCACTACACCATGGGCCTCACTCTTCCAAATGCCGTAATTCTTCTACATACTCGCAGAAACCAATGCCCCAAGGGGGCACCTTCCGCATGCCGTAACATTATATACATTTAACTGCAAACACCTCATTTTTTCATTTGTTTCGTTCTCTCTCTCTCATTTTGCGCGAAATATCTCCTATACAAGCGTCGTTCTTTACGTTATATATATATATATATATATATATATATATATATATATATGTATGTATGCAGTAAAATCACAGAATAACACGTGATCTTATTAATAAACAAACAACCACAGGAAAAAGGAAAAAGAAACACGAAATCCGAGCGCTTGCGTGATATATTCACATCTTCAGAGACAAGAAAGAAAAATTCTTTCTTGTCCTGAAGATGTGAATATATCACGAAAGCGCTCGGATTTCGTGTTTCTTTTTCCTTTTCCCTGTGGTTGTTTGCTTATATAATATATATATGTGTGTGTGTGTGCAGAATTCCTGTTTGTGTCACATGTATGAATTCATGAATAATAATTAATTAAGCCACTTTCACGGATGGCATCAATGTTAAATCTTAAAGGAACTGTTTTCACTTGTTACATGACATCTGAACACACACACACATCTATATATATATATATATATATATTAGCACCCAACTATAATTATAATAATGACTGTTGATTGCTTAGAGAAAATTCAGTCGAATGATCCGTTAGTGAATGGCTTTGAAATTGGGCAACCCTACTTTAAAATATAAAAATGTCACCTTTATTTGAACGGGATAAAGCACCGATAAAATTTTGGGAATCTTCTTCCAAGTTTCTAAAAAAGATTGCGATCCCTTAATTTAAAAAAAATAATAATAAAAAATAAAAAATATATTTTCGTTAATAGCATTTCTTTTAAATTAATAATCCGTAATATTATTTTAATTAAGAATTACTAAAAATAAACTAAATTGGAGGAATGTATTAAAAATAGAGCTCGTAGAGGGATCTCGTCTTTTTGGGGTAGACTCGCATTTTTTTTTATTATTCTTAGAAATAAAACGCGCGAATGTTGTGATTTACGAAATATTTATTCTTCAATTTATTGAAGAATAACAAATGCAAAAAACTTCACTTTTTTT
The DNA here is from genome assembly GCA_023014485.1 of Bathynomus jamesi. NCBI lineage: Eukaryota > Metazoa > Arthropoda > Malacostraca > Isopoda > Cirolanidae > Bathynomus > Bathynomus jamesi. The sequence goes on from JAJOZX010003983.1 coordinate 207,710, forward strand.
CTACGTGAAGGTCAAAATATTCGTTTTTCTGTATCGACCCGAAGAGGATGCCAGTGGGCATCGAAACTGTTGTGGAAATAAACTCTTTCTATTAGAGTGGGTTTTTATTATCATATGAAGGCTAATATTGAAATTTCGTTTCTATATTCACATCTTTTTAACTTTTTTTGTAATTTCTATATCTATATCGATTCAAAAGGAAATTTCTATACCTATACATTGGCGTCGATCGTAGGGAGGGGGACGGGGGGGACATGTCCCCTCCACTTTTTCGTGTGGGGGGGACAACATACCAATTACCATGTTTATTTGAAGTTGTATTTCTTTACTACAGTATATCTATCTTTGATAATTTTTGAATGTGTCATTTGTTTATGCGTATCTAAAGTAGCAAGTTTCGTAACAAGTATAATTTTTGAGAAGCGATCGACGCCCATGTACCTATAACTTATCACGCGGGCGTCAGGTAGCTCAGTGGTTACTGGTGGCGGACTCCGAGCGTTGTGACGCTCGTTCGCTCCCGACCGCTGGCATCGGGTGGAGTCGAGTTGGCTGTTTACTTCGTTTCCGCTCTGGCTCTGGTAACTCTCCGGACACATTCACCCTCGCGTCGTGGGGAAATAAATGAGTTTGTTGGATGTTACCTTTAACTAATACGTATCATGCTCAGTTTAAAATAAAACAATGAAGGTATCGTCAATAGAAACATTTTTACGTTATTTGGATAATTTTCATTATGTAATTATTTTTTGAGAATTAAAATGGATGTAGGAATAAAGAAAGAACCGATTTTAGCCTCCCTTTTGTTAGTTGCAAAGAAGAATACTCGTGGTTGATTACTCACGGTTACGTTAGTTTCTGCCCTCTCTATATACTGACACCTTGTTGAAGATTTATTTCTATACGTATATCTATACTTTTACCGTGTACTGTTATTTATATCTATATTGTGTATATATACGAGTATATCTAAACCGGATGACATCCCTGATAACAGCGAATTTGGAAGAGCGTTTCTTTCATTAAAACTGAGACTATATTTTGAAAAGAGTTATTTATTTAATTTTACTCACAAAACACGGAATCTCACGACAAGAATGAAGAAAAATGCCAAAAAAATTAATTTTAAAGAAATAAGTGACCGTAATAATAGTTTCGAGGCTAGATTACGCCCATTTTGTTCTCCCGAATGAAAGAGTTTCCAAACATCTATTTATAGCATATTTGAAAATAGATATATTTACTCATAATGTTGTTACTAAACCCGAAACGTTTCTCTAAAGGACGTCCATTCATTGCCGGTATACAAAAAATTATCGCGTACCGTAACTACTTGTCAGATAAATATAACTTTATTTGTGAACTGTGGACAGTAGTAAGTTATCAGATTAAGTAAGTTACGCAAATTATAAATAGGAAATATTTAACGCGTCTCTTCTAAATAAAGTTCGTTAATGAACGTTCAACGTTCTTCCCTCAAAAAAAATTATGTACAGTCGATTAAAAAAGTCTCGTCGTGAGATTCCGTTTTTATCGATATTTATAGACTAAAAAATGCCCAGCGTTTTCACGACAGAAGTTTTTGAAATGAAGTGTACAAACAGAATAGTTGTATGAAGACTTTTGCTCATGCATTTGATGTATATTAGGGTGGAGTGAAAAATATATTTTTTTTAATTTCAAAATGCTTCGGGTCGGGAAAGTTGCGTATTTATGTGAAACGTACTGCGTGAAATTTTTGTAATCGTACAGCTATAATTAAATTGTGCACACTGAAGTTTTTGGAAATTGGCAAAATTACTAATATTTCGCCATTTTTATTAAATTAAATTACAAAATTACAAAAATATTTTACACATTACGTGTCCAAAAAAAACAAAATAAAAATGGCGAAATTTTAGTAATTTTGCCAATTTTTAAAAACTTTTGAGTTCAGTGTGCACAATTTAATTATAACCGTACGATTACAAAAATTTCACGCAGTACGTTTCACATAAATACGCAACTTTCCCGACCCCAAAAGCATTTTGAAATTAAAATAAATATATTTTTCACTCCACCCTAATGTACACATGTTCTCTCCACCGCATCGTCATTCATTATATATAAGGTAACGCAAAAGTCAGGAGTCAAAGGGCCATCATTGTATAAATTATACATTTTTTAACTAAAAAATTATAAAAAAAAGTAATTTTTATTGAAAAATAGTGGCGGCTATAAACGGAAAACATTCATTCTCTCTGGCTCCTTTGAATCCAGACTTTTGTGCCACCATATATATATATATATATATATAATATATATATATATAAGCAAACAACCACAGGGAAAAAGGAAAAAGAAACACGAAATCCGAGCGCTTTCGTGATATATTCACATCTTCAGGAAAAGAAGATGTGAATATATCACGAAAGCGCTCGGATTTCGTGTTTTTTTCCTTTTTCCCTATGGTTGTTTTGCTTATTAATAAGATCACATATTATTTGTGATTTTTCTGCATATATATATATATATGTATATATATATATATATATATATATACCATTGTCCAGTATTATTATTCCACACTATAAATGATTCGAGCTTTCATATAATATTTAGAAGAAAGGTGGTCCGGATAAAGACAGACTCTTTTGAGAGTTTGAAAAAAAATTTCTTTGACCTTTTTTTGGTTAAAGTTCGTCAGTCCAAAAGTGTGAAAAGGAATGTGTGACGACAACGGAACCATAAATATATTTCCTTTCAGACCTTCACTACAGCTACAGGAAACCTTTTCTTGGGTATTACTGAAAAGCAGTTTTTTCCAAGAGAGCATGGCGGAGAAACACATTTTTAATTAACGGGTAAAGTGTTTGAGTTCTCTTGCTATATACAGGGTGTCCGGGCTTAAATGGCAATAAAATAAAACATTATGAATGTATTTTATTGCCATTAAGCCCGGACACCCTGTATATATATAACCTTACAACCTTACAACCTTACAAAGGTTCCACGTGATGATTTCTCATTTCGCGAAGGTCAAGCGTGTCGCCCTCCTCTCGAGTTGGCCTGGTGAAGTAGTGAGTTGGATTCTTGCGCTCTCCACCTCACATAGCCAGGTACGCCCGGCTCATCGGGGATTGTTCTGAGCCAGGCGTCAAGTCTTCTTTTGAAGATTTTCCACTGCAACTCCCTTCGTGTTTCTTAGGTCTTTGGGCAGCTGATTAAATAGTTTTGGTCCTCTCACTACAAAACTATTTTCTTTCAGGGTTAAGGATGTTCCCTGTCTCGCCTTCAATTTGGGAATACGACACAGTCTACCGTTTCTACCTTCCACCGTTGTTTGGGGAGTTATGGGATTCAGAGTAAGATTAGGGACTAGTTTCTCCATTATTTTCCAAGTGTAAATAATGGTGTATCTCTCTCTTCTCCTTTCCAGTGAATATAGGTTTAGTTCTCGTAACCTTTCCCAGTAATTTAGTTCTTTGCACCCATTGATCTTGGCTGTGAAACTTCTTTGAATCCCCTCCAGCTGTCTAAGTCTTCTTTTTTAATGGGGATGTTAGGACCGAGCAGTATTCCAGTTTGGGTTTATTATCAGGGTTTTCAGTAGGGGATCATTACATTCCTATCCCTTCGTTTAAAAGTTCTCAATATCAGACCCGTTATTCTCTTTGCTCTGTTTACTGCTATCTTATTTTGTGTTCAAATTTCGCATCATCTGTCATTACAACCCCTAAATCTTTTGCTCTGGAATTTCTCTGGACTTCCTGTCCATTTGGGGTATAATATTCCATGGACTTTAGGTCTTCTCTTTTTCCGTACCGTAATAGCTGAAATTTCTCGGTGTTAAACTTCATATTGTTGTCTTCCGTCCACTTGTAAATTTTGTTTATGTCGGTTTGTAGAGATCCTATGTCTTCTGGTTTTCGTATTTTTCTACTGATCTTTGTGTCATCTGCAAAGGATGTTACTGTGCTGTCTCTGGTAACGTCCTCATCTATGTCAGTTAGCATGATTATGAAGAGTAGTGGAGCTAATACCGTTCCTTGTGGTACTGAGCTGAGGACCTCTGATTCTGATGAAGATACTCCTTGTACTGTAACGACTTGCCTCCGCTCACTAAGGAAATTATATATCCATTTCCCTACTTTTCCTGTTATTCCCATATATTTCAGTTTATGTATTATAATTCCATGGTCACACTTGTCGAACGCTTTATATATATATATATATATATATATATATGTAAAGAACGACGCTTGTATAGAAGAGCGTTCCGCACAAGATGAGGAGGGAGAACGAACAAATGAAAAATGAGGTACCACCCGGGAATCGAACCCGGGATCATCCGATTGCCGGTCAGATATGCTATCCACTACACCATGGACCCTCGATCAATCAGAAGTCGTAATTCTCCTACATACGAGCAGAAACCAATGCCCTGAGGGGGCACCTTCGCATGCCGTGCATATATACATTTTAACTGCAAACAACACAGTATAATTAATGTAAAGAACGACGCTTGTATAGAAGAGCGTTTGCAGTTAAAATGTATATATGTACGGCATGCGTAGGTGCCCCCTCAGTGCATTGGTTTCTGCTTGTATGTAGGAGAATTACGACTTCTGATTGATCGAGGTCCATGGTGTAGTGGATAGCATATCTGACCGGCAATCGGATGATCCCGGGTTCGATTCCCGGGTGGTACCTCATTTTTCACTTGTTCGTTCTCCCTCCTCATCTTGTGCGGAACGCTCCTCTATACAAGCGTCGTTCTTTACATTAATTATACTGTGTGTTGTTTGCAGTTAATATATATATATATATATATATATATATATATATATCTGTGTGTGTAAACGTCGACATATGTTTATGTTCACACACCTTAGAGTCTCTTGACTCGCATTTGGGCGGAGGGTTTAGGGAGTAGGGGGGTCACTCAGTGGCCTTGACAATTGACACTAGTCTCAAGGCTGCCAGATTTGGTATTACAGGGTGTGTGCCACCCAAAAGTTTGCGTTCTATGGCGGTAAAAATAATCTTGTAATTTTTATGTTTACAGTTGCGTTTCAGGGATTTTTATCGCTACGTTCCCCTAATTATTTGCCAAAATGAGATATGAAAGTTGGCTGAAATGTCTTCTATACTACTGGAAAGAGAGAACTCTAAACATTGAAATAGGCACTTATAAGTTATAGTGAACACTTTTTTTTTTTAAATTCAGATATATATGTAATGTTGAAAAGAAATTATGCAAGCAGTTGATAGGTCAAGCATGTCTGCGATTGCTTTATGGTTGAAGTGAATGTTCTTTTAAATAATATTCATATTGCAGAAACTATCGAAACACACACACACACACACACATATTAAAGGCTCACCACTGTGTTTTACATAACATCTGCTATTTATGCTTCCGTCCATAGACTAAAGCCGGGAAGAAGAATCATTATGAGCATCATAATTTTTCGCATTATAATGACAACACAATAATGCTTTCAAAAGCCAAATATTTCCCTCCATTTTGAATTGTGATTTATACGTTAAATCCAAGAATAACCAACTAAAATCTTTTATCTTTCACTTTTGGCCTAAATCAACTTTATTTATATATATATATTTATTTATTTATTCTCTTAGTTAACGAAGTTTGTATCTTGTTGTGGCTTCTGGAAACGTTTACTGACCCTATTACAAAGTGGTTCCTTTTTTTTAACATAATGGATTTTATTGAATTTAGCAATAGATTTCCTTTAAATTCTCTTTAAAGCCTCTTGAAAATAAATATTTATTGGGATTTCATATTTAAAGGAAAAAATATATATATTTATTTGGATATTTTATTGCTTTCCCGTTTTCCACCAAAGATTTTGTTGGTCATGATTTATTTTTAAAGGAATTTAAGAGTTTTAGTATGAATAACGAGGCCAAGCACATCAGTGCATGTCATCTTTAATGACTGTTTATAGTTTTAGATTATTTATACTATTTTGTATTATTTATTATTTATATATTTTTATATTATTTAGAGAGAGAGAGAGAGAGAGAGAGAGAGAGAGAGGAGAAGAGAGAGAGAGAGAGAGAGAGAGAGAGAGAGAGAGTTACAAGGATAAGGGAAAACCTCAAAGACCTTTCGGTCCACTTGGGAGGTTCCTGTTATTAAACTGTTCATTTTTTTAACTATTCTAGCAGTAGTAAAAAAAATAGACAGAAGAGCATAAGGCTCTCAGCCCCCCTTCCGCTTCCTCCCTGCCAGAGGCATGTACGGAAAAGGGTTGAAAAAATACCTTGATCCTAGAAAAGTAGCCAAGAAAATTTTACGAGAAAGAGGAGAATATACAGTATAAGCTAACTCTACAATTACGCCGTGCATACAGAAATCGTACACTAGATAGCACCTCCGTATAAACTAACCAATAAATATATCATACTTGTGCTGATCGCACATCATGAACCACCAACTCTATCTCAATTAATCCACGGCATATATTTAAGAATTTTTTTTTTTTACGAAATTATGTGTTTCTACAAAATATTTTTCTACAGTTTCCTTACAGTTTGATACTGGTTTCATTATTCGTTGTATTTAGCTCCTAATATAAGTAGGCCTATATGTCCTAGTCTGTAAGTTCTCATTAGAGGTTTAAGTCTATTATAAAGATCTTGTAATCATATCTGTTTTATTATATAATTATTATAATTATATCTAATTAATTATCAGATTTGAGCTTGTAAAGCGTACACGCTCGCTGAAGGCAGTTTACAACTGTATAGAACATCCGTATTTAATAATGAAATTTTACTCATGAAAACTGTATATATTTGTAATTAAATACAAATAAATAAATATGTATACTACTGTTATGGATGTGTGGATGCAGTTTTGGACGAGTTTGAAATTCAGCATGAAATTATATGCGATAATTTTCTGAAAGTGAACGGAGGAATGAGAGAATTTAAAGGAGAGAAACGCAGATCAGAATATAAAAATAGGCAATAAACCAAGCTACTGCGGAGGAGTTGATCTCAACTTGGAAAATGGAAAATTTTAAACCTTTATTATTATTTTTATTATTATTATTATTATTATTATTATTATTTCTTATGTACGAGTTGCTTAAGTTATTACAGTTTATTTCTATGTTACTTTTGCTAATTATTTTCAGTAATTATAAAGCTTTCATCAAAAAGGAAAAGCAATTCAAAAAAGGTTAACATATAACTAAAAGCAGGTTTGATTAAATGCAAAAATTTCGGTTCGGTTAAATTTCGTGGGCTGTGTGTGTTACCTGTCCTCAGCGTGGGCCAGTGCCATTCTCTCTTAGGTTAGGTTAGGAATGTCCATAGAATATCCCCTCAACGCCGTTGCATGGCGAATTTGCTTTTCCGGGATATATATATATATATATATATATATATATATATATATATATATATATATATATATACCTTTCAACCTTTCAAATGTTCCGCGCAATGATTCCTCATTTCACGAAAGTCAAGCTTGTCGCCTCCTATATATATATATTATATATCAGGTCATCCCATAAGTAATGTCGTTTTTTAGATCGGAATTTGAAGGACAAAAAAAACTCAACTGAAACTTTTTAATCTAGTATATATTTTCCATCGGAATCAATGACACTCTGACAATGTCCTACAAGCTTTTCAGTGCCATGTTTATAAAATTCAGGCAGTTTTGAGGCAAAAAACGTACAAAGACTGGTGTGCAGGTCATCTAAAGAAGTATACTGTTTCTCGTCAAGATAGTTTTGCAGACTCCTGAAGAGATGATAATAATCTGAAGGCGCAAGGTCTGGAGAATATGGAGGATGTGGAAGTTTTTCCCACCCAAGCTCCTCAATTTTTGCGGAAGTGATCCGAGCAGTATGAGGACGTGCGTTGTCGTGGTGGAACACGATTCCTTTCCGATTAACCAAAGAAGGTCTGTTTTCTTTTAGTGCAGTGTTCAATCGATCCAGTTGTTGACAGTAGACTCGAGCGGTGATTGTTTGGTTGTGTGGTAAAGTTTCAAAGTGTATTACACCACCTTTATCCCACCAAACACTAAGCAACACCTTCCGAGGGTGAAGACTTGGTTTTGGCTGTGGTGTCGCTGGTTCTCCGGCACAAACCCACTGTCGACGGCGCTTAACATTCTGGTACAGTATCCACTTTTCATCACCAGTCACTAAACGGTGCAAAAGCGGATCTTGGAGTTCACGGGAATGAAGAGCTGTGCTAATGTTTACCCGCATCCTCAGATTGTCGACCGACAATTCATGTGGCACCCATTTTCCTAACTTAGGCACTTTCCCGAGTTGTTGCAAATGTCGATGGATGGTGGACGGGGATGAATTGAATTTCTGGGCCAATTCTTCGACAGTTGTTGAACAGTCTTCTTCAAGTGCGGTTAACAGCAGGTCATCATCAAACTCAGCAGGGCGTCCAGAGCGTGCTGCATCTGTCAAACAGCAGTCACCATTCCTAAACTTTTGAAACCATCTTTGATATTTCCTCACATGCAGAATATCGTTGCCATAAACTTCCTGAATGTTTCGCGTTGCTTCAGTAGCACTATTCCCTTTTTTGAACTCGTAAAGCATTATATGCCTGATATGCTCTTCTGATACCGCCATGTTTATGAGGGGTTCACATAAAGCAAAACACACGTCTTCACTGGTCAAGGTCTGTAAAGTATGTAGTGAAACACGATAGATCTCCTCTTAGATATAACCTTCGGAAAATGTATGCTTAAACCGAGCAGGACTATTTTAAACTTAATCTATCGTAAAAAACGACATTACTTATGGATGACCTGATATATATATATATATATATATATATATATATATATATGAAATCTAAATTTGCTCCCGTAAAAGATGTTAGGTTCAGAGTGCCGTATTAGCATATAAATTAATATTAGACTTATCAATTATGATGTTACAGTTATGGAAAATGAAATGGAAGAACGTTATAATCCGATTATTAACATCCGTTTTATTTAGAGCAATAAACGATTATAAGAAAAACCCAATTCTAACACAGGTGACACTTAATTATTAGTTTATATATACAGGTAACGCCTCACATTTCGAAAAATCTAAGCGAAATGTGACTGCTACATATAAATACCAATTATCGAAACACACACACACACACACACACGTCAGCATCTACCCGCAAAAGTAGGTACCAAAATTTTCAATTTTACAGGGTGCGTCAAAAGTCTGGAAACATAGGAACTATGCATTTCAATGCAAATATATGTATACAGTATATGTATATTTGCATTGAAAAGCATAGTTCCTACGTTTCCAGACTTTTGACTCACCTTGTATATATTTAAAAAGGTAATGAACTTAACATAACTTAAACTAACTTAACCTTAGAACCATCAGACAAAGAAAGACGCAATAAAGGGTTCAGACGCAACTGCCGGCTAAAAAGATTTTAGGTTAAATTCCTATTTGCGAGGTACTTAGCTAACCTAAACTAATCTACTTTAAGCTAACTTAACCGAATCAAGACAAACATATTATCATTTTTCTAACAGCAAAATGTTTGTAGATTGTTTTATTACAAATTTTTAATGTCAACGATGTTCATCTCTTCGCAAGCATTATATCGATAGGCTAAAAGTTAGCAAGGCTCCAGGCCCTGACGCGTTTTATCCCAGACATTTGAAAGATTTGAAAGACGTTATCGTAGGCCCCTTAACGAAGATTATTAATCAGTCACTCGAAACGGGGATTATTCCTGACGACTTCAAATTAGCTAACGTCACGGCCATTTTTACAAAAGGCGACCACGCAGTAGCTAGCAATTATAGGCCCATTAGCTTAACGTCAATTGTCGGTAAACTTTTGGAATTTGTAGCTAGGGATCGTATCATCGATCACTTAGACAGTCGAGATTTGATTAATACTAGTCAGCATGGGTTTCGACGCCATAGATCTTGTTTAACTAATTTGTTAGAATTTTATAACGAATTAGTGCGCGAATACGATAGGCATAGAGCGGCTGACGTTATTTATTTAGATTTTAAAAGCGTTCGATACAGTTCCGTATAGAAGATTAATTGCGAAGGTTAAAGCGCACGGTATACGCGGTCAGGTAGCTAACTGGTTAGAAGAATGGCTTCGTGCTAGGAGGCAGAGGGTCGTAGTTAATGGTAGTGAATCGGGATGGTTGGATGTAGGTAGCGGTGTCCCACAGGGTTCAGTGTTAGGCCCATTGCTATTCGTAATTTACATTAACGACATAGATGTAGGATTGACTAGTAACGTGTCAAAATTCGCGGACGATACTAAAATAGGCGGTAAGGTTGTTAACGAGGACGATAGAAATTGGCTCCAAGACGATGTAAATAGGATTATGGAGTGGACGGATAAGTGGCAGATGCAATTTAACGTAGACAAATGTAAAGTTTTGCATATAGGTTCTCGTAACAATAATTACACGTACACGATGGATGATAGAGAGTTAGCGAGCGTTGACGAGGAAGTAGATTTAGGCGTACGCGTATCTAAGGATTTAAAAGTTAGGAACCACTGCCTGGATTCTTGCGCAAAAGCTAATAGGATGTTAAGCTTCATAGCGCGTAATTTCGAATTTAAATCGAAGAATATTATATTGCCCCTTTACATGTCCCTAGTCAGGCCTCATTTAGAGTATGCCGTTCACTTTTGGTTCCCGTATTTGCCTGAGGATATTGATAAGTTGGAAAGGGTTCAGCGTCGTGCCACGAAACTAATTCCGTCATTGCGCAACAAGCCTTATGAAGATAGGATTAAAGAGTTAGACTTGCATTCACTCGAAACTAGGAGATTAAGGAGGGAGCTTATTGAAGTTTTCAAAATCGTTAATAAAATCGAAAACGTAAATTTTGACAAATTGTTCACTTTCGATAATAGTAATACTCGTAATAACGGATTTAAGTTGCGTGGCAGACGTTTCATTATTAATATCGCTAAAAACTTCTTTAGGTTTAAAGTAATTGATAAATGGAGTAATCTTCCCGCGTCAGTCGTTCACTCTACCAGCGTTAATATGTTTAAGAACCGTTTAGATAGGCATTTTAAAAATATTAACTTTGTTTAAAATAAATAAACAGTTAGCAACAGGAGCTCTGGGGGTGGTGGTCGAGGATGGGTCTGTTGACGATAATGCCAGCTTGTGACATGCCAGCGTGTGATGCCAGCAATAAAATTATTATTAAAAAAAAAAAGTTAGACTAACACAAAGGTAGATGTAGCTCGTAGCGTAAACTAACCCACTTTTTGTTTTACTTTACCTACTTTTTTTTTCTTTCTTATCCTCTCCTTACTTGCATGTCTGTAACTCTCTTTACTTGCATGTCTGTAGTTTGCATGGTATGACAGTGAGTTAAGACTGTGTTTGCATGGTTTGTAAGCGTTCTTATTTTACTTCTTTTCATCTTTCACCCCTTTCCTGTCCTCTTCGACTATTTTTCCGACTTGTCGGCAGTGGCCGGCGGATGATGATGGGGAGTCATTCTTTCTCTTTTTCTGAATGAATTTTAACCCAAGAATGATAGGTTTTGCTACTTACTTAACCCCTTATTCTCCTCTTTTAACTCCCTCCTCTTTCCTTTCTCTCGGGCTAACCTTAGAGTGGATCTTAGAGTCTTTGTTAGCCTTAGCTTCTGTAGATCTGTAGATCATAATTTAGACTTTTTGATAAATGAAACGAACGGGCAATTAGAACGTGTCAAAAATGGATGTGCGCTACTAAAGTTTTATTGAACCTGACAAAGTCATCTTACGTGAGTTTTACCACAAAACATATAAATACAAGCTATCAAATAAAAATTGGGCATATTATTTTTGTAAGGGTGAATGAAGTTAAAGTGTTTGGCATTAATTGAGATGGAAAACTAAATTTCAAAAGTCACGCACAACATATCAAATCCAAAATATCAAGACTTCTATTCATATTATTTAAACTAAAAAAGACTCTTCCTCAAAACACACTCCTTACCCTGTATTATTCCTTCATTCATTCACATTTATTATATTGCATTGCAAAATGGAGTAGTTGAAAGAAATATATAAAATATCCTTTGGAAGTCATTCATAAAAAATGTCAGAACTCTCTTGAATAATGACGACAGATAAAGTCACACTTCCCCAATGTTCAAGGAACTATGATAAATATTTCAAAACTAAATGACTTTATACAAAGTTAATGTTGCTGTCAATATGTTCAAAGTTATCAGTAAAAATCAACAAACATCACCATTTCAAAGAGCAATCACCTCGATGATATACACCATCATTATAACATCAGACTGCCCAGAGATTTTATACACAAACCAAATTATACAAAGGAAACTGCGTGAAATGCAGTCTTTTTCAAAGGAGAGGATGTATGGAATGCAATTCCCATAAATATCAGACAGGTTTCATCATTAAATGTATTTCGCAAATCGCCAAAGAAGTACTTCATTAGCTTCTGCTGATGTATAAGTTCATTCGTGGCATTACCATAGTAATTAAGTTCCCATTTTACAAATTAACAATCTAAAATATGTCAATTTCATTAAGCATAATTTATTTTCTACTAAATGTACGACAAATAATTTAATTTAAAATTATTTATAGTTTTTAATTATTATTATTATTACTTGCCATTTACAATTTTCTTACGTAATAAATAAATTAAATCCCATTAATTTTTCCTAAAAAGCTTCGATATTTTCATCGCCATATTCAGATTAGAATACTGTAAATATATTAATACCGTGTGTGTATATATATATATATATATATATATATATATATATATATAGTATGTTAACACAGACCATGCATGGAACAAGGAACTCTTCTGGGAAATTACATCCACTATAATTCGAATAAGTAATGATAAATGACAAATACTATAGTTTTTTCTTTTCAAGCTGGATCCTATATGCTTTGCAGATAGCTGGTGAGGAAAGCTATATTTTGGGGCCTCTTTGCGAGTAACCCGGTGCCCACGTTGGGCTTTCCATCATGAAAAAGAAAAACTATAGTATTTGTCATTTATCATTACTTATTCGAACTATAGTGGATGTAATTTCCCAGAAGAGTTCCTTGTTCCATGCACGGTCTGTTTTTAACATAGAAGTAGAGGAAATTGTAGAGGAAAGTATTGAAAAATATTGTCAAACTGTCAATTGTATTCTTTTTCTGAATAAAGATTTTGTTCTTGTTTTGTGATGTTTCCTTGTATCAGAAACGTTCTTCACATAAAAAGATTACCCCATTACGTTACACTCGGTCTCACCCCCATCCCCAAATATATAATATTATAATGTTTCAGATCGACAAAGACCCTAGGGTCCACTCATGACTGGTCTACCTAACCGTGTTTGTAATTGTGTATTGCGCGTGTCCTCCGTGGTGGCGGAGGGGACCTACAATTTTACGAGGTATGCGTACAGAAATTAGTGTGCTCATCATGGGTACTCAAAGAACCACGAGTATTCTTTTAAAATAACATAAAAAAAGTTTATAAAGATAGGGTCGTTCTTTTTACCGTGTACGGAAAATTCCCAGTCGGAATATTGCCAGACGGAAAATTGCCAGGCGGAAAATTGCCAGTGGGGAAAATTGCCAGTGAGAATATTGCCAGGCGGAAAATTGCCAGTGACAAAAATATGTAAAAATTTAGAAAGTAAAGTAATTGAGAAAAAGGACGTGTGTGTGTGTGCGTGTGTGTGTGTTCCAGCCATAACTCCAAAATGGAAGCAGTTACAAACATGAACCTTCACACACATATTGATTAGGTCCCCAGGTTGTGCACCTGGGTGTTAATACATAAATAAATAATTAAAATTACTGGGCCCGAAGGCCCCAGCACCGCGATTAAACTATATATACTATTATATATATATATATATATATATATATATATATATATATATATATCGAAACCTATGGTAAAATTATTGAATACCCGGTTAGGTTCATTGAATGCCAGGTTTGGTCCTCTGTACGCCCTTGACGATTGGTTAGGTTAAGTCGTGATATATATATATATATATATATATCGAAACCTATGGTAAAATTATTGAATACCCGGTTAGGTTCATTGAATGCCAGGTTTGGTCCTCTGTACGCCCTTGACGATTGGTTAGGTTAAGTCGTGATATTTTCGTTAGCTTTAACGAAAAGGCTTTAGCTCAGACCAAGAAATTGCACTTCGAAAGAGGGGAAGAGAGAGATACTGCCATAAAGTACAAAAATATCAATGACAGTTTGGAGAAAGTCATCCGTCAGTATAATGAAGAAGATAAATTGACATTTCTTCGATCTATTGCTTATAATCTTCATACTTTTTGAGGCTTTCCTTTCCTTAACAAGTTTTAGCATTTTAAAATTTTAAATAATAATATTTTAATAAATAAATCCTTTTTTGTGAATTTTAGTTTTTTTCTCACTGGCAATATTCCGGCCGGCAATATTCTCACTGGCAATTTTCCCCACTGGCAATTTTCCGGCTGGCAATTTTCCGCCTGGAAATTTTCCGGCTGGCAATGTTCCTACTTCCCTTTTTACGGACCTATAAGTTCAATGTTCCCTCTAATTTTTTTTAGTCCGTGTGCGCAAGAAATTTTCGTTGTGTCTACATTTAGATTCATGGTGAAAAATTGTGCAAACTTTCCTGATCGCTATTATCTTCAAAATGAAATATATATATAAATATTAAATACTTAATAAATATTATTTCCATAAGGTGATAGCTCGATCATTACGGTACTATTAAATGGATATTAAAAAACTGTTTACGATATTATATATTCTTAAAAAAGAAAACATTTTAGCCATTCTAAAAATAGGAATAAATAAAAAAAATAGTAAAATAAAATTCAACAAAATAAAGAAATAAAACAAAAGTAACATTAATTGAAAATGACTATTTTAGTTATCATTTCTCAAAACAATTTTTAGCATTTAGCAATTTAAAATAGACTATCAAGATTAATACATGATTTTATCCATTCACAAAATAGGAATAAAATTAAAAATAATAAAATTCGATAAAATAAAATATAATCAAAATAACATTAAATGAAAGCGCCTTTCATTTAAGTATGATTATGATTTCTCCCTACGTTCTTTAGCATTTGCCCATTTCAAATAAACTCTATGAAGATTAATACATCCGTCATCATTTAGGTAACTTTTAATTCGCATGAGCGTGTCCAAATGATTTTCTTTGAAGCCGTTTCTTAATTTGTTCTTGTTCATTAAACTGAAATTTTTGAAATTACTTCATTTACTGTCGTGACTCATGATACGCTTGAGCCTGTGCGCATTTTATTTTGCTGCGTACGCGGGTTTCACAACGCGTGTGCGCGCGCACACGCGCACGCCTTAGAGGGAACATTGGGCCGCTATAACCCATCGGATCGACAAGATCGACAATCTATAAAAACTAACCTAGCCTAACCTAATTTAACCTTATCTAACCCACAGTAACTTTGTCCAGTCGATCAGATGTCGTTAGTCCGCTTTTACATGGTTTTGCACCTTCCATTTTACCTCGCAAACGGTACAAAATTAGATAATGAGAATGACCCAAATAACGAAATTTTGCGTATTACTAATCGTATTTTTTGTATTTTATTTAAAATTGATGCATAATATATTTTAAGTCATCTTGTCTTTGACCGATGGTTCAGGAGCGACCCGCGGTCGACCCTTCTGCAGCATCCCACTTCATTCGTGGGATTTGGTGAGGAAGAGAGAGTTGGTTTCCGCTCTCCTCCCGCCCTCGTACCCATCCACTCGTGGCTGGTCAGGGACTTTGCGGAAAAGCCTGTCCAGCTGGTTCTTGGAATTATTCAGATTGGTGTGCTGGAGGTTCCTCAGTTCTTTCGGTAGCGCGTTCAAAAGTTCTGGGCTACGTATTCTGACGGCATTTTCCATCTTCGTTTTCATGGCCTCCTGTCTCGACGCAGCTGGGATAGTACAGAATCTACCTCTTTTTCTCATTCCACTGTATTTCTATTTCATTTCTAATGTTTGGGACACATCCCTTGAGTATTTCCATATGCATATTGTGTATCGTCCACGTCTTCATCTTTCGTTTCCTCTGTCTCAGACGTAAAAGTTCTTTGTATGACCTCCATGTCTGCAAAGTCTAGTTTTCTGTTTGAGCTTCTGAGTACTGAGCAATACTGTACTCACTTAAAAGCAGGCCTAAATTCTTCCATAATATTAGAAATATAATATTTTATTTCCTCCAGACAATTCCCATTATTTTTGTAGTTGTTGTAATTTTAATGTTGTAGTGTTCTTGGAATTCTGTATCAAGTGACATTATTACTCCAAGATCTCTGACTCGCGGGTTTGATGTTATCTGTTTGTCTTGTAGTGTTTCGTATTCTTTATTTTGTAGTTCATTTTTGTTAACTTACCATATCTTTTAAGCTGTAATTTTTCTTCGTTGAACTTCATATTGTTGTCCTCCGCCCAATTGAATAATATTTCATTGTCGTTTTGTAATTTTTCTGTCACGTCGATTTGATATTTCCTCGCATATCTTTGTGTCATCCGCGAAACACGATACGACACTATCATCAATGTCTGCAATCATTATGATAAACGGCAAGGTAGCTAATACTGTACCTTGTGGGATAGAGATGACGACTTCTAAGATTTCAGGTGTAACTCCATTTACTGCCACCCTTTGTGTGCTTTGAGTCAGAAAATTAGATATCAAGGTTAGGTATAAGTTTGGTAACTCTTCTCTGAATTCTCTCAAGTGTTTCTTTATCTTTCCGCATTAACGGAGAACAAACGTGTACGGCGTACTGTACTCTAAATGTGGTCGAGCTTAAGACTTATACTTTGTTTTTATGCGGAACCGTTTTGAACCGCTTCGCAAAGTCTAAATGCGCAAGATCCACCGCTGTATATTGATCGTATATGTTTATAATGTGAAAGAATTCCAGTAAATTGGTTAGACACAAACTTTGTCTACGGAAACCGTGTTAACTGTTTCTAATCAGATTATAACTTTAAGATAATCCAAACAAAACATCTTTGTTGCGGATCATTCACAATCCATAGCCACTTAACCTAACATACAAGTACAATCTTACGTATTATACACTGAATGTAATACAAAAATAAATATCATCTATTCTATCATGCGTTATTGATTCTAAAAGTTTCCCCACCACCGAAGTTAAGTTAATTGGCCTATAATTGCCCGCGAGTTTTTTTATCTTCCTTTTTAAAAATTGGAGTAACATTTGCCAACTTAAAGTCAGATGGTACAATTTCCTACTTTAACATTCTATTAAAAAGTTTAATGAGAAGAGGCTTAGGCCAACTCTTTCGTCTTTCATCTGGTACGTTTCCTTCCTGCTGAAAGTTCGCTTTCATTCAGCCTGTCCCAAAGAAGGGTGACCGCTCTCAACCCTCCAACTATCGTCCAATTCCTTTGATTTCTTGCCTTTCTAAAGTTTTTAATCTATCCTTAATGGAAGAACTTAAACACCTCTCTTCTCAAGTTCTCACAATCTTATTTTAGATCGTCAGTATGGATTCCACAAGGGACGCTTCACTGGTGACCTTCTTGCATATCTCTCTGAGTTTTGGTCATCTTCTTTTTGGGATTTCGGTGAAACCTTCACTATTTCGCTAGACATACCAAAAGATTTTGATAGAGTTTGGCACAAATCCTTAATTTACAAACTGCCCTTCTTCGGTTTCTATCTTTCTATTTGTACTTTCATCTCTAATTTCGTTTCTTGTCGATGTATAGCTGTGGTTGTAGAAATGTAGATGGCCACTGTCCTTTTCCTAAAGCTATTAATGGTGGTGTTCCTCGTGGCTCTGTCATGTCACCCACTCTTTTCCTTTTATTTATTAATGATCTGTTAAGTGGCATTTCCTGTCCTATCCACTCCTTTGCCGATGATTCTCCCTCCACTTCACCCGCTTCAAAAAGTTTCCCTCTCAACAATCACTCCGTGCTTCGCGTAGGACGGCTATGGTGCACCTGACCTCTGATCTTTCTGCTATCTCTGAGTGAGGCAGAGAAAACCTTGTGGCTTTCAATGCCTCAGAAACTCGGTTCCTTCATCTGTCTACTACTCACAATCTTCCACACGACTATCCCCTTACCTTCATCAACACACAACTCAATCCTTCCTCTTCTCTTAACATTCTTGGCGTTTCCTTTTCTCGTGATCTTTCCTGTAAAAATCACATATACATTCTTTCTGAAACAGCTTCTGAGAGGTTAGGTGTGCTGTACTGGCTTCGCAGTTTCTTCACTCCAACTCAGTTGCCGTCTCTGTACAGGGATTTTGTCCGCCCCTGTATGGAGTACACTTTTCATGTTTGGGATGGCTCATCCCACACAGCTCTAGTTGATTGGCTAGAATCGAGGGCTTTTCGTCTCATCAATTCCCCGCCAGTTACTGACTGTCTTCAATCCCTCTCTCTTCGCCGCAATGTTGCCTCACTCTCTCTCTACTGTCGCTATTATAACGAACACTGCTCTTCTGAACTCTCTAACTGCATGCCTCCTCCTTTAAAGACATCACGCACTACCAGACTTTCGGCACATTCTCATTCCTTTTTTGTCCAACTCTCAAATGCAAGGGTTAATTGGTATTTTCAATCTTTCATCCGCTCAACCAGTTAACTCTGGAACAATCTTCTTCATTCCATCTTCCCCCCTGTCTATGACCTCCAATCTTTCAAATACAGCGTATCTAAGCATCTCGAAAACCTTGGACTTGATTTTGGATCTGTTCTTCCTCTATGGGGTCGGTGTGCGATTTACTTCTTTTTAATTTATTTATGTAATGCAAAAACTCCTCTTCATATAAAGTTATATCAATTAACATTAAGACATCATTAAGGGTAAACATAGATCCTGCTACTGGAATGTTCGATACATCTTCCGTAAACACTTGAACAAAATAGTCATTTGATACAGTTTGTTGTTTCTGATCTCTCATTAAATTTCCACACGCGTCTAATACTGGCCCAGCGGTCTCCCTAATTTGATTTTTATTAGCGTATGCATAAAACTTCTTCTTTGGTTCCTGTTTGTATGATTTTGTAAGAACTAACTTATATTTAACACGCCTTAGTGCAAGGCTTCCCAACCTTTATCATGTGCGATCCCGAAAATCATGTTCATACAGTTCACGACACCAAACACTGGTCGAATTTCGACAAACTCCCCGAAAGTTATTATATATTTATATATTATATATATATATATATATATATATACTCGTGTGTATAGGTCGAGTTTTTAAGACTGAATTCTTAGGCAAAAATTAGGGGGTCGACCTATATAAGGGTAACATTTTCGTGGGGTTGAAATCCGTGCACGATAGGGAGGGCTAGGAGCTACTGTTAGCTTCAGACATGAAAAATATTTACCATTTGAAAAATATTTACCATTTAGTACCAGTAAACAATGAAAACATAAAATATGTACCAATTATTAAAATTACAGAATGGTAGGACATTTTTTCCTGATATTCTAAATTCCCTTGCTGCTGCACAGTTGTTAGTCTGTTCTGCATATTCAATTACTCGGAGCTTGAACTTTGCTGTGAACTTGTTTCTTCTTGAATCCATGCTGAGAGAGAATATGGGTCTGGCACGTCTACACTATAACAAGACACAATTGGAAATGGCTGTTACACAGTAGGTTATCAGTAACCTGTCTATACATGATGACGTGTTTAAGGTCACCTAGACGCAGTTGCCAGTTTCTAGTTTTTGGAAATGGGTTTTATATGCCATAAAATATGGTGCTTTATTACCCTAATTTGTTGTTCCACTACCCTCAACAACTGGGGTCGACCTATACACGAGGCATATGATAAATTAATGATTTCTTGGCCAAAAATCAAGGGTCGACCTATACACGAGATCGACCTATACTCGAGTATATACGATATATTTCATAAGCACAACGTTTATAATGTGTGGGAAGGGCGTGGATTTCAGCTGTTATACTGTATGTAACTACATTCATGATTGATGAATGTGTTGTCGGACGGCCGTCGGAAGAGAATTGAAAATAAAATTATCAGATCGGTTCGCGACCCCAAATATGATCTTCGCGACCCTAAATATGATCTTCGCAAACCCAAGGTTGGGAAGCCCCGCGTTCGTGGAACATAATAGTGATTGAAATTTTGCTGAGAGATTTCGCGCTTGTACCTTTTATAGACGCTATTCCGATTAACCGCCGAGGCTGTTATAAAATAATAAGACTTTATACTTATTTTATAACACTCACAGCGGTTTGTTATTAAAATATATTTTCATATTTCTTATTTTTACCAGCATTTGATATGAACGGTTTGAATTACAGTTTTAAAACTATCGTTCATATTGCGTTACTCTGTCTCAAATAATGTTCCCTTTCTTTGACGAAGTTGGCTTCCGTAACTGTCGAAATGGGAGTGTCTTCTAAAAATCAAGACCTTTTAACCAATTATTTTTCGCGGTAACCTTAACATTTATGTTTAGTCGTATTAATATATAGTCGGAAATACTATACTTAGTTCCAGCGTCACCGGAATTAGGGAAACGGGGAGGGGGGGTGCAAATGCCCCCCCTCCCGCAATATTTTTGTCAAATATACAGATTGTTAAGCCCATAGCACGTAATAAAGAATGTAAAATGGTATTTGAGTAAACTAAAAAATATAAAATGCCAAAAATTTTATCGAGTCTCTTTTTCGGAGCTTACAATTTAACGGCAACCATTTTATTATAGAAGAAAAATAGAAAAAAATCTTCTCTACAATTCTGATTTAAAATGAATTATCTTAGCCTTCCCTCCAATCGTCTCGATTCAATTTCTAATGTCTTTCCACAATCACTTTTTGTTACATTTTAGCATTGCTTTAATCATCTTATACTGTATAATGGTAATGTTCAGTGCTTCAAATACAAAATATGGTAATCAATTTAGATACGGTAGGTAATTCGTACCAGTATTATTCCGGTAAAGGTTCTATAATGATTGTTGGGTGTACTATTGTACAGTTTCTTAGGTTGTTAGCTGGAAATTATGTTCCCAGTAATATTTTTCAATATGGGATAACCAATGTACGAAATAATTTAAGGATATCAAAATTTGAACCGTGTATATATACACAATATATATATAACGGGTGCGGCAAAAATAACGCCCTTTTTAGTTTATTCTCTTTTATTGAAGGAAATATATCAATTACAGCATTTTAAGAGAAATAATAAGGTTTTTAAGAAAAATACAGCATTTTAAGAAAAATAATAAGTACTTTCTCAGTAAAAACTAAAAAATAACAAAATGATACAATATAAAACTAAAAAATTATACTGTATAAAACTATAAAGTTACAATTATTAAAAGGGCGTTACTTTTGCCGCACCCGGTATATATATATGCCTACTTGTTGAAACACTTGTATTTAATCTTTGTGTTTATTATCTTATCAAACGGTTTATCTTTCAGATTTTAAGAACTGTTAGATGTAATAAACAATATATCTTTAGATGTAATCTTAAATATAAGAACTCAGAAACACATTTTGATCAGAAGTGCAATTGAATATCGTAAAATACCTATTTAGAAATACAGTTTTCTTAGTATAAAAGTAAATCTGTGCGAGGTAATTATATTTTCATGTACATATATATTTATTTAGTTATATTACAATGATGTGAAACACGGACTAAACTTTGATGCTTACGTTAGTTTATATAATATATATATATATATATATATATATATATATACACACGTAAAACATAGCCCTAAAGAAATATTATATTTGTATACTTGAATTCTATTACTAATTTATTATAAACATTAAGCAGTTCCTGAGATGAAGAAAACATTCATCAATTGGCGTAAAAAAGTTAGATATTAAAGTTTAGAAAAACTCTCGGAACGGATTAAAGATGTCTGTCAGTGACGTTTCTCCTTCCCATTGGTGGAAAAGTGTCACGTGATCGTCAACCTGGATTCCAGGGACCAATCAGTATTTCGCGTCAAGCCTGGCATGGTGACGCGGGAGATCATTCGTCAAGGCAGTCTGACCAGACTTGGATTGATGATAAATACAGCTGTGTCTGGAGTGGTAAACAGTTCTGTAAACGCAGCATCCAGCAAAAAAGGTTAGTAAAAAATTAATGATGTTTACACCGCAATCCCGAGTAATGAGATAATTACGCTACGATACATTATTAATTATATAGCTGCCAACAATGAAATAATCGCAATAATATAATTTCTCCGTATCTAAAGGATGTGTGTTATTCACCTTTAAGTCTAATTTAATCACCTTCACATTATCAGTAAAGTTATCGCGCAGTTAATAAATAAATTATTAAATAAATGAAATCTAACTGATAAGATTTTTATTTTAATCAAAAACAAATCTTTCTTTATCTGTGCGATATACTGTATATGAATGCATATATGAGATAAGGATTATTGGGTACAAAAGTTTTATATAAACTGAAAATTGTATATATTTTTGAGCACTCACTTACGATATAAATAGTATATATTTTTAATTTATTAGAAATTATCTTATTTCCTGTCGCTTTTAGACAGCAATTTCGGTTTGATTTGGTTCGATAATCTGACACATAAATCATTCTAATTAAATGTAATGTATATTCAATTACAGAAATATTAAATTTACAATATAGGCCTCAGTATTTGAGCGAATTGTATTCCCAATTGTTTCGTCTACAATTACCAAAATACTTCAATTTGTGTTAGAAAACTTGAGTAAATCAGTGGGTTGGGGAAAAAAACAAAAATAAATGTAATATTTATATGTTCATTTGCCTTATATATGTACGTACAGGGCTATTCAAAATGATTCATCCGATTTCAACTGAGAATACTTCCGTACCTATCAACCGTGCATCAACTGGGCATACACCACATGAAAGAGGAAATCTCCGAGTTTTACAAGATCACCGCGAGAGGGCTCCAAAGTCACGCCGTGGCCTAGCCTAGCAACAAACAGTCAGTGTGAAAATGGCGTCCGCACAGCAGAAGGCGTTTTGTGTGTTGCAGTTTTCGAGCTGTAAATCGGTAGTCACAGTGCAGCGTGAGTTTCGTCGACGTTACAGAACAGATCCACCGGATGCTGAGCACCCGGTGGATCTGTTCTGTAACGTCGACGAAACTCACGCTGCACTGTGACTACCGATTTACAGCTCGAAAACTGCAACACACAAAACGCCTTCCTTCTGCTGTGCGGACGCCATTTTCACACTGACTGTTTGTTGCTAGGCTAGGCCACGGCGTGACTTTGGAGCCCTCTCGCGGTGATCTTGTAAAACTCGGAGATTTCCTCTTTCATGTGGTGTATGCCCAGTTGATGCACGGTTGATAGGTACGGAAGTATTCTCAGTTGAAATCGGATGAACCAATTTGAATAGCCCTGTACATATATATATTGGCTAAGTTGTAGGCACTACTTTATAGTGGCAACTTGGTTAGTTACCCGTTTGTAGAGGCAAGTTTATAGAGCCTAATTTGTATAGACTATCATTTGCAGCGCGTACCAAGTGAGGAAGAGGAATGGCTTAGCTTGTTTCCCTTTTCTTAACAACAGAAAAACGTTTACAGTGATTGAAATGCGAGGTTTAATTGTTAAATACAATGAAGGACAATCTTCCAGTATATAAATTAGACGCAGTATAAGAGTCAGAGTCTTTTAGGGTTGAACGGCATGACAAAGTAGGCCCGAATAAAGGCCTGTTGAAGAGATATTACATCTTCAAAAGATAAGCGATGACTAACTCCTTCTTGGTGCTCTTCAGTGAAGTTTCTCGTGACGTTTCATTTACCTAAACTTGTTTAGTTCCGGTATAGAGAAATCAAAGGAGGAATTTAGAACAAGAAATGACTGTAGGCTCATATACTTGATAATCTTCATTGTAAGCTTTCATAAATGCCTTCCTGACATTACTTGTTTTCCTGAACTTGATCACTTTCGATGGATATTAAACTCATGATTTCCATTGAGGTTCAGAATGTTTTGATTGTTTCGACAAAAGTCTGATTCGTGAGAAAAGATAATAGCTCACTATAAGCTCAGTACTGTATAAGAATTAGGATGATGATTATATATACATATATATACAGGGTGTCCCATAAGTCCGGCATCATAGGAAAAATAATAAAAAAAGGCAAAACAAAAGCTTTTATTTACAGAACGTGCTCAATATGTATTGTTCCGTTGCCCATTCACCAAATTCCATCCGCCGGTCGGGATCATCATCTTCACTTAATTTCTGTAGGATCTGAAGTTTATATGGATGTCATTTGTGAGACTGAAGAATGCGATGGATGCTACTTTTCGACACTCCTGTCTCGGCGGACAATCGTCGAAGACACTTATTGGGACTTCTGTTAAAATGAGCCAGGATAGCAGTCGCTGTATCATCGTCAGTGGACCTCCTTGAAGGTCCACTGCGTGGTTTATCTTCTATGGATCCTGTTTCCTTAAACTTTGCAACGAGTCTGCTAACACAACTCTGCGTTATTGGCTCGCGGTCTGGATGCAGTCTGTTAAATTCAGCAGCGGCCTCTCTTTGACTCCGATTTCCTATGAGTGGAATTATCTGGATTCGTTCTTCCTTGCTCACAGACATTATGGCCTGTAGAAAGAGAAAAATATGAATTATGGTTTGTAGAAATAGAAAAATATGAATTTCTCTTATGATGCCGGACTTATGGGACACCCTATAATATATATATATATATATAATTTATATATATATATATATATATATATATATATACACACCTTTTTTCCTTTGTCGAAGGTCAAGCTTTTCACCCGACCTTAGTCCGATTACTTCCCACTCAATGTCATTCCCATTTGTGGTCCGCAAAAATGAAAATACACAAAAGTGAAAAAAATCCATATTTCACAAAAAGAGTTTCTTGATTTGGGAAACAATAGTGTCTCACTCGCGAAGAAGGCGCCAAATGGGAATGGCTAATATTTCCTAACCTAATTTAATTTAACCTAACTTAACCTAACTCGGACTAAAGTAAGAAAGATCGTGGATGAGAATGAGAATGGCATGAAGTAGGAAATAGACAGATTTGAAGATACTTCGTTTGAAAATCTTCCTTTTGTGTATTTTCGTTTGCAGACCACGAATGAGAATGAGGTTGCGTGGAGGGACACCGAAATTCTCACTCTAGCTTTTCCCACTCTTGGGGGCGGAATGAAATGGGAATGACATTGAGTGGGATGACACCCCTTAGATTTACAGCTTAACGTTGAAGCCATTATTGTGTGTGTGTGTATATAATACACACACACACACACCTTGGTTAACTTTGGTGTTGCTTGCGCCCGAATTGTTCATTCTGACGAAGGTCAAGCTTAACGTAGAATCCGAACCACAAGCCAACACGGGTGGCCAGAAATCACAAAGTCCTTGCCCGGACTCGATCTCACGAACTCCCGATAGCAGCCCAGCGTCTTAACCACTAGGCCACCCAGGGTACCCAGTTATCAACCAACCTATTTTTTTGGAAAGAATGAACAACTAGATAAGCTGCGCGCTGCCAACCACTACACCACCGAGGCGCATATATATATATACGGTATATATATATATATATATATATATATATATATATATATATATATATATCGAAGCACGTAAGACAAAACTTGTAAGTACCAAACTTTCTAATATACATTTCCTTGTGTGAAATTAAATATGGTACTAATTGTAATGTACAGACCCCCAAACACACCAACCTCAAAATTTTCAGATTCCATTACAGAGGTAAGAAACTTAGTAAAAGATTTACACTCTCCAACCCCAAATATTCTTCTCTGTGGTGATTTTAATTTCCCATTCATGAAATATAAAAGGATGCGAGACTCTCACTCCCTGTCTCTCGAAGTTGAGGCATGACTCCCTCAAGGCGCGCTCATTTCCTCCTTGAGAAACCCTGTGGTGCCACGTGTTACAGAAGACTATTAAACTTGCAAAATCTTACTCTAATAATTATATTAACAAGAGAATTGGTATAATTGGATATTAGCAAAAGAATTTATACAATTGTAGTTTTACACTTAACTGTTTTATGTGATTTATAATAATTGAAAAGAACATTTACAATTTGGAAATCTCTGTTTAAAATTAGACGTGGCACACTGTTTTCGTTAGGCTTAAGAAAAAGGGCGCCAAGCTTTCCACTGGCAATGAGACACTTTTACAAAATTAAGAATGTAACGGAATCATATTTTAATTTAGATGAACAGAATAATATCTTTTAAAGGATTAATATGTTAATTTATACAAACAGAATGATAATCTTTAAATTTTAACATAAATTTATTTTCTCGTGGAAACACTTTTCTACATATGTATACACCAGGACAAGGGGGGCACACGAGAAGACCAGGAGCAGGTAAAAAAGTTACTAGCTTTAGCTGATGAATTTATGTTAACGCAAGAAATAACAGAAAACACAAGAAAAAACAACTGCCTAGATTTGGTATTCACAAACAACAGTAATCTAATTGATAATGTAGAAATATCCCCAACTATGATATCAGACCACAACATCATTGAAATAACAACTAATATAAAGGCAACAGGAAAGGAAAGAACACGCACAACAGAAAGAAGCAAATTCGAAATGTTTAATTTTCACTCCAAAGCTATAAACTGGGAAGATGTGACATCCAGCATGGAAGTAATAGATTGGAAAACCATTTTCGAGGCCAAGACAACGGAAGAGATGCTAATGACGTTAGAGGAGACGTTAGAAATTGTGGAAAAACATGTCCCAAAGATACAACAAAGAGGAAAGAGAAGCAGGTTCGAAAGACAAAAGAGGGCATTGTTCCGAAAGAGAAAAAGAGTGACTGCAAAATTAATTAATTGTAAAGGTAACAACATCAGAAAAATATTAAATGATAAACTACAAAGTATCGATGTCGTCATACAGGAACAAATCGAGAAGCATACAGAAAAAGAAGATGACGCTATAGAAGCGATAAAGGCTAATTCAAAGTACTTATATAATTTCGCAAAAAAAAAAGTCGAAAAACCAAGCGACTATCGGACCTTTAAAAAATGAGAACAGTGATTTATCTGATGATCTAACAGAAGTATCTGAAATATTAAAAGCTCAGTATGAATCATCTTTCAGTATCTCAAAAACTGACAAATTGATATGCGATAGAAACGCGTTCTTTGAAGAAGAACCACAAGGGGAAAGTATAACGGATTTCGACTTTACGACGGATGATATTACACAAGCCATAGGGAAACTAAAAACACACTCAGCGGCAGGACCGGATAAATGGAATGCCACACTGATCAAAAACTGCAAGAATGCAATCGCTGAGCCCCTATATTGGATATGGAGACGATCATTAGACACGGGAGAAATACCGGGCATCCTGAAGAGCGCGAACATAGTCCCAATATATAAAGGAGGAGATCGATCCGAGGCCGAAAACTATAGGCCAGTGTCGCTTACATCTCATCTCACTAAAATATTTGAAAGAATAGTTAGACAGAAAATCTGACTTTTTGGAAACTCAGAAAAAATTCAGTGATAACCAACATGGGTTTCGGTCAGGCAGATCATGCCTATCACAACTAATGGAACACTACAACAACATTATTGATTCACTTGAAATTAATGAAAACTATGATGTACTATATACACAGACTTTGCTAAAGCGTTCGACAAGTGTGACCACGGAATCATAATAGATAAACTGAAATATGTGGGAATAACAGGAAAAGTAGGGAAATGGATATATAATTTCCTTAGTGAGCGGAGGCAAGTCGTTACAGTACAAGGAGTATCTTCATCAGAATCAGAGGTCCTCAGCTCGGTAGCACAAGGAACAGTATTAGCACCACTACTCTTCATAATCATGCTGACTGACATAGCTGAGGACGTTACCAGAGACAGCACAGTAACATCCTTTGCGGATGACACAAAGATCAGTAGAAAAATAAGAAACCCAGAAGACATAGGATCTCTACAAACCGACATAAACAAAATCTACAAGTGGACTGAAGACAACAATATGAAGTTTAACACCGAGAAATTTCAGCTACTACGGTACGGAAAAAGAGAAGACCTAAAGTCCATGGAATATTATACCCCAAATGGACAGGAAATTCAGAAAAATTCCAGAGCTAAAGATTTAGGGGTTGTAATGACAGATGATGCGAAATTTGAAACACATAATAAGATAGCAGTAAACAGAGCAAAGAGAATAACGGGTCAGATATTGAGAACCTTTAAACGAAGGGATAGGAACGTAATGATTCCTCTACTGAAAACCCTGATAATACCCAAATTGGAATACTGCTCGGTCCTAACATCCCCATATAAAAAAGAAGACATTAGACAGCTGGAGGGGATCCAAAGAAGCTTCACAGCCAAGATCAATGGGTGCAAAGAACTAAATTACTGGGAAAGATTACGAGAACTAGACCTATATTCACTGGAAAGGAGAAGAGAGAGATACACCATTATTTACACTCGGAAAATAATGGAGAAACTAGTCCCTAATCTTACTCTGAATCCCATAACTCCCCAAACAACGGTGGAAAGTAGAAGCGGTAGACTGTGTCGTATTCCCAAATTGAAGGCGAGACAGGGAACAACCTTAACCCTGAAAGAAAATAGTTTTGTAGTGAGAAGACCAAAACTGTTTAATCAGTTGCCCAAAGACCTAAGAAACGAAGGGAGTTGCAGTGGAAATCTTCAAAAGAAGACTAGACGCCTGGCTCAGAACAATCCCCGATGAGCCGGGCATACATGGCTATGTGAGGTGGAGAGCGCAAGAATCCAACTCACTACTTCACCAGGCCAACTCGAGAGGAGGGGCGACAAGCTTGACCTTCGCGAAATGAGAAATCATCGCGCGGAACCTTTGTAAGGTTGTAAGGTAAGGTAAGGTTGATGACTGGGATGCAGCGAAGCAGAGCGTTTTTAAGGTTTTGAATTGGTCGGGGCAAGTTATGCCATCGGTGGCCAGGCCCCGTTTACCAGTTTTCCTTAATATAAGTTCTCAAAAAGCTCTTCAATGTTTTACTAATCACAACATATTTAAGTAAAAGTTATTTCAACCAAAGTAAAAAAACAAACAAACACCACTGATTTTTGTAAACTTTATTCAGGCTGCAAATATGAAGAGCAGAAGAATTATAGCAACCAACTTACGTTATAGCACCACCTCAGTCCTGTACACTAAATTATATACAGGGTGGGCCGTAAGTTTCCATACAGGAAAATTTAAACGTTTGTTTTTATTTGGATCAGCAGTTTCCGGATGCTTGGATTGGTCGGCGTGGTCCTGTGGAGTGGCCTCCCAGATCCCCAGATCTCACCCCCCTTGATTTCTATCTTTGGGGGCACTTGAAGGCCATGGTGTATCAGGAAAAGATACGAGACATAAATCATCTAAAGGAACGTATCACCAACGCCATTACAAGCATAACGTCAACTGTGCTAATGCGTGTTCATCAACAGTGGGGAACACGTATTGAAATGTGTTTTCAAAACAATGGCAACCATGTAGAGCATATTATATAAATAAAAATGGTTGTCCATAAAAAAATGTTTATTTTTCCTATGTATGGAAACTTACGGCCCACCCTGTATAATGTTTTCATCTTAAACTTTTAATACTTGGAAAAAAATGCAAGAGTAAATATCTAGATTGAGATGACATGTATTGCAACAGTTAGAACCAATGACTTACATCCTCACAGGAAGGTAAATGACTAAACATAGCCTAATGGTAAATTTGGTGAAATAAAATGTGTTCACATAATGGTTAATATGTCTGTTCAAACTACATTCAAGATTAAAGAACCATGGAGTAATGATCAGTGATCTAGAACGTGCTTCTGCGCCTAGTCTTACGAGTTACAAAATTGTCTACAAAAGTAGACAAAAGGGCTCGGGGTAAGGGGAACCCGTCAGGGCCATGTCCCGCTTGCCCCTATATTAAAATCGCCACTGCTCCAAAGCCTATCTCAGAACCATTATAGACAGGATTAAACTGCTTTTTGAGGTTAATTAAAATTTTCCCAAAATCTTCGTATTTACTTTCATCGAGTCATTATTTTACCAATGAATTTTTTCGCCCCCGAGTGAAAAATATGATCTACTTTTGGATGAGTTATACTCTTACGTAACGCAAAGCTAATAAAAGAAAATGAAGTAAATTTTTAATGGTAAACATTTCTAAAATGTTTTCAATAGTCTGTCGGGCGATTTTATGTTTTCTCTAATTAAACAAATTTTTACAGAATAATTTTTTACGTTTGAAAATAAGAGATTTTTTATTATTAAGAATATATATACTTTATTAGTATAGAAAGAAAGATGACTTTGGAACATGTTATGAAGTAAATTTAGTTCTGGCAATTTGTATCATACATAAAACCAAAAGGTTTGGATTTGGATTTCCTTCTAACGTATATATATATATATATATATACTGGTTGATGGAATTGTTTAATTTCCTTCGCACATATAAGCTCACATGATGGAGGGAAACTACAGCTTTACGTGAGATTCGAAGCATGGATCGTTACATAATCTGGACACGGAGGACGACATCTCCCCCACATCCAACTGACCATGACTTAGCCCTACATATTCAATATATATATATATCAGTGGCGACTCTAGCTTATCAATGTTACTCGGGCTCAGTACAAATTTTTACCAAAACAATTTAAAGAACCAGCATGAACAGAAATATACGGTATACATGCAATGAATCATAAATAAAATATTTACATAATTTAATAAAAAATAAACCATGAACTTACTTTATTTAAACATAAATTCCAAGCGTCTTGGTTTTATAGCAAATTCCTGTAAAATCTTGTCGTGTAGCTCCTTTTTGCTTTCCAAGTCATTCAGTATTTGTTTTTCGATCGAAATGCGAGCCAGGGATGACAGCCGTTCTTGAGCCATTGTGCATCGCAAATATGATCGAATTCTGTCTAAGGATGAGAAACTTCTTTCATTGGCAACTGAAGTTACAGGGATGGTCAGCAAAAGTTGAATTAGCTTAACACTTTCAGACATAGCAGACAACAAATCCAGTTTATGAATTAACTCTAAAATGACATTGACTGACTCGCATTTTTTAAAGTCACTGTCATTATACATATATTTCAGTTCGTTCACCAAGGATTTGCAATCAAAGATATTGTGAAAAAACTATATAGGGCTATGGGTTGATTGCCTGTGCCCTCATCCGCTGAAAATTTCCAGCAGATTTCAGTGGAGGGTTACCGACAAAAGCCCTATGCTTTTTCGTTAGAGAGTTATGAATATGTAGGTGTTTAAAGGACCTTTTTATATTTAAGTGATTACGGTAATTCTAGCGTCGGGATTTGCGCGACGTACAGTATACTAGAATGAAAATAATTTGCCTCACCTTATTTTTGTTGGGTCTTTGTTTGTTTCGATGTAGGGCGTTACGATCATTTTCGGTGTAGGGCCGCCACGATGGAGTTACGCGGCGAATTTACTTAAGGTAATTAATATAGGCAGTCACTATATAAACCCCTGAAGGAATAGGCCTATCCTTTTATAGTCTTAGGTTTTATATTATAAGGAATTCACTCAGAACTAGAGGGGGACAAAGACATCCTCCCAGTTTAAAGCTTCGCTGTAACATAAACAGCCCTGAGAGCCGTTCCTTGGTTCTGGTGTATTATTTGCCGAACTAGCAAAATTTTTGTTTGGGCTACTCCTTTGGTAGACTAAACAATAAATTGGGTTTTCTTGTTGCTATGTGAGGCTGATTCATACATACAGGTTCTTTGTACGTATGGCAATTCAATTATTTCATTCCCAATAGGCTATGTCGCCAATCCCGAGGCAATTTTGTATAGATATTTAATTCAATTAATTAATAATTTATATTTAATTATGAAATAAATGTACCACATATGATACCATGTTGTGAGTGCGTATAGTTTTTCCATATACTGGGGGGGGCCGGAGAAAAATTTGTATGTTATAGATCAAATTTTTTGATAAACTGTGTTTTAAACCATGTGAAATGGATTGAAAAGAATGAAGTAGAAATTTAGGGAGAGAGAGGTTACTCAAGACCTATTCAAATATGAAAGTTCAAGAGGCCAACTTCTCAAGTTTAGTTAAAGTTATGTCAATCAGTTTGACTCCCTTTAGGTATAGGAAATTTATGGGATTAAAGTAAAGTTATTAAGCATTTTAACTTTGCTCAGTTTGTGTAAGTTTTATAAGTCACCAGTCTTAATTTTTTCTTGTAAAAGTTTTCTGGCTTTCAAAGCAGTCTTTCTTTGAGGCCTGTCTGGTTTAGTCTGAGTTACATCAGGCACATTGAGAGATTCCTCCCCAATAGTATCCTGATCCATCCTTTGGGGTAATGGTTCTAATTTAGCCCCACACTCCAAAGGATATAGTAATGTGATATCTCTGGTGGTCTCACCAGTTGCTGTTTTCAGTTTTACAACCCTGGTAACTTCGTCTTCACCAGTTTTGAGTTCCAAGACTTTTCCCATTGACCAATGTTGTCTTGGTGTCTTGTCATGTATCAACACAATGTCCCCAATTTTGACTGAATCATTCCAACTTTGTTTTGTTAATTGTTTATGTCTTTCTCTGAGACTTGTTAAGTATTCTTCTCTCCATTGTTATAAATTGAGTCTTGATTTGTGTCAAATGTTGGTATTTTGTGTTGAGTTCTTTGTGTCCTATTTCCCAATCTGGATCCTCTGTACTGTTATGTTCAGATTCTGGTAACATGTTTACTGTTTCTCCCTTAATTAGGTGGTTTGGTGTGAGAGGTTCTGGCTCATTAATACCATCTCCCACATAAGTTAATGGTCTGTTGTTGACAACATTTTCAATTTCTGACAGAATAGTCATGAGTTCAAAAAGTTGTAGATGTTTTGTCCCAATAGTCTTTTTAAGGCAGTTCTTTACAGTTTGTATGTTTCTTTCCCAAATTGAACCATACCATGGTGTATTAACAGGAATGTACTTCCAGGTTATGTTGTGTTTGGTTAAATGAGTTTGTACTGTTTCACTGTCACAAATCTGATGAATAATTCTTTCACCAGATTTGAAGTATGTGGCATTGTCTGACCATATAGTTTTGGGTACAGAATTGTGTGCACAAAATCGTCTGAAAGCAGCAATAAAAGCTTCTGCTGTCAGATCTTCTACTATGTCTAGACATATGGCACGTGTGGCAGCACAGGTGAAGAGTACAATGTACACTTTGTATTCCTTTGAATCCATTTTGTCTCCAAAACTCACATTTACCGCTCCAGTGTAGTCAATACCCGTGGTTTCAAATGGCCGAGTAAATGTTACTCGTTCCACAGGTAGGTCTGGAGGGCTTGGGGTCTTAAAGGGTCGTGAATGGATACGTTTACAAGGAATGCATGTGTTTAAAATTTTCTTTGTTTCAGTTCTACCCTTTGGTAGCCAGTAAGTTTTTCTCAGCTCTGTCAGGGTTTGTGGGACTCCCATGTGGTGTATTTTGTTGTGGGTATCCCTGATGATGAGTTTTGTGAAGTGATTTCTCCTTGGAAGAAGAATTGGGTGCTTAGAGTTGTAAGTCAAAGTTGACTTGTTAAGCCTTCCTTTACACCTTATCAGACCCTCTGTATCCAGGTACAGATTTAGATCCATGACAAGTGAAGGAATACCTTTGTTTAATGTGCTACTGGACCTAAGATACTTCAACTCCTTGTCAAATTCTGAAGCTTGTATCTGTTTGAGCCAGTATTTTGTTGCAGTTTCTGTTAAGTTAGAAAAGGCTTTCTGAGGACAGTGTTTGAGAAGGTAGCTATTGACAAACTTGCAGCAATAGACTGTAATTCTCAAGAGTTTGTTTAGGTCTGAATAAAGGTGATAGTCAAATATAGGTTTGTCCTCAGTGATCTTTTCAGTTGTTGTAGAGTTGAGTGTGAGGTTAACTACTTTGGCTGGCCAAAGATCCTCACATGTTAGCCATTCGGGCCCTTCATACCAGATTTTATTTGTTTTCAACAGCTTGTAAGAGAGCCCTCTTGTCAAAAAGTCTGCAGGATTCTCTTTGTTTTTATGTACCTAAATTTGATACCAAGGTTTGTGTTTGCAGTTTTGATTTCTGTTAGTCTGTTTTTCACAAATATTTTTGCAAGAAGTTGTATCTGTGTTGGTCACCCATGTTAGACAAATTTGACTGTCTGTCCTTAAGTAAATGTTTGTTATGTCAACTTCTTTATACACTTGTGAAAGAAAGTTTGCTGTTTTAACTCCCAATGAGACAGCTAATAATTCAAGTTGTGGTACAGTTTTCTTTTGGTTTAAGGGTGCCACTTTTGCCTTTGAATAAACCAAGTTACTTTCATTTTCACTTGTTAAATAGGCACAACACCCATAAGCTTGTGTGCTGGCATCTGTAAAAATGTGTAGTGTTTGCGATTTCAATCTGTAGCCAGCACATCTTGGTACGTAGATGTCTTGAACTTTGTTCAAGTCTGTGGCTAATTTTTTCCAATGAAGTTGGTCTTCCACTGAAAGTGGTTCATCCCAATCAATTTTCTTTTTCCATAAGTCTTGCAAAAGGGTTTTGGATCTTATGGTTGCTGGTAAATATAATCCAATGGGGTCGAAAATTTTGGATGATTCTGAAAGCACTTGTCTTTTTGTATCGGCATTTGGATTTAAGTTATAACTCTTTGTGCAAAGAGTGTCATCGTGTTCGGAATTCTGTTTTAAAAACCAAAGCATTCCAAGTGTTTTCGTGTAATTGTTTGGTTCAATGTTCCCATTGTTGTCTTTTGTTATTTGTTCATTTAATTTAGGAGAATTAGAAAGAGTTTGTACTGTATTCAAACCTCCTACCACTTCAGACTAGTCAATACCCGTAGTTTTAGTGGAGTAAATTTACTCCTCCACAGGTAGATCTGGAGGGCTTGGGGCTTTGAATCCTGTACTGTTTTTGTGTTGTTTGGCCTATGGCCAAGGGAGGCCACAAGACCCTTTTTGTTTGGTCTCTGGCCAAAGGAGGCCACAAGACCCTTGTTGTTTGGTCTCTGGCCAAGGAGGCCACAAGACCAATGTTGTTATGTTGGGCTATGGCCAAGGTGAGCCATCAGCCCTTGATGAATATGTTGGGCTATGGCCAAGGTAGGCCATCAGCCCTTGATGAATTTGTTGGGCTATGGCCAAGGTAGGCCAAGGCCCTTTGATGATTTGTTGGGCTATGGCCAAGGTAGGCCATCAGCCCTTTGATGAATGTTGGGCTATGGCCAAGGTAGGCCATCAGCCCTTTGATGAATTTGTTGGGCTATGGCCAAGGTAGGCCAAGCCCTTTGATGAATTTGTTGGGCTATGGCCAAGGTAGGCCATCAGCCCTTTGATGAATTTGTTGGGCTATGGCCAAGGTAGGCCATCAGCCCTTTGATGAATTTGTTGGGCTATGGCCAAGGGTAGGCCATCAGCCCTTTGATGAATTTGTTGGGCTATGGCCAAGGTAGGCCATCAGCCCTTTGATGAATTTGTTGGGCTATGGCCAAGGTAGGCCATCAGCCCTTTGATGAATTTGTTGGGCTATGGCCAAGGTAGGCCATCAGCCCTTTGATGAATTTGTTGGGCTATGGCCAAGGTAGGCCATCAGCCCTTTGATGAATTTGTTGGGCTATGGCCAAGGGTAGGCCATCAGCCCTTTGATGAATTTGTTGGGCTATGGCCAAGGGTAGGCCATCAACCCTTTGATGAATTTGTTGGGCTATGGCCAAGGGTAGGCCATCAGCCCTTTGATGAATTTGTTGGGCTATGGCCAAGGTAGGCCAAGCCCTTTGATGAATTTGTTGGGCTATGGCCAAGGGTAGGCCATCAGCCCTTTGATGAATTTGTTGGGCTATGGCCAAGGTAGGCCATCAGCCCTTTGATGAATTTGTTGGGCTATGGCCAAGGGTAGGCCATCAGCCCTTTGATGATTTGTTGGGCTATGGCCAAGGGTAGGCCATCAGCCCTTTGATGAATTTGTTGGGCTATGGCCAAGGGTAGGCCAAGGCCCTTTGGAGTAGAGTAGTTTGTTTGTACGTGTCACTGTCTAACCATATAATTTTTGGCACAAAATTATGTGCACAGAATCAGAGCGCAGCAATAAAAGCTTTTACTCTCCGATCCTTGTTATGTTTAGACAGGTTGTTGTGTTTGAGACACATTGAAAGAGTAGTGTGTGTGTGTGTGTGTGTGTGTGTATGTGTGTGTGTGTGTGTGTGTGTGTGTATCATTCCTCCGAATCCAGTTGGTCTTCAAACTTGGATTCACCACTCCAATGAAATTAATACCCGTAGTTATGAA
Source organism: Bathynomus jamesi (assembly GCA_023014485.1). Taxonomy (NCBI): domain Eukaryota; kingdom Metazoa; phylum Arthropoda; class Malacostraca; order Isopoda; family Cirolanidae; genus Bathynomus; species Bathynomus jamesi. The sequence continues at coordinate 244,102 of JAJOZX010003983.1, forward strand.
TGAGTAAATGTTGTATATCCTACAGGTAGGTCTGGAAGGTTTGGGGTTTTGAAGGAATCCAATCTGTTTGCAAGGAATGTATGTGTCTGTTGATGAAATCTGTTGTGATTCTTCCTTTAAAAGAAGAATTGGATGTTTGGAGTCGTATGTATATATTTATATACTGTACCGTACGTGTGGTGTGTATGTGTGTGTATGTGTTTGGTGATGAAATCTGTTGTGATTCTTCTTTTAAAAGAAGAATTGGATGTTTGAAATCGTATGTATATATTTATATACTGTACCGTACGTATGTGTGTAAATGTGTATTTGTTTTGTTTATAGGGTTTTATTTTTTGGTTTTGGGTTAGGTTAATCAATTTGGCTGAGTAAAGATCCTCAAACGTTGCATTTGAGACCCTTATATCAAGCCTTGTCTGTTTTATGCCTATATGTCAAATAGGAATTGGAATAGGTTGGGCCTATATTGGTCAAATAGGACTTGGTGGGTTGGGCCTATATGTCAAATAGGACTTGGAATAGGTTAAATAGGACTTGGAATAGGTAATAGGTTGGGCCTATATGTCAAATAGGACTTGGTGTGCCTATATGTCAAATAGGATTTGGAATAGGTTGGGCCTATATTGGTCAAATAGGACTTGGAATAGGTTGGGCCTATATTGGTCAAATAGGAATTGGAATAGGTTGGGCCTATATTGGTCAAATAGGACTTGGAATAGGTTGGGCCTATATGTCAAATAGGACTTCGAATAGGTAATAGGTTGGGCCTATATGTCAAATAGGACTTAGAATAGGTTGGGCCTATATGTCAAATAGGACTTCGAATAGGTAATAGGTTGGGCCTATATGTCAAATAGGACTTCGAATAGGTAATAGGTTGGGCCTATATGTCAAATAGGACTTCGAATAGGTAATAGGTTGGGCCTATATGTCAAATAGGACTTCGAATAGGTAATAGGTTGGGCCTATATGTCAAATAGGACTTCGAATAGGTAATAGGTTGGGCCTATATGTCAAATAGGACTTAGAATAGGTTGGGCCTATATGTCAAATAGGACTTGAAATAGGTTGGGCCTATATGTCAAATAGGACTTGAAATGCCTATATGTGAAATAGGACTTGGAATAGGTTGGGCCTATGTCAAATAGGAATGGAATAGGTTGGAATAGGTGTTAGGTGGGTGTAGGTTTGAATTCGTGCAATTGCTTTAGGTCTGAGTCGAATTTTGTGATGTTACAGGTCTGAGTCGAATTTTGTGATGTTACAGGTCTGAGTCGAATTTTGTGATGTTAATGAGTAAGTTAAATTGCTGAAATAAATTTTATAACCTACACCACAGGTTCAATTATAAATTTAGTGTTTTTAATTAGGATAGGCCTTGAGTGTAAAGAGTAAGGCCTACTTTAAGAGGTAGGCCTATTATGTAAGGTAAAGTTAGGGGGCCTACTAAATAGGCCTATTTGTTGGGCCTACCGAGTAGGCTTATGTTTGGGCCTATTATTTTATAGGACCTCAAATGAGTTAAGCCTGTTAAATTAACAAGGCTTAGTTTTGAGTTTGAAGAGTAGGACCTATTAAATAGGCTTAATGTTGTGGGCCTATTATTTTTAGGACCTAAAATAAGTTATGCCTGTTAAATGAACAAGCCTTTGTTTTCGATTAGTGTAAAGGTAAAGGGATCGGTTCCCAGTTGCTTAGGCCACCATATGAAAAAACTATAGTGGGGTTACGGTTGAAATTAGGGTTAGGCCAATGTGGTAAGCCTAGCCACTGCGTGTCAGTGTAATTGTAGAGGGGTTAGTTCCCCATACACAGGCCACCATGTGAAAAAACTATATAGGGCTATGGGTTGATTGCCTGTGCCCTCATCCGCTGAAAATTTCCAGCAGATTTCAGTGGAGGGTTACCGACAAAAGCCCTATGCTTTTTCGTTAGAGAGTTATGAATATGTAGGTGTTTAAAGGACCTTTTTATATTTAAGTGATTACGGTAATTCTAGCGTCGGGATTTGCGCGACGTACAGTATACTAGAATGAAAATAATTTGCCTCACCTATTTTTTGTTGGTCTTTGTTTGTTTCGATGTAGGGCGTTACGATCATTTTCGGTGTAGGGCCGCCACGATGGAGTTACGCGGCGAATTTACTTAAGGTAATTAATAGAGGCAGTCACTATATAAACCCCTGAAGGAATAGGCCTATCCTTTTATAGTCTTAGGTTTTATATTATAAGGAATTCACTCAGAACTAGAGGGGGACAAAGACATCCTCCCAGTTTAAAGCTTCGCTGTAACATAAACAGCCCTGAGAGCCGTTCCTTGGTTCTGGTGTATTATTTGCCGAACTAGCAAAATTTTTGTTTGGGCTACTCCTTTGGTAGACTAAACAATAAATTGGGTTTTCTTGTTGCTATGTGAGGCTGATTCATACATACAGGTTCTTTGTACGTATGGCAATTCAATTATTTCATTCCCAATAGGCTATGTCGCCAATCCCGAGGCAATTTTGTATAGATATTTAATTCAATTAATTAATAATTTATATTTAATTATGAAATAAATGTACCACATATGATACCATGTTGTGAGTGCGTATAGTTTTTCCATAGATATCTGGGTATTTACTTTGTAAAGCGTTTACATGTTGCATAGGAAATGAATGACCAAACATTTCAAACTTGTTCACATCAAGTAATTCAAAAAATGTGAATTCCTGAATGCAAGCAAATCGCTCTCTTAACGACACTAAAATGTTGTCAATTATTTCGAAATACGTCGCTTTATAGTTCATTTGTCTTCCCCTGACTCTTTTCCTGGGAGGAGGCCCCGAGTCATCTGATTGTGCAATGTCGCCCATTGTTTCTTGAACGATTTTTTCATAATGTTCATCGTTACGATGATTTTCGACAAATTGAATAAAGTCATTTATTTTATCATGGCCCAACTTCATGTCAAGCTGCTTACACTGCAGAACATCAAAGAGTTTTCCAGCTTGGGATAATATGTTATAAAACAATTTATGAAAAACATAAAAGTGAAGTCATTCAATTTTGCCAGCAGATTGTCATTTCACTTAGAGTATCTTCATCCCACCTTTCATTATTGTCTAAAATATGTTGAAATGCACTTTTCAAGTTTTCAAGCATCTGTTTTATGGATGACACAGTTCTAGATCTATAGCACCATCTTGTTTCACACAGTGATGGAATGCTGATATTAAAATCTCGAAAGACACTTTTCCGTTTTGTACTCGAAGATGTAAATTTACTAAAAGAGCGTAAATGAGAAAAAAACATTTTTAACCCCCATTCACTTTCTCAGCACTTTTACTCAAAACTAAGTTAAGCTTATGAGCATAGCAGTGAATAAAATGGCCGTATTTAAATCCTTTCTCCTTCAATTTTCTTTGCACCCCGTTTAGCTCACCTGCCATCACAGCTGCTCCATCGTACGTTTGGCTAACCAATTTAGTTTTAGCTTCACTAAAGGAGTTCAACACATTTTCTATCATATCAGCCAACCTTGAAGCACTTTTATCATCACTTATGTCAAAAAATCCTAAAAATCTTTCATTTATTTGGCATTCAGACACATATCTAGTTATAATTGAGAGTTGGGCATGCATTGCACAATCTGTAGTTTCATCTGCTTGCACTGAGAAAAAAGGAACTTTTTCAACTTCAGTATGAATTGCATCAGCTATGACACTATCTATTGCAGATATGATATCATTTTGTATTGTACTTGAAACTCCTGAAAAATGCTTCGATCCTTCTTTCGTGGAAAGTCTAGATGCAAAAACACTATCTATTTCAGCAAAGCAATGCAACAGCTCTCGATAATTACCTTTATTAAGGCTATCTCTTCCTTCATCATGGCCACGCAATGGCAGTTCTTGTTTACAAAGATATAATACGGCATTTGTTAACTGTTTTAAATATTGTCTATTTTCTTCAATTGATTTGTTATACCGTTCTTTTTCAAGTTTTGCAGTCTCACTAAGAGCAGTTTCAATATCAAACTGTCCAAAAGTTTTTAGACATTTGTAATTATGCAAATGACTCAAAGATTTACTCTGATGTTTGCAGTCACTTAGAATATTTTTATAATTGCTGTAACCACCTGTCCACGATTGATTTGGTTTCGGTTGAAAAAGCAAACATGGCCAACAGTATAGTTTCTCATTAGAGGCACTTGCACACAGCCAATCAATCTGTTCATACCACTTGATTTGAAAAGTACGATGGCCTATTTTAGTTTTCAGTGAAGGAGTGGGTCGGCCTAATTTGATAATTTCTCGCTTTTCCGCAATATTTCTCTGCCCAAATGGTTTTTCTTTTAAATCTAACACAACATCCTTCTCCATTATGGGTAAATGTAGAGCTGTTTGAACACAAAAATATAAGATAGTTATAATACACTAGTTACACTATAAAACAGAAAATACACAACACAATGCTACAACGTTCACTTCCGCAGGCAACTAAACTACTGAAGAAACCTGAGAGGAGTTGCCAGTTATCATTTTTAGCATAGGCTAGCTATGTTTTTCGCGTCACTAGGCTGACGAAATTGAGCCCTACCTGGACGAATTAAATTTTGTTAATGCAATATTATCATGGAAAGCAAACGTTTCATCAGTCAACAGTTAAATCATGAGATCAATGCAAAGGTATACTCCGTGAAAAATATTGAATAAAAGCTACTTGAAATTTTGAAGATTATTTATAACAGGTAGGGCGGAAATCACTCATCCCGAGTCCAGAAGCTTGGAGGATGAGCGAAAGCTTTCTGTTTAAAAAGCAACAGTGAGCGTTACTTTTTGACAAGTCAGCGTTTGGACCCGAGCAAATATCGTAATAGATCATGAAAGAAGAGTACACAAAGTGACGAACTTGTTATAACATTATTCTTTGTTTTAAAATAGATTTCTGCAAAAGAGGCATTAAATAAAGATTTTAACATATTGAACAACAAAATTTATGTATATTTTACAAATGTACACTCGGGCTGAGCCCGAGTGCAGGAGTCGCCACTGAATTATATATATATATTAGTGATGTAGCGGATGTCATTTTTTTCACATCCGCGGATGCGGATGAGGATGTTTGATTTCAACATCCGCGGATGCGGATGTCTACATTTTCGTTATTTTTTAGGATATATTCGAGATTTGTTGTGTTTAACGTATATAATAAGTTATTATATAGAGAGAGCTGTAGCTATAATGTAGTATAATTGATTAATTGTACAATAATTGCTGTACTTTTCCCTGAACATATAAAATAATAGCAAGCATCTAACTAATATAGAAATCAATTAGTGAATTCGTCTGCAAATAAATTCGTTATATTTTGTTGAGTTTCAGCCACAATTAGAAACCATAATTGTGTTACCCGACCTCTTTCCCCAACCTCCACCCTTATAGAAAGAGATCTTTAATTAGCTTGATAACTATTTATATTAAGTTTAAAGTTTTATTAGGCATATTTATAAATGAGTAATTAAAATAAAGTAAACTAAGATGTTCATCGTTTAATATTCAAACTTAATTATAGGAAGGTTATGCTTAAGGAACATTAATTTTTCTGCCTTTTCTGCTGCCAGTCTGTTTCTCTTTTCATCATATATTAATCCAGCACTGCTAAATAATCTCTCGCTTGGTACGTTTGTTGGAGGACAGGCTAAATGTTTCCTTGCAAGTTTACTCAAGTATGGATAGATATTCTGCATTTTTTCCACCAACTAATAGGATTGTCACATGCAGCCAGGCGTTTTTCTTGGTGATAGCTCTCGATCATTTTTACTACATCTTTTGACATCGCGTAGGTCTCGTCATCGCTGCTTGACTCAAGAAACTGAGAGAGAGATTCTGTGATAGATTTGCTTGTTGAAGGTGTTGGTTTCTGTCACTGAAACTTTTATTCTTTTGGTGGGTGGCGAAGCGACAGATTCAAGAGATTGAAGCTCTTCAACTGCTTTGCCAAGTGAATGATTTAACTCGTTCTAATGTACTAGGTGAAATAACTTAGCTTTGTAACGTGGATCTAAGTAGGTTGCAAGAGAGTAACTTCATACAAGAACAGCCTCTCGTCTTGTCGCTTGCATCACTTTTGCGCACAATGAACTAGTTCTATTATTATAGTAGAATTTGATAATTTCCGCTTATTAATGACGTTTTATCTCAACGGTCCACATCCGCACGACATCCGCAGTCCAAAGTGCGGATGTAGATGCGGATGCGAGAAAATGTGCGGATGTTCCGCGGATGCGGATGCGGATGTGACCTACATCACTAATATATATATATATAATTAAAATTAAAACTATTTTTAGCAGAAAAGTAATTTCCAAACGACGGATACTGTAGTATTAATTAAAAAATAGAAATGAAACTTAAGAGTATCGATATGAAATGACATTCAAAAACATTTTCACACCATGAAGACCAAAGTTTAGAAGAACACACGGTACGACTGGTGAATAGATTCTAAGTTTTAACCCTTCAATGCGGAGTATATCGTAAGTTATGATCACTACCGTACGGGCCCATATGGCTAACATGGCTAATCCAGGCAGATAATTGTGAAAATCTGGTCAAATATGTTTGTGGGAGGAAAGATCTTTAAAACAATATGTACCTAAAATTTTATTTAAAAATTATCACTCTTATTACTTATTTTTACGTTTCATGACTTACTTCTTGTCTGTTCCGAACAGACTTCATGCAAGTGACAATAGAATGCCTATTAAAATCTGGGAAGCGCATACGGTAGCCATGTGTTTTTAAACCTTCCCTTACGGCCATGGTTATGATCCATAAAAAAAGTCATGCATTCAAGGGTTAAGTTTTTTGCATTAGACCGTATTGAGCACGTCTTGTGTTATCTCCAAGAGGCTAACGACATTGCGGTTAGCAAACATTTGCGGAGCTGTGCTTCATATATATATATATACCCCGCAAGGGGGTTCTAAGCTCGTGCTCTTGAGTGCTCTTTGTGCTCGTTTGTACGTGCTTGTTCCTGGAGGTTTCACGTGCGCCCTCCCGGCCCTAGCACCCAAGGATGATGGGGCTCGACCCTGCAGTCCTTGTCATCCTTTGGTCTTTTTCCACTTCGACTGTCCCCTCCACCCTTTCTTTTTCCTCTGTCTTTCCTCTCACTTTTTCTTTGTTTTTCCGCCGAGATATGCCCTTTTAAATAGAGGCGAATCGGTTCTTCCCGAACTTAAAATATATATATATATATATATATATAGGGTACTGTATATATATGAGGGGGTTTGTATGTATATGTAGTAAACAAAACTAATAATTTAACAGAGTATATATATATATATATATATATATATATATATATATATATATATATTGTAACCTTGTATTGGTTTCGCGCGACAATCACACGGAGGTTAGGCTCTCAGCCCTACCTCTGAAGTTAGCTTGGTGAAGAAGAGAATTGCTTTCTTGAAGTCTCCATCTCATGTAGCCAGGTACACCCAGCTCATTTGGAATTGTTCTGGGCCAGGTATCTAGTCTTTCGAAGATGCATACATGAGCACTAGTTATATTTCTTAATTATATTTTGGTAACTGGTTAAATGGTCTTGATCTTCTAACGACAAAGCTGCTGTATTTTCCTTCAGAGTTGAGGATGTTCCTTGTGTAGCCGTGAGTTTGGGAGTACTGCACATTTTGCCTTCCCTATTTTCCATTGTTGTTTGGCTTGTTATAGGGTACACTTCGAGGTTAGGTACTCGTTTCTCAATTATTTCCCACGCGTATATTATAGTGTACTTCTCTCGTTTCTAACAAATCTATATTTAATTTGCTTAACCCTCTATGGACAGAATTTTCCGTAGGGTTAAGTTATAAATGTGTGTATATGGAAGGTTAGACATACGTAACAGTTGTCCATATAGGGTTAATCATTCCCAATAATTTACTTCTTTGCAGCCATTGATCTTGGCTGTTACATTTCTCCGACTTTCTTCTGTTTTGTTTTAGGGACGTTAAGATTGAGCAATATTCCAATGCTGGTATAATCGATGTTCTCAGCGAGGGAATCATTATATTTGTCCCTTCTTTTAAAGGTCTTTAGTATCTGTCTAGTTATTCTTTTTGCTTTGCTTATTCCTCTCTCATTTTGTGTCTCAAATTTCGCGTCGTCGATCATTATAATTCTTAAATCTTGTTTTTGAGTTTCTCTGAATTTCGTGTATATTTTGAGGCATCGTAGTCCATAACTTTTATTTCCTCATTTTATCTGTATCTTAAGAGCTGAAAATGTCAGGACAGCTCCTCATTACCTATGGCTCCTGATTTTTGTCACTCACACTGTATAGAAACAATGTTTGCTCTCTTCAGGAGGGGAATATATATATATATATATATATATATAATAT
>JAJOZX010003983.1:257500-435662 GCA_023014485.1 Bathynomus jamesi
AATAAGTATTCAGAACAAATATATCGTGTGAGTATATTCACTAAATTCATAATTAACGATTAAAGTACATGACACCTCGAGTGTTGGCGTTCATTTTTCATCAAAGTGGCTTTGGAGGCTGTCGGCAAGACTTTACGATGTTCTTCGACGATTTGAATCATGAACTGCATCTGCTCTTCGTTCCGAGTCCTTCCAGCCTTCGTGAATTCTTGAATCAATGCTATGCCTCGCTCTGCTGCATCATTCACTACATTTAAGGAATCCACCCTGATCTTTGCTGAACCAAAGCTGGTGTTGTTTTCCCAGTTTGATGGATCCTCTTGCAGGAAATCGACCGGAAGATCTAGAAGGGTGAACAGATTGTACGTATTGGAAGAGCAAAAGTCTGCCAGGGTCTTTCCTCTTGGATCTGGAATCCAGACTCGTCGGGGGGGAGCTTCTGACCCTTCAACGGAATTCATATTCTCTACATTTTCCGCTTCTCATCATCATCGACTGCAGGATCGAATAGTGCAAGGCCCACGTTTACCTCATTGAGGTACCAGAGATGCCGATTAAAACTCTTGTACCCAGCGGCGTTGGTGTTTTGCAACTTTTGAAGGAGGGCTAAGTCGCTTCGTGGAGCGCTTGCTGCTTCTCTTGCTGAAAACCACGGAAGGACGTAATCTTGAGCAACGAAGAGACAGAAGTCCCGCAACCCAGAAATCAGGCGGTCACTGCTACTTGCTCCACGAGATGTTGAAGGACATTGGTTCATGTGCATCGTGAACTGGTATCTGAACATCCAAATCTTGAAAGAGTAAATTCCACGCGCCATCCACCGTGCTCGGTGCAAAGCCCCTGGAGCCATGAACACAGGACTCCGACGTCCGTGAGGTACTCCTCCCAAGAAAATGACTACAAGTTCAAGAAGCTCTTTGTAGTCATCTCTGGGATGCTTCACTTTCAGAAGGTCATTTGCTTCATGAATCATCTTCTCGGCCCAGGGACTGATCACTGCAGCCGTGTCCTCTTCGTCCGCGGCAGTGGAGTATTCATTCAACTTCAGTTGCGGCCAAACATTACGGAAGCTCTGGAAAATCGTAATCTCAGGTCCTTTGGAAAGGTCTCCAACAAGGAAAGAAAATACTGCTTCAAGCAGCAGTTCCAGCACGTGATGTCGACACGCAAAGTAAATCATTTCACGCCGAGAGCCTGCTCTACTCGCACACACACTCCTCCATGGATGCCGGTGTTGGTGGCTGTCGTGTCAAAGCAAAGAGCTTTGATCTTCTGGCCAAGATCCCAGTTTTCGATGGTTTCGATGATGACGATGCTGTCCTTTCTGCCTTGGAGTCTGGAGTTTGGGGATGGCTAGAATCTTGCTCATCCCATCCCCGGTAACTAAGATGGCTAAACGGTCGATTTTGTCTCTTCCATTAAGTCTGCCATAAGTTTTCCATCCCAGTGAAGAACAAGAGGGCATTCAGGCTTGTAGGAAGCTCTCACCTCTGCTTCGTGGGCTGATCTGTACCTGGATCTGCTGGCCCGAATAGCACTTGGACTGAGGCACATCTCACTTATGTCCTGACCCATTTGCATGCCAAAGGGGATGAGAACACGAGCAGCTGTGTATCAATGGGTTAATAAACACTAGAAGTTACTTAAAAAGGGCGCATAAATAAATGAGCATATGGGTAAAACTTTGGGGTCTTTGGGCAACCTCTAAATGTTTGATGATTTTCCAAAAAAATCATGTGCTTTATTTGCTCCCGGAACCTCATCATTTGCGGGGTTCCGTGACCCGAAATTCACACTCAGTTTTTAAAAGCACCCTAATATATATATATATCCTGAGGATGTCATTAGACGAAAGCGCTTGAGCACCATTCTGTGTTTCCTTTCCTTCGTGGTTTTATTCATCATAAATATTTTTCACGTGTTACTTTCGTGAAATAATTTTCATACCTTATGAACCTTATGTTGTTTCGTGTGTTGGTCTCTCTTCACACGGAGGTCAAGCTGGTGGCCCCGCCTCTAGGTCTGGCCTGGTGGAGGAGGGAGTTGCTTTCTTGCGCTCTCCACCGTACATAGCCAGGCACGCCCGGCTCATCTGGTACTGTCCTGAGCCAGGCATATATATATATATATGTATATTTCTTTTCAAAGACAGTTTTAATTGGCACTTTACTTTTGTTGTAAGGAGAATCACTTGCGTAACTTCAAAGCTTTATGTCAAAGGGATGACTCTTAGGCCAAAGCTACGCGAGTGACTTTGTCGCTGCGTTAGAATTGCAAAGTGTCGCAGCGATACAATCGCAGTGGCTGTTGCAAACTACTCGTACATGGGTTGCGACAAGTTCCTGCAGTTTCTTCGTTTTTAGTATCACAAGGTAGTGCCGCTGTGACAAAGTCGCTCGTGTAGCCTACCGCCAGGGCCGCCGAGAGGGCGGGAAAGCCGGGTTAAATCCCAGGGCCCGGAAAGAGGGAGGATAAAATCTACAAATATTAATAAAGCAATTAATTAAATAACATAGAGGAAATATAATTAATGACCATACATTTTATAGAGATTATCATACTGTATGTTTTGAAGAGTGACTTGGACATATAATCAGTTTGCTCGTTATGTACACAAAAACATTCATAATAAAATACTGATTAAACAGGGGGGCCCATATACCAATCCTTCCCCGGGGCCCGTGGCAACTCTCGGCCCTGCCTACCGCAACGTGAAACAATATAACCAATCCTCCCAGCGACTTCGTCGTGTCGCAGGAAGACGCAACCGGATGCAACAGAGAATAATTGTCGCAGCGATTGTCTGTCGTGTGGCTTGCCCCACAGCAAACAAAGTTGCTCGTGTAGCCTTCGCCTTATGCTGAGTTTAACTGTAAATAATAGGTTCAGTCTTTATTTTATATATATATATATATATATATATTATATATATATATATATGTATATATATATATTATGCATCTTCGTGTTGTAGTGGTTAGCATTGCTGACTACAAATCCACCGGCCCAGGGTTCGATTCTGGCCCGGCGTTCGTCTCACCCAGCTGTTTATCATTCCATACAAAAACAAAATGGTTGGTAGATAAACGGGTACGCTGAGTAGCCAAAGGGTTAAGACGCTGAGCTGCTGCTGCTGGTCGGCGGGTCGTGAGATTGAGTCCGGACGAGGACTTTGCAATTTCTGACCACCCGTGGTGGGTCGTAGTTCGGATTTCACGTTGAACTGTAGGTCTAAGATGGGACAACAAGTTTGACCTTTGTCAGAATGAACAATTCGGAAAGAAAAAGGATTTTTTTAACACATACTGTACTGTGGCGCTCATAAATATTCGTACAGAGAAATATTTGTTAAATTCGTCCTTATCTATTGTAGCATCCATAGGATAGTTAGGAAGAGTTTACAGTTCGTTTGGGAAAATTCAACAAATAAAGAAATTAGTTTAACTCCAACATATAATATAAAATATCAAAGAATTTGAGGAAAATAAAAAAGCTAAAATGCAAAAGTTCTCATACGTTTATTTAAAAAATTACTTTCATACTGTGTATGTCCACCTTAGGCTTGAAGAATTTAAAATTTTTATTACTAGTCGGCTATTTATTGATGAGAGATTGTTGGTAATTCCGAATTCTAGAATTTTCTCTGAATCTTCATGGAAGACGGATGACTGCACGAGCCATTAGTAAGCAATGGGTCGTCGTGGTAAAGAGGTAGGTGTCTACAGATCTTAAGAGATCCGTTATTGCCTCACACGAGTCTGGGAAGAGTTATCGGAAGATAGGAAAAGAACTTTGAATTCCATTTACGACGGTTGATGCAGTTATAAAGAGATGGAAAGACTTTGGAACAATCAAAACTCTACCAAGGTGATGACCTCGCAAGATTTCAGAACGTACAGTTAGACCATGGGTCGGGGAACTTTTTTGGGTATTACCCCAAAATCTATTTGAGTAAAATGAAATTACCCCCCAGACTTCAAAGTAAACAAAAACAAGCCAATTGCTCTTAAAATTGTTGCATATGGTATACAAAAAATTCAAATTCAAAAAATGTTTATTGGATCCATTATTATGGAGAAATAAAAAAAGCCACACATGCTGGCATAAGAATAGCACACAAACAAAATAGTAAAAAGGATTGAAGAACTGAAGAATTTCATTCAAAACATCTCCACTTCAGGTTTTGGAAAAATGATGCTGTTTCATTTTTGATACAACAACATCAAAATCAGGACGTAAATTCATAATATTCTAAAATTTAGAATAACGCCACATTTATGTAACAAAATAAAATAAAAATACCGCACGCACTACCCCCAAAATTTTTAAATTTACCCCATTTGGGGTAATTTACCCCTGTTCCCCGACCTCTGAGTTAGACGGATTGAAAAAAATGGCCGCTGCGAATCGACGAGTGACTGCGGGTGATATTTGCCAAACATTAAGACGATCTAAGATCGTTGTCCATCCCTCTACTGTACGTCGTACAGTGAGAAAGAATGATCCGCGTGAAAAAGTTGCACGAACAAAACCTCTTCTACGAAAAGCGCGCAAAGAAGCTCGTTCAAAGTACTTCAAGGATCATCAAAATGATGGAGTTGCATTCTGGAAGCAATTTCTCTGGACTGATGAGACCAAAATTGAATTATTCGGGAACAACGAGCAACGATATGTTTGGCGAAAATCAAATACTGCATTCGAGAAAAAACCATCTTTCCTACGGTTAAACATGGTGGTAGTCAGGTAGTGGTTTGCTTCTTTGGGGGTGCTTTAGTGCTTCTGTTCCAGGAAATCTTCTTGTCAACAATGGAATCTTGAATTCGAAGAAATATCAGAAAATTTTAAAAGTAAATAATTTTATATTGCTTTCATTTCGGGATTTGGAAATGGGTGGCATTTGGGTACCGCAACAAGATAATGCTCCAAAACATAAAAGTAAGAGTACCATGAAATGTCTTCAACAAAAGAATTTGAAGCTTCTCGAGTGGCCCAGTCAAATCCCAGCTCTCAATTTAATCCACAAATTATGGTTTGATTTGAAAAAAAAATGTCCGCGAGAGAAACCCTTCGAATCTGAATGAATTGCAACAATTTGCTTTAAAAAAAATGGGCTGAAATTTCTACTGAGAAATGTTGAAACCTCGTAGAAAAAATACCCAAAAACAAATCATTGAAATCATTCAAGCAAAAGGTGGACACACAAAGTATTAAATAATTTTGTAAGTAAATGTACAAAAACTTGCATTTCAAGTTGTTGTTTTTTATTTTCCTCAAATTTTCTAATGTTTTACATTATATGTTGGAGTTAAACAAATTCTTTTATTTGGTAAACTTTTCCAAACAAACCGTAAACTTTTGCTAACTATCCTATGTATGGTGCAAAAGATAAGAACGAATATAACTGAAATAGTTCTCTGTACGAATACTTATGAACGTCACTGTATACTCATTTTATATAGGTTTCCCCTTCTCCGATGTTTAACGTACTAAAAATGTCTCCCCTCTTCTACGAACGAGTTTAATAATCAAACCTACTTATTTACACACTCGCGTGTGGCATTCTTAATTGCAGGTAATTTTCCTTAATTATTAATTATTTGGCATCGAAATTGTTTCAGAAATTGATTGCAATTAGGAATGTAACAGACGTTAATTCAGCACAGCTCCTTGTGTGCAATGGATTGGTCATTATATATATATGTGTTTGTGTGTGCAGAATAATCTCTCTCTCTCTCTCTCTCTCTTCTCTCTCTCTCTCTCTCTCATATTATTATTATCAATATTTATGACACGTGTTAATAGATTCTTTAAATGGTAAAAAAAAAGCGTCGCTGTGTTTTTTCAAAGTACCGCTCCGCCCATTTACGGTATGAGCAGCTCGCAGCATCATTGCCAAGTACATACGTACTAACGAGGACTCCGTACGTGGTTTATCATCACCAGAAGCAATAATTGTTTGTTATCATAATCGAATGAGTGATCAAATTCATAATTATGTCCTCGCTTGTGTCCTTAGTTTGTATTGCAGACACTCCTGTCTTTACAGGTCCGGGTGCATGATTCATCAGGAGCATATATATCTTACTCTTACTTGATGTCTTCGAACGACGTTTCAGGATCGACCAGTGGTCGACCCTTCTGTAGTATCCTGCCTCATTTGCGGGATTTGGTGGAAGAGAGAATTGGTTTCCGCTCTCCTGCCCTCCAGGTACGCGTGGCTGGTCAGGGACTTTGGGCAAGAACCTGTCCACTTGGTTCTTCAAATTACTGAGGGTGGTGTGCCGGAGGTTCCTCAGTTCTTTCGGCATTTCGTTAAAGAATTTTGGGCCACGTATTCTGAGGGTGTCTCCTATCTTCGTTTTCATGGTCCTCTCTCCCTCCGCAGCTGGAACAGTACAAGGAGGTCGTGAAATCTAGTCCGGGCAAGGACTTCGTAATTTCTGACCACCCGCGGTGGGTCGTGGTTCGGATTCCACGTTAAGCCGTAGGTCCAAGGTGAAGCAACAAGCTCGACCTTCGTCAGCATGAACAATTCGGGCTGAAGCAAAACCAAAGCTTAAGAAAGGTTATACAGTGATTCTATGAAGATTTTGAACGATATATAATTTATATCCCGTGTTTTCTACAAGCAAATATATTTTTGCCTCCTTTCACCAAAATCAATACAGTTTATATTTATGAACAAGAAAGTTTAAAAACATATTCTGACATTTTTATAGACATTTCTTTCGCATTATATTTATGTATATGGGATCAACAATCTGAGAATTTAAAATATTTTCAAAACTATACTGCATACAGTATATATATATATATATATATATATATATATATATATATATATATATATATATATATATATATATATTAGTGGTGGACCGGATGTCAGTTTTTCAACATCTGCGAATCTTTAATTTCAATATGCGGATATTTAGTTAATCTATCAATATAATATAGAATTATGAATATATGACATAATTTTTCAAATTTCGTGATATTACTATTATGGTAAGCAATGCATAAGAACCCAACAGAGAGAGAGAGAGAGAGAGAGAGAGAGAGAGAGAGAGAGAGAGAGAGAGAGAGAGAGAGAGAGAGAGAGAGAGAGAGAGAGAGAGAGAGAGAGAGAGGGGTTATATTAACCTAACCTAACTTAACCTGAAACAACTTTGTGTGTAAAAACGTGGGTACAATATCATCCTAGTTATTTGAATTTCAACTCTTTGGCTTAAAACTCTCAGTAGGGTGAAATTCGAAAAAAATAATCATGGTATACACGTGTGAAAAACCGCTTTTGACAAAATTGTTAATGTCCTCCCCCTCCCTCCCCCAATCCTATACCTTAACGAAAGCGTAAGTGTTTAAAAACTTTAAAAAAATATTAGTCTTTCGAGTTACTGACTGTTAGATTATCACGGCCAAAAACATTACACATAATGCCGAGCTAAAGTCATATATATATATATACCTTACCTTACCTTACAAAGGTTCCGCGCGATGATTTCTCATTTCGCGAAGGTCAAGCTTGTCGCCCCTCCTCTCGAGTTGGCCTGGTGAAGTAGTGAGTTGGATTCTTGCGCTCTCCACCTCACATAGCCAGGTACGCCCGGCTCATCGGGGATTGTTCTGAGCCAGGCGTCTAGTCTTCTTTTGAAGATTTCCACTGCAACTCCCTTCGTGTTTCTTAGGTCTTTGGGCAACTGATTAAACAGTTTTGGTCCTCTCACTACAAAACTATTTTCTTTCGGGGTTAAGGATGTTCCCTGTCTCGCCTTCAATTTGGGAATACGACACAGTCCACCGCTTCTACTTTCCATCGTTGTTTGGGGAGTTATGGGATTCAGAGTAAGATTAGGGACTAGTTTCTCCATTATTTTCCAAGTGTAAATAATAGTGTATCTCTCTCTTCTCCTTTCCAGTGAATATAGGTCTAGTTCTCGTAACCTTTCCCAGTAATTTAGTTCTTTGCACCCATTGATCTTGGCTGTGAAGCTTCTTTGGATCCCCTCCAGCTGTCTAATGTCTTCTTTTTTATATGGGGAAGTTAGGACCGAGCAGTATTCTAATTTGGGTATGATCAGGGTTTTCAGTAGAGGAATCATTACATTCCTATCCCTTCGTTTAAAGGTTCTCAATATCTGACCCGTTATTCTCTTTGCTCTGTTTACTGCTATCTTATTTTGTGTTTCAAATTTCGCATCATCTGTCATTACAACCCCTAAATCTTTTGCTCTGGAATTTCTCTGAATTTCCTGTCCGTTTGGGGTATAATATTCCATGCACTTTAGGTCTTCTCTTTTTCCGTACCGTAATAGCTGAAATTTCTCGGTGTTAAACTTCATATTGTTGTCTTCAGTCCACTTGTAGATTTTGTTTATGTCGGTTTGTAGAGATCCTATGTCTTCTGGGTTTCTTATTTTTCTACTGATCTTTGTGTCATCCGCAAAGGATGTTACTGTGCTGTCTCTGGTAACGTCCTCATCTATGTCAGTTAGCATGATTATGAAGAGTAGTGGAGCTAATACTGTTCCTTGTGGTACTGAGCTGAGGACCTCTGATTCTGATGAAGATACTCCTTGTACTGTAACGACTTGCCTCCGCTCACTAAGGAAATTATATATCCATTTCCCTACTTTTCCTGTTATTCCCATATATTTCAGTTTATGTATTATGATTCCGTGGTCACACTTGTCGAACGCTTTAGCAAAGTCTGTGTATAGTACATCATAGTTTTCATTACTTTCAAGTGAATCAATAATGTTGTTGTAGTGTTCCATTAGTTGTGATAGGCATGATCTGCCTGATCGAAACCCGTGTTGGTTATCATTGAATTTTTTCTGAGTTTCCAAACAGTCATAGATTTTCTGTCTAACTATTCTTTCAAATATTTTAGTGAGATGAGATGTAAGCGACACTGGCCTATAGTTTTTGGCCTGGGATCGATCTCCTCCTTTATATATTGGGACTATGTTCGCGCTCTTCAGGATGCCCGGTATTTCTCCCGTGTCTAATGATCATCTCCATATCCAGTATAGGGGCTCAGCGATTGCATTCTTGCAGTTTTTGATCAGTGTGGCATTCCATTTATCCGGTCCTGCCGCTGAGTGTATTTTTAGTTTCCCTATGGCTTGTGTAATATCCGTCGTAAAGTCGAAATCCGTTATACTTTCCCCTTGTGGTTCTTCTTCAAAGAACGCGTTTCTATCGCCAATCTATTTGTCAGTTTTTGGGATACTGAAAGATGATTCATACTGAGCTTTTAATATTTCAGATACTTCTGTTAGATCATCAGATAAATCACTGTTCTCATTTTTTAAAAGTCCGATAGTCGCTTGGTTTTTCGACTTTCTTTTTGCGAAATTATAGAAGTACTTTGAGTTAACCTTTATCGCTTCTATAGCGTCATCTTCTTCTTTTTCTGTATGCTTCTCGATTTGTTCCTGTATGACGACATCGATGCTTTGTAGTTTATCATTTAATATTTTTCTGATGTTGTTATCTTTACAATTACTTAATTTTGCAGTCACTCTTTTTCTCTTTCGGAACAATGCCCTCTTTTGTCTTTCGAACCTGCTTCTCTTTCCTCTTTGTTGTATCTTTGGGACATGTTTTTCCACAATTTCTAACGTCTTCTCCTCTAACGTCATTAGCATCTCTTCCGTTGTCTTGGCCTCGAAAATGGTTTTCCAATCTATTATATATATATATATAATATATATATATATATATATACACCAGTTATGATGAATCGGTTATGGGTCACTTAATCTCGACAGTGTACACTATATTCGGAAAATGTATTTTTAAATTTAATCATTCAACGAAAACCTGAATTAAATTTATTTAAGAAAGGTCAAATTATTCTGAACTGAGGTTGGATTTCTCTGTTTTATTAAGATTTAATAGAAAAAATAATATGAATGAACTGAGGTGGAAACTGAATGAAGTCAATCTGCATAAAATATACTTGCATATAAGGTACACACGATTATTAGGCTTAATGTTATGGGATTAGCCTATGGGTTGAATTAGGATTAATGGATCTTTTCCCTTCTATGTCCGCCGCTAAAATCAAATAAAATCTACATTATTCGACTTCTCTCGATCTTTTTATTACTGTTCACTAAGTTTTAATTTGGAGAAATGTAATTTGAACATCGTAAAATTAAAATTTCGAGATGAACTAAATCAGCGTGTTCAGGATTGATTCTTTGGTGAAAAATTCGATGGCCTACTCTACTCCTTTCTCAAGAAATCGGCGATGAACAAAGGATCTAACCTAACCCTAACCAACCTAACCTAACCGACACAAAGGGAAAGACTTATTCAATGGAATATTACGTGACATGTCTAATTTCGCCGCCCAAACTTCTAAAAAATAAAATTGATTGATAGTCAAAATTGTTTAATTTTCATAATAAAAATGATTTTCTCCAACTTAAAACCTACTGAATTATACTCAAAGGTACTCAGTTGATAAACATACAGATGCATATTAAATTTGGAGGGCGGCCATAAAACGGAAAAGGCCCGGATTAATAATGTGTGAGGAGGGCCACAAACTGGCACAGCGCTTAAGCGAGACTAATGCGGCTCTTTGCGCTAATTCGCGGATTATTATTAGCAGCACTATCGGGATTCGAACTCCCCGACCTCACTGTCCTCACTTCGCTTATAGGGAAACTGAATTACCTGTTGAGCTATATCGGCTCTCGTAGGGTTAGGCTGGGCTTAAAACCCGTGCATAATTTTGTTCAGGAGAACATGCAGAATCTCGACTTCATCCACTTCAATGAACTTAACTACAGTTGCGTACAATGTTACCTATACCTACATAATACCAACCTCGGTCTCACCCCGACGTACCAATAGATCTAGTGGTACGGCGGGGAAGACCGGGTTGATATTACATAGGCTGTGGGGTATACCTCTAATGACTAGAGGTATTAAGTAATATTTGATCCCGAAGGCTGGGGTGGTACCTAATTCTCAATGGTGATCCCTGTGTATGTTATGGATTTGAGTGTCTCCAGTCCCATGTTCAAGCGTCGTGCCTACCTCATACGGACTAGGAAAGAGATTTTTAGGTCGTGAATGTATACATATTTGGATGAAGGCAAAGGTGATCTTACAAAATTCTGTTTACTTCATTTAATTCAAACTAGGATTGTACGTCTTAACTGTGTTGTAGTCTTACAGATCACTTGGTTCTGCCACACACACACACACACACACACACACACATATATATATATATATATTATAAAACTTTGGTTAACCTTGGTTTTGCTTCCACCTGAATTGTTCATTCTGACGAAGGTCAAGCTTGTCACTCCACCTTAGACCTACGGTTTAACGTGGAATCCGAACCACGTCCCACTAGCAGCCCAGCGTCTTAACCACTAGGCTACCCAGGGTACCGATTTATCTACCAACCAATTTTTTTTTATTGTGGAAGGATGAACAGCTGGGTTTTGCTGCGCGCCGACTGACGTCACTGGGTCTCAATCCAGGGGCAGATGGATTCGTAGTCAGCGACGCTAACCACTACACCACCGAGGCGCATATATATATATATATATATATATATATAAATTATAAATATTTAAAAAAAAAATCATTCCTTACTGACGGAAATAACCTGAAAAATATTTTGAAAAAGTTCTTACTCTGAAAAGCCTCAATATACAAGGTGGGCGGAAAGTAGCTCCCTAATTTAAATTACATATAAATTATGTATAAAATTGTGATTGTATTGTTATATTGTTATGGTGTGTTCTCTAAAGTGGTACAATTGTAACGGTAATCTTTTTTTCTCTAAAGTGTTCTCTAAAGTGGTACAATTGTAACGTTCATTTTTTTTTTTCATTTCAGATTGAAGGGTAACATGGCTGAGCGTTTAACACTGCAGGAGCGTGCCCAGTTGGCGGCACGGTACGAAGTTTGGCAATCTGTCGTTCGAGTTCAAGATGGTGGCGGGCCATTCACGGACCACGTGCCCAAGTGGACCCGAAAACAATCAAGAACTGCCACTCGAAGCTCATGACCACGGGGTCTGTGGCAGATGTCGAAGATGTGGTCGCCCTTCGACATCCAGGGCCCAGGAGACGGTGCAGGCAGTTCAGGAAATGTTCGCACGGAGTCCACGAAAGTCAACTCGCCAGGCAGCTCGGGAAAGTGGACTCCCCGCTACTCAGTGCGAACTGTGCTGAAGAAGGAGCTGAACTGGCGTGCGTGGAAGCCGCATTACTGCCAATCTCTCTCGGACGAGGACTGCGACATTCGCATGGAGTTCGGGGAAATCATGCTGGCTTGGCATGAAGACTGGCCCCATCTCTTCCGCAACATCCTCTGGAGCGACGAGGCGGTGTTCCACGTCGGAGGCTTTGTCAACCGCCACAATTGCCACTACTGGGCAGGAGAGGATCCCATGGTTACCGCTGAAAAACGGCAGAATCGGTTCAGTGTAACGGTGTGGTGTGGTATGACCTCAGCTCAGGTTGTGGGCCCGTTCCTTCTGCGCAACACCATGAATGCTGAGCGGTACCTTGCTATGTTGCGAAACGAGGTCTGGCCGGTTGTCAGCACATGGGAGAACATCGACGATCTGATATTTATGCAAGATGGCACCCCTCCGCACTTCGCTCTTGTTGTCCGTGAGGCTGGATGCCCACTTCCCTGGGCGTTGGATGGTCTTCGTGGTCCACATCAATGGCCAGCCAGGAGCCCCGACTTGACACCGTGCGACTTTTTCTTTGGGGGTGGGTAAAGGAAGAAGTCTACCGCACCAAACCGAGGACATTGGAAGAACTGGAGGACCGAATTCGGGAAGTCATGTCCTCCATCCCGCCGGAGTTCCTGCTAAAGTCAGTGGACGCCATTCCTGGGCGGCTCCAGAAGCTGGTGGAAAGAGTTGGAGCCCACATGAATTTTAGAGAAAACCTACCATGTATGCCTACCTTTTCATATTATTTCTTCTGAAATAAATGGATATATACGTTTTTACCAATCCAAAATAGGGAGCTACTTTCCGCCCACCTGTAGTAAAACTTTATTTTTGTAAAATCTCTCTCTCTCTCTCTCTCTCTCTCTATATATATATATATATATATATATATATATATATATATAAAAGATTGTTTTGCTTAAGTTTAAAAATAAAACGAGTGATTGTAAGGAAAGGAAAAAGAAAAAAAGATGTAAGCAAAATTGCATTTTTTAAAAGTGAACAAATGTCAACATTAGTCTCTTGCTTAAAGTTAATATCCCGAAAAATGACTTCTTAAAATGGTTGGACAATTTTAAGAAATTAACTTTACTTTGTTTCATTTATAAATTTTTTTACCTGAATGAACCTTGAAGAGGTCGGTACCTCCTTATGCAGAGATGCGCACGTGTTTCGTGTGTGTGTGTGTGGGGGGGGGGCGCGTTTAAACATACACACACGCTACTCCTACATAAAGTAAGTATTTACTCAGATAATCAGAGAAATCAGTTTATATTTTCGTAACTGCTTTATATGAAACTAGCGGAGTGACCCGGCGTTGCCGGGTGGATGTTGAAAGCTATATATGTATATATATATATAATATATATATATATATATACACCACACACACACCCAGTTAGGTCAACTGAATGCCCGGTTAGGTTAATTGAATGCCAGATTAGGTCAACTGAATGCCCGATTTGGTTAATTAAATGCCCGGTTAGGTCAACTGAATGCCAGATTACATTAATTGAATATCCGAGTAGGTTAATTGAATGCCGGTTAGGTTAATTGCACGCTCTTGACGATTGGTTAGGTTGAGTCGTGATATTTTCGTTAAAGCTAACGAAAATATCACGACTTAACCTAACCAATCGTCAAGGGTGTACAGCTGACCTAACCGGGCAATCAACAACCAGGTGCACAACCTCGGGACCTAATCAATATGTGTGTGAAGTTTCATGTTTGTAACTGCTTTCATTTTGGATCTATGGCTAGAACACACACACACACACACACACACACACACACACCGCGTCCTTTTATTATTATAGATTACGGGCGGCAATATGAAGCTCAAGATTTTCATGACTGCGTTCTTTTCTATAGTTTTATTGACCAAATAATTGAACCGACAGTAAATGTGAGTTCAATTATTTGGTCAGTAAAATTATAGTCATGAAAATCTTAAGATTTACAAATCTTGACACAATGTTTAATCGCGGTGCTGGGGCTTCGGGCCCAGTAATTTTAATTATTTAAGTTATTAACACCCAGGTGCACAACCTGGGGACCAAATCAATATGTGTGTGAAGTTTCATGTTTGTAACTGCTTCCATTTTTGAGTTATGGCTGGAACACACACACACACACACACACACACACACACACACACGTCCTTTTATTATTATTGTAGATAGTCATATCTTAATCCATTATTTGATAGAATTTCACTTCGAATCTGCATACTGAAATCTTGAATTCTCGTTTCTATTTTTGATCGACAAAAAAAAAAAAAAATCGATTTCAGTTTGTTCAATTTCCTGAAAAGGGGAAAAAAAAGAAAAATACTCCGGAAACACTTCCTATTTTTGAAGTGGGGATCATCCTGTTATTTCAGAAATTCATTTTTGAAAAAATTAGATTAAACTATGAATAACATAAAATTGATAGGAAAGTGAATTTTAATTGGTTTAATTATAGTGTCATATACGAGTATATATTCGCCTCAGTGGTGTAGTGGTTAGCGTCGCTGACTACGAATCCATCGGCCCATGGATCGAGACCCGGTGACGGTAGCAGGCGCGCGGCAAAATAAAGAAAATTGGTTGGTAGATAAATGGGTACGCTTGGTAGCCTAGTGGTTAAGACGCTGGGCTGTTGGTGGGGTGTAGTTCGAATTCCACGTTAAATTGTAGGTCTAAGATGGCGTGACAAGCTTGACCTTCGTCAGAACGAACAATTCGGGCGGAAGCAAAACCAAGGTTAACTAAGGTTATATATATATATAATATATTTGGGTTCGGTTGAAGAGAATAATAGAAAAACTTGCATTTTCGCTGTTGTATTTTCTGCTATCATTAATGATGTCATATACTTTACTAAAATGATATGTGAATGCTTACTATACTAGGATAATATACTACTCTAGTATGCTGACATTGATTTTTCATGTTCTTGCAGAATAAGTAAAATAGCATTTAGAAAAAGTCTCACTGACTGTGAACGGAGCGAGATAGTGGGAGTCCGTCTGACTGGTGAGTCAGTGACAAAATCACCGAAATTGCCCATGTACT
This sequence comes from Bathynomus jamesi, assembly GCA_023014485.1. NCBI lineage: Eukaryota > Metazoa > Arthropoda > Malacostraca > Isopoda > Cirolanidae > Bathynomus > Bathynomus jamesi. The sequence goes on from JAJOZX010003983.1 coordinate 272,786, forward strand.
CGACGAACGGTCTCCATGGTTAGATATACATGGAAGGAAATGAAAAATATACTTCAAATAAACAATAGTGAGGGTAAAGCAACACTGACAGAATGTGACAGAACCACCTTATCATGAACTTTGAAACGCGAACCAAAGATTTCAACATCAAAACTTTGTCCAGAATGTAACAATAGTCTGCAGCTACAAATATCAATGAAAATGATGTTAGATAAACTGTAGTGAAGCCCCTTATAACACCAACCAGCGCAAAAGTTCGAATGAAGTTGGGGTTGGACGGAATAATGGGGACACTATTGCGCTCACTAGGTGTAGTTTTTAATTTCCTTCCATGTATTTTTAACCATGGGCAGGGGCGCATTTACAGTGTACGGGGCCTTGGGCAAACTATTTCTCGGGATGTATTATTTTAGTGTGTTAATGAATGACAATATTTTGTAATGTACATGACAGATATATTTTTTTAACACACACAAAACACACATGCAGAAGCCATTCGGCTTATTAATGTGATATTAAAGACTATAACTTAACTATATACACATACAGTATATACAGCTACACTAGTAGGCTACACAGTTGTAATGCACTTAATAAACATCTACATAGTTATTGTAATGCACTTAATAAACAGCTAAACTGTACAGCTTACTGTACTGTAGATAGAGTGTGGATTTGTTATGAATATTAGTATATTACATAGGACGCTTCCTGGCTTTTTGTTTGGAAAACTGCGTGATTGTGTCCTCGAAACTCACCGACTGCAACACCTCATGCTCTATACTCAACAGCGCCAGGGACGAAAGGCGCTCCTGGCCCATTGTGGAGCGAAGGTAATTTTTGATCAGTTTGAGTTTCGAGAATGAATGTTTACCAGAACAGTTCGTGACAAACATACACAGGTATATTCTCATTGCTATTTCCATGTTTGGGAATGTTCCTTTCAGTTCGTTTGTGTTCATATGCCGATAAAATCTGTTGCACATGTCTTCACGTTCCGTCTGGGATTCTGTTTCACTTTCGGTGAGTTTCATTAGGGCAGCGAACTGCACAACTTCTGTTACCAGCTCTTTCTCCAGATCAGCCGGATAGCATTCTACTAGACGTTCAACTGACCGTCGAAGACTGTCGATGTCCAGAACTAGAAGGAAATACAAAAATTTGCGGGGCCCATCGGGCGCGGGGCCTTGGACATTTGCCCGGTGCGCCACCCCCTAAATGCGACCCTGACCATGGGGACTGTTCCTCGAGATACAGGGGCAATTTCGGTGACTTTGTTACTCCTACTGTCATGTCCCTTTCACAGTAACATCTTTTCTAAGCGTTATTTTTTATTTTTTCTGCAAGAATAGAAAAAAATAATATAAGCATATTAAAGTAGATGGTCTACTATAAATATTATATGCATTCATACATCACCTTCGTAAAATGTATAACCCCATATAGTAGCAGCGAAACTGTTTTCATTATATTATCCAACTCATATTACATATAATATATATATATACCGGTATAATATATATATATATATATATATATTATATATATATATATATATATATAATATAAACCCACAAGAAAAAAGAAAAATGATTCCAAGGCCTTTTGTGTATTCAGAAGTACACATCGTCAGGGAATGATTCGTCATTCCCTGACGAGGTGTACTTCTAAATACACGAAAGGCCTTGGAATCATTTTTATTTTTCCTTGTGGGTTTACATCATTCATTCATTTCACGTGTTTAATTATGACATTCATCCCATATATATATATATATATAATATATAATATATATATATAGATATATATATATATAAATTTTTGCCATAATTTCTTTCACATCTTCTATCTATTTCTGAGTCTTATAACTCAGAAATAGTGAAAGCTAACTTGCTATTAGTCAATTACAACATAGTTTGAGCTGAAAGCCACTCAAAAGAGAACATCCAATTAAAGAGATGGGTTTACACTGTAAACAAGATCCACTTCAATGACCCTTTTAGCTCGGAAGACATTATTATGTTGGCAAGTAATGAAAACGATATCATCCCTTTTGTTTAAAGGGCGTGTAGATATGAAGATCCCATGATAACTTTCAGCCTAATTGCCTTTTATCCCTTTCACTGGCGTAGCATGGCGAATGTTTATTTTGATTCCTTCTCTTTGAAATCGTTGTTCAGGCCACGAATAAAACCAACCAAACGACCAATATTTTCTGATTTTCTTACGCTTGTATGTGTGTGTGTGTGTGTGTACACACATGTGTGCTCCAAATATGCTATAGAAATTATCTGAATTGTTTGGTGTATTCCTATCAACAACTGACCGTCTCAGTGCCCTCAGTTGAAAAAAGGACGTTAAATGGATCAAACCAACCAACTATTTCAAGAATCTGGCTGGAAACCGTTGAGAAACATCAAAATCTTCACCGACAAACGTATATATGCATTTTCTTTTATAATTTGTGGTTAGCGGTAGGAGTCACTATGTTTGACTAATATGAGAAGTTAATTTTGTAAGACAGTAGAAGCCCAAAACTTAAAACGCAAATTTAACTTCTTTTCCAGTGCTGTTGAATTTGTGTCGCTTTAGTTTATAACTTAAAGCTTTAAAAAGCGTGTAATTTTCAAGTGAAAAAGCTGTGTAAACCTAAGTTGGACCTACGTTTAAGTGATCAACTAGATAGGTTAATAAGAGTAAAGTTAATTGTATTTCAATTCGGTGTCCTTTGAATTAGGATGTATGTAAACCTTCAAATGTATTTGCCTCCTCTACTATCTGAACATTAATTTAATTCTTCATAATTCCTTCCTGTTCACGGTTTTAAATTATTGGAATTATTTTTAGAGGCACCATTGCTGTCGTGAATGTTTTGCTTCAAACTAGTTAAGTTAACCTCTGTGAAATCGTGTGGGGGCTTAACAGTTAAAAACAGTTCGATTCTATAGAAAACCTAGAAGTAATGGCTAAAAACTAAAGTAATTTATCAATGAGTAAAATTAGGAAGCTTAATAACGGACTGGCGGAAGCTGGATTCGATACAAGTCGTTCCATTCCCCGGAGAAGGCTAATAGGAAGCTGCTCCCGTAAGCCCATTTCCGTGCGGGGACGTCCACCCCTTCTGGAACGTGAACGAACCACAATGTTGGCGAGAGGAGCTAATCAAGCGATGGGTCCTGCTGTAACTTGTCCGCCCGTCACCTTATTCACTTGTAGAGGAAGTAAGTTCCCTAAAAAATGAAATTTCTTACAAATTAGGCCCTCAGATCAAGAATTTCTTTAATAGGATGTCTATAAACTTGATTTACAGTTTACAGTAGGGCACAAAATTCAAAATGTAGCGAGAAAATATACGAATTAAAAAAACCTTTATCGCATTAAAAAATCTATACTAAATATTTTATGTGCCTTACAGTATGTCTCCCACTTTCCGCTGGAGAAACTTTAAAGTTATTTGCAGTAATTTGTTAGATTCGCCATTTTGTCCTGCTAATATTTTGAAACCCTTAAATGAAAGATCGCTAATTTCACAAGATAATAAAGAAGGTAGTTGGTGCATATACTACGAAGACGCTGAATTTGAGTTCCTCCCTCCCGTCCTGTTTTAAAATCTAAATCGCTGAACTAATTAATCTTCAACATTGTGTAAATGATCCCTGGAGATTACCTATTTTAGGTTGTTCAAATGGGCCTGTTATCTCGTGTGGCGTTCATTGACCGATCAAATTTGAGTTTTTCGAGACCTGCTGAAGTAGGGAACTATTACTACTACTACTACTCGCTGCTTGTAGGCGTATTTGACTTCACTGAAAGTTCTGTTCACCAACCGAAGGTTAAAAATGAACGCTACAACATTTCCATACTTTTTCTTGTTAAAAATGGGTTTAATTGCAAATGCAACATTTCAATTATTGAATATATGAAAAGTATTTGTAATTTGTTGTCGGTTCGCACTTTTTTAATTGAAAATTAACTTTTTTTCCAGTTCGGGTGAACTTGATTTTTCATTCCAGCATTAGTCTTGGGATCCCACAATGAATTGCATATTTTGAAAGATTTGTTAAAATAGTGTACAGTAATTGTGATGCGTGTTCGGTTGGTGAACCCGTCTTGACGGGCTTCTAGTTATTGCTGTGATAATTATTAGGGCTAAAATTTTCATTGATAATGAATATGTATTTCTCATAGTATTGTATATTTACATAGAAATGAAAGATTTCACTACTCCTATAGTCTATAGGCCTCCACTTCCCCATCCTATCCCTCGTAACTTCAAGTATAACCGATCGGGCATTTTTTTCAGATATTCCTCGGCTTTACGTAATTGAAATAGTATTATAATGGTTCAAAGCTGTAGATAACTTTTTTTTGTGTGGGGAAGCTTTTCTTTTTCGGAGGTTAAAGCCTCGAGTAAGAATCAACAACTAAAATGCCATTAAAGGTGAATAATAAACCTTTTATTTTGAATGACTGAAACTAACGCCGTTACTGAATAATACAATGCGTGGTATACAAGAATTTATTTTATCAAATTGTTTGCAATTATGGTTCGGAATATATATCTATGGTAAAATAACATTAATAATTGAAGATTGAAAAAAATTACGAAAGGTTTTGAAAAAAAGCCGATTGTTCATAACCTTGAATTCTGCTTCAAAATGAGTAGTATTGCATTGAGATAATCTATAATAGCAAATGAATAATAGATTGAATTTAACTATTTAATTATTAAAAAAAAATTATCAGATTATAAAGTGGAAAATTCATAACAATGGTGGTGATAAATGAAATATGTGAAGCTTTTAACAAGTTTTTTGAATTTTATAAATCTTTTTTTTTTAACCAAAGCGGTAGACACGAATCTAAAATGGAATCTGAAAAGGATAAAAATAAGCCCTCCATATTGTTTTAAAAAATAAATGGTTAATTTTATAAAATTCTTGCAGCTACCCCCCTCCCCATGCAAACACCTTAGTCTACGGCAGTGGTTCCCAAACCCATGGTCGCGACCCAAGTGAGGGTCGGGAAGGTGTTCCTGAGGGTCGCGGGACGGAAATTCTCAACGACTGATTCAATCAAACTATATGAATATAAACACACAACGTATCAAAATGATTGGTCATTAACGCTGCATGTACCAACGTTTAGGGTCGCCAGGCCAGGACAATATTGTACTCAGGGTCGCCACCATAAAAGCTTGGGAACCACTGGTCTACGGCCTTGTATCCTACTGCGTTGACGTACCATTTATTTACATGTTAAATACTGTATACAAAAGTTGCTAAAATATTTATTGTATATATGAGCGTGTATCCATCTCGAAAAATGCAGTTTTTGAAAATTTAGGAATAAGAAGTATATTTCGTTGTTCCTTTGTTATTCGTGTATTGTATCCGCATAATTTAGTTTGTTTGAATGGTTCATTTGTTAACGCAGTTAGCCAAGCCCCATTTCCATATGTTTCCCGGCCTCTTTCTTGCATATTTTGATTGAGAGTTTTCATGCCTCATTTATTTTTTGTCTGTATTGATTTTGGTTCGCTACATTTCGATACGTTAGTATAATTCGTCGATGTCTTCTTTTGTTAGCGACATTATTGTGCAAGACTCATAAAAAGCGGTCATTGCCTTTTCCTATATTGAGCATGGCCCACGCTGCCGAAATAGAGGCATTCGTATTGAGCTACAATCCAGGAAATTTCTCGCAACTTTGAGCTCGTATTAGGTAAATTTATTGTGTATATAGTTTTGTAGCCTATACATACGTAAGCACCCACCCCCTCCCTATAATGGAATATGTAATGCGTGGATATAACGTACTTTTTAATGTTACCCGAGCTGCGTGGTTTAACCCTTTGACAACCGGTATACGTTTCTTTGAACTTAAACGTTTAGGTGTTGTTGGTATTCACATTTCGATATGTTAGTAACTATAGTCACTTAAATGACCATTTTGGGGTTAATTTTCCAACAACTAAACGATACCTATATAAACATTTAGATGTATTTGTAGAAACGTTGCATCATTGTGCAATTTATATTATTATTTCGCTGGGACACACATGTCCCGTGGTCCTCAAAGGGTTAGAGCGAATAAAAAGTTAATTTAGTAGTTTCTGCATTAAGAATACATAAATATATTTGTACGAGTGGTGCCCAAACTTTGTAGTAATTAGATGCCACTAAACAGTACCGCAAGAAATGAAGAGCTCCCCAATTAAGGAAATTGGTGAAACGAGGAAGGAATGTGATTATTGATTCGGAACCAAATTATTTCATAATGAAAAACACTCGTATAATAAATGTTAGTAAATTTCTTCAAAGTTACTAGATGACTCGCTGAGTCGTTCATCTAACCATCAGCTCACTGTCGCGCATTATGAATGAATACTTTCTGGATACTGGATGGCTCAAGCAGTTAAAATCGGGGATTGATATCACGTTGCAAGTTTCTTCGAATTTTCCATTTTCTTGCCTTTGTCCCAATTCCATCAGTGTGTGTGTGTGTGTGTGTGTGTGTACTAAAATTCCTGTAAAGAATTTTATAAGAGTACAAGTTTACAAAAGCCTTAACCCTTTATGCACGACTGGTATAAATTGAAGGTTTCAAATACACGCGTTCATAACTTAACCCTATGAAAGATTCCTTCGTTAAAGGATTAACTATATTCATGATATATCGTTGTGTTAAAACCACTTTTTTTTGTTTAATTTTTATAAGTTATATTTTACCACGCTTCATGTTGACATTCATGAATTACGTTTCGATCAAAATTTGCGATATAACCGCACTCGAATACCGCAGATTTCTCCTATAAAGAGTAGATATTAATTTCACACGGTCGGTTTAATGTTTTTCTTAGGAACTTCGTTCGGATTTTGTTTTTAACAGGGGGGTATATTGTTTAGATTTGTAATTCGCAAACTTTTTCGGTCGCGCTCCCCCTTATTAGATGATAAAAATAATTCATTCCCTTCCCGCCGTTGTTATGGGAACAGCCGCGGCGATTGGTAGTAGTAAAGTCGGGAGTGCAACTAGTGATAGGGACTAGAACGGTTCGCCTGAAATGCTGTTCGTGTCAATACCTGTCCTATAATAATGTTTGAAGTAAGATAGTTTTATGGGCCGAGTAATCCTTCGAGCACCGCACGTAGTTCGCGGACCACTGATTCGGGTTACCGTAAATTTGATAAACTGAAAGCAAAGTTTAAAATTTTCAGATAGGTCTCGCGACCAGATTCTGAATGTGAACTGTCCCGTTTAGGCGAGTTCAATGAAACTACTATTAATTATTCAGCAACGATCCTGCATGCAAATCAGCAGATTTACCTAATGCCTCCATGCTTCTAAAAAAATTTCAGGCACTTGAATAAAACGCGGGTCACCTGGCCCAATACAGTATATATCATAAAAGATAACTTTTGAATTTAAATTTAGAGTTTCGCATCCGAAGCCAGTGAAACTGCATCTAAAATCTCTCGACTCATCAGCTTAAAGTAAATGCTAAGCTTCCCCAACTTAAAAGTTTATACTAAAAATTTATACCAAAAATCTTTTGTAAAAAAGTTTGCTGTTATGTAATGCGTGGCAAACCGACTTTATATACTCCGATATACTGTAGGTACACTTCGGCACTAAAGGCATTAATATATGCGATGACTCTGCTCTGTGTGTGTGTAAAATATATATATATATATATATATATATATATATATATATATATATATATATATATATATTGTGGCGAGGGGGGTCAGCCGCGGCTGGGGGCCCTGCCGGGTCCCCGCCCGGTTGCGAAGTGGACTTTTAGCATACCCTGCTATACTACAGCCCCCTCTTTCCTGTCTTCCCCTCTTTACCCTCTTCCTTGCCCCCTCTGTTTTTTCTGCTTTCTCTGTTCACTTCACGCGCCCCGTGGGCTGCCGGGGCTGGTCGCTGGGGGTCTCGCTCCCATGGCCGGGGCCGGACTAAGTTGGCTGGTAGGGTGCCCAGGCCTGGGACCCTGGGGGGCCTTGGTCTTTGCTGCCGGCGGGGGAGAACTTTCGACGCTGCAAGGGCCCCTTTTGAAACGGGGCTACCTACATGGGACGAGGCACCCATCCCCCGCCGGCGTGCGCTTGGTCCCCTTGGGCCCCGGGCGCGAAACAACAATAAAAATTTTCTATGGAAACACTTACAAATCTAATGGACCTCGTTGACGACCCGGCTTGTGCATCTGACCTCCCTCTGACTACCTCTTTGGACCGTGGGTCTGGTAAGGGCAGTCGGCAGCCCTCGCCCACCCCGTCTGCTCTTCTTGCCGACACCTCCTCTCCCTCTCTTCCCCAGGCTCGTGGCGCCGCTGCCCGACCCCCGCCAGTAGCGGATGGACCTGCAGTGGACCCCCCGACCCCTGGATCCCCCCGTATTCCACGTCCCGATAGGGACCCACCTGCTTTTTCGCCCTCAGGTGGGAGGCCCGCGGCCCCGGTCGCCTCCCACTCCGGTCGGGCCTCCGCCCCCGGCCCCCTCGGCCCCTGGGGGACGTGGGACCCGACGTCGCCGTCCGCCTTTCTCGTCTTCTCGCCCCCTCGAAGTTCCGGTGGTGTTTGGCCAGACGGCTTCACTCGGCCTTAGGACGATGGACAAGTTCCTCCGCCCCTCCTCCTCCAAGCCCCTCCCCACTAACCACGAACGCCTCTTTCGAGCGATCCATGGGAAGACGGGGACGGCGCGTTTTGACCTTCGGCCTCAGAGGGATGGCTCCATTTTGATAAGGTCGCGTTCCTCTGCCGAAACCTCCTCTCTGCTCGCTATCCCCGATGTCCTGGGCTGAGGGATCACGGTGACTCCCCACCCCCGCCTCAATCAGTGCCAGGGCACGATCTACGCTGCTCGTCTTCTACCCATCCCGGTGGAGGACCTCCAGACTGACCTCGCCTCCCAGGGTGTGGTGAGAATATACCGTTTTCCCGACAGATCGCGATCCCCAGCCGCCCCTTCTCCTCGCCTTCTTACTTTTGACTCACTGGTGCCCCCCGTTTCGGTATTCTGGGGCTTTGGTGAGAGACGAGCATGCGAATTCTCGGTTCGGCCATACGTGCCAGATCCTACGCGCTGTTTTCAGTGCAATAGGTTTGGCCACGTGAGCAGTTCCTGCCGTCAGCCGGCCCCGTTGTGTGTCCGCTGCGGCGGCCCTCCCCACCCCTTGCCCTGTACTGCTCCGCCTTCCTGCACCAACTGTCATGGACCGCACCCTGCTTCATCCCGCTCTTGCCCGTCCTTCCTCTTTGAGAGGGAGGTTCGGGCCCTCTGTTCATCAGAATTTCTCAGCGCTCGGGAGGCGCGGGACCGGTTGCGTGGCCGCGAGGCCCGGCGTGGTACCTCGTACGCCGAGGCTCTCCGTCCCGGCCGCCGCCGGCCCAGACCCCGTCCTCACCGGCGGTTCCCGACGCGCCTCCACTCACCGTGTCCGCTACTCCCTGTCTATCCTCTGCCGCCCAGCGGACTCCCGCCGCGGCTCCCTGTACTACCAGCGCGTCCCCACGTGCTCCCTCCGCGAACGCCGATGCTTCGTCGGCAACCCCCCTGCCCCTTCTACGCCCTCTCCACCGGCGCTTTCGGCCACCCCCATTCCGGACCGTGACCCGTCGTCGCCCATGCGGGCCGCACGACGGAGGGGAACGGGCCGCAAGCGCCGCGCCAATAGTGACCCCGAAAGGTTCGAGGCCATAGGCCTCGCATCACCTTCCTCTCCCAGACACAAACGCCCCCTTCGCCCTACCATCCCGGTGTCCTCACCGTCCCCGCTGCGCAACCGTTATGGACGCTCCCCCCTGGGGTCCCCGACGACCCTCGTGGTGGGGGCGGAGATACATCCCTCACCGGTTCGGTCGATGGACCCACTGGAGGGGGAACTCGCCCGCCTGGTCGGCGTGGGTGGGATGAGCACGCCCCCGCGCGTGACCTACCCCACCTCTCCATGACCTGCCTCACCTCTCCATGACCTGCCTCACCTCTCCATGACCTGCCTCACCTCTCCATGACCTGCCTCACCTCTCCATGACCTGCCTCACCTCTCCATGACCTGCCTCACCTCTCCATGACCTGCCTCACCTCTCCATGACCTGCCTCACCTCTCCATGACCTGCCTCACCTCTCCATGACCTGCCTCACCTCTCCATGACCTGCCTCACCTCTCCATGACCTGCCTCACCTCTCCATGACCTGCCTCACCTCTCCATGACCTGCCTCACCTCTCCATGACCTGCCTCACCTCTCCATGACCTGCCTCACCTCTCCATGACCTGCCTCACCTCTCCATGACCTGCCTCACCTCTCCATGACCTGCCTCACCTCTCCATGACCTGCCTCACCTCTCCATGACCTGCCTCACCTCTCCATGACCTGCCTCACCTCTCCATGACCTGCCTCACCTCTCCATGACCTGCCTCACCTCTCCATGACCTGCCTCACCTCTCCATGACCTGCCTCACCTCTCCTGACCTGCCTATGCATCCGGGTGAGGTATCCTTTTCCACTCCCCCTTGTAGTCCAGCCTCCCCTGCACCTCCGGTGAAGGGAGGGGCCTTCTGGATACCCCTCACATCCCCTTCTCTGCATCGCTCTCCCCCGGGCGTCCGGGTGACTCCTCTTCAGGAGGATTTGCCGGCGTCAGTTTCCACATCGCCCCCCCGTCGGGGTGACCCTCGCCTTCGCCCACGTTCGGCGTCCCCCGTTGGGCCCCGGGGCTTTCCAATCCCCTTGTTAATCTCGGGCCGCCCGATCGGCCCACCCACCCCATAACCATCCGTTTCGCAGACTTTCCTACCCCTCCATATACTTCGCTCCTGCAGTGGAACATCCGCGGGCTCCTGGTAGGCCTCGAGAGTCTCTCTTCTCTCCTGGCCTCCAGGTGTCCGGCGTGTTTCTGCCTTCAGGAGACGATACTGGGCTCCCGTTCCCTCCCTCGAGTGTCCGGCTACTGCGGGCTCCCTTCCCCGCCTCTCGATGGGGCGGGTAGGGGGGGCTCCGCGGTCTTCGTGCACCGCTCCGTCCCTTTCCGCCCCCTCCCGCTCCGTACTGTCTTGCAAGCTGTGGCCGTGCGCCTTTCTTTGTGGCGTCAGCTCACGGTCTGCTCTCTTTACCTCTCCCCTAACGTACGCCCTCCACCCGATTCTCTCCGTGACCTAATTCTGCAGCTTCCCCGCCCTTTCCTGCTTCTCGGGGACTTCAACAGTCGGGACCCGGCCTGGGGGGACGTTTGCTCCACCTTTCTCTCCGGGACCCTTCTCTCCCTTATGGACGAGCTAGAGTTCACCTTTCTGAACGATGGCTCCCCAACCTGCCTCCACTCGGCCCATGACAGTTTCACCTGTATTGATCTTTCCCTGGTTTCCCTCGATATCGTGACGGAGTTCACCTGGGAGGTCCTGCCGGATTCTTCCGGCAGTGACCATTTCCCTGTGTGTCTTACCCCAACCCGTCTCCTCCCCCCCACCTCTGTCCGCCCGCGCTGGCTGTTCGCCCGAGCGAAATGGGCCTCATACACGAGGTGCACGGCGATCTCGCCGTCCATTCCTGCCTTTCCCTCCGTTAGTGAGGCCCTCGCCTTTCTCGAAAGCAAGATCCTCTCGGCTGCCACCAGTTGCATCCCCCGTACCTCAGGCTCCCCCAGGCCGCGCAGCGTCCCATGGTGGACCCCAGAGTGCTCCCGTGCCGTTCAGGAGCGGCGCCGTGCTGGCCGTCGCTTCTACCGGACCCGCCAGCCGGAGCATAAGATGGCGTTTCAGCGCCTGAAGGCAGTGGCCCGTCGGGTCTTGAAACTAGCCCGGCGTACCTCCTGGCGGAGTTACGTGTCCGGGATCTCCTCCTCGACCGCCCCCTCGACTGTTTGGCGCAAGGTGCGTAGCTTTGAGGGGACCCGTGTCCCCCCTCGACCCCCGGTGCTTCGGGTCGGGGACGACGAGTTCGTGTCCGATCCGGAGGCCGTCGCGAACGCACTCGCGGCGCACTTCGCCATCTTCCAGTTCCATCTCCCCGATCCCGCCGCGACCCACCGGAATTTCCACCTCATAGGGATGACCCCTATAATCACCTCTTCCACATGACAGAGCTTCGGGAGGCCCTCCGCCCCCGACGCTCCTCCGCCCCCGGCCCCGATAATATCCCCTATGACTTGTTACGGCACCTCCACCCCTCTGCTCTCAGCTTTCTACTGGACCTCTATAACCGGATTTGGTTGGAGGGTTCATTTCCGGACCGATGGCGTGAGTCCATCGTCGTCCCCATCCCGAAGCCCGATAAAGACCCCTCACTCCCGTCGAACTATCGCCCCATTTCCCTAACATGCTGTGCCTGCAAGGTGATGGAGGCGATGGTCGCCTCGCGGCTGTCCTTTACCTTGGAGGCGAGTGACCAGTACCCTGCTACCCAGGCTGGTTTCCGGCGCTTCCGGTCTACCACCGACCCCCTCCTTCTCCTTAGCCATGACGTGCAGGAGGCTTTCTCCCGGCGTCAATTTGTACTCGCCGTCTTTTTCGACCTCCAGAAGGCCTACGATACTACCCGGCGGAGCGCGGTCTTCGACTGCTTACGCTCCCTGGGTTTCGTAGGCTTTCTCCCTTCCTTTATTTATAACTTCTTGTCCGCCCGTTCTTTCCGCGTCCGCATCGGTTCTGCCCTCTCTGACCGCTTTCCGTTGGAGGAGGGTGTCCCTCAGGGTAGTGTCCTTAGCGTCTTGTGTTTCTCACTCGTGATGAACACAGTCGCTACGGTCCTGCCTACATCCGTTCGTAGCTCCCTCTATGCCGATGACCTGGCTATCTATTGCTCTGGCCGCCTCCCGTCTTTGGCTGAACGTCGGCTCCAGCTAGCCATCAACGCGGTGGTTCGCTGGGCGTCCTCGGTTGGCTATGCTTTCTCACCCTCTAAGTCTTCCAGTATGCTTTTCCGTCCTCGGCGCCTCCGTCTGTCGCATACCTTCGCCCTTACCCTTGCCGGCACTCCTCTTCCCCTCGTCCCATCCGTTAGATTCCTGGGTATGACCCTCGACGGATTTTTCGGTTGGGTTCCACACCTTAGGCGGTTGCGGCAAACATCTCGCCGCACCCTCTCCCTTTTGGGTCATCTGTCCCACACGACCTGGGGGGCGGACAGGCGTACTCTGCTGCGCCTGTACACCTCCCTGGTGCAATCCCGTGTCGACTACGGCTGTGTGGTCTACAGCTCCGCCTCCTCTCCGGCACTCCGTATGCTGGATCCTCTTCTCCACCGTGGCCTTCGCCTGGCGTCGGGTGCCTTCCGTCGTCTAGTCTTCAGGTGGACTGTGGACACCCCCCCCTGCCCCTTCGCCGGGGCCTTCTCATGGCGAAGTGTTACCTTCGCATCTGCCGCCTTCCGATGTCCCTACTCTTCTCCGCGATCTCCCAGGCGCTACCCCGGCCTGACACGTGGCATTTCGCTGCCTCTCTGGCCGAGATTTTCTCGTCCCTGGGGATCCCCCCACCCTCTATTCTGCCGTTCTCCTTCGATCTGTCGCCCCCCTGGCGGACCACCCCTATCTGCCGTTGCCAGGCGCTCCGTGGCCTGCGTAAGGAGTCTCTTCCTGCCGTCCTCCGGTCTTCTTTTCTGGCCCATCTTCCCGTCCATTCGGACGACGTTCCCGTCTACACCGACGGCTCGCGCTCCCCTGCAGCGCGGCCGCCGTCTTCTCTCCGTCATTGTCACCTACCTCCCGGGGTATCCCCCTGCCGGTTCAGGCCTCCATCTTTTCCGCGGAGCTCTTTGCCCTTCTGGAAGCCCTCCGTCTGGTATCGGGTTGTTCGCGGTCCTCCTGTACCATTTTTTCGGACTCGCTGAGCGCCCTTCAGGCGCTCGAGCGCTATGATTCCCCGGACCCCCTCGTACGCCTTATTCAACAGGAGTACCATGTCCTGCACACCGTTCACCGGATCCGGGTCACCTTCTGCTGGGTTCCCGCCATTGTTGGTGTTTCCGGTAATGAGGCGGCGGACCGCATAGCCCGGTCCGCCGCCTCGCTGCCTCCCCTCCCCCGCCCGCTCCCCTTCTCAGACTATGTGCAGGTCTTTCGTTCCTTTTACGACCGCATGTGGCAACAGTCCTGGGACGATCCGCCCCGTCTGTCATATTGGGTGTCCTCTTTCCACCGCTCCAGACACAAAGAGGTCGTCCTTGCGCGGCTTCGCATCGGCCATACGCGCCTCACGCACGGCTATCTTATGTTCCGGCAGGAGGCTCCTCGTTGCGCCTCCTGCCAGTCGCCCCTCACCGTCTCTCACATCCTTGTGGAATGCCCCACCCTGTCGTCAGTACGTCGTCGCGCCTTCCCGTTCCTTTCTGATTTCCCCCTCCCCGAACGTTTACGCCTTATGCTCGCTGAGAGCCCTCTCTTCTCGCTTGACCGTCTTTTCCTCTTCCTCTCCCAATCTCGCATCCTATCTGAGCTTTAGGTGACTTCTCACCTGTAGTCCGCTGTTCTCCCTTTTCCTTTTCTCCGTCTCCGTTTCTCTTTCTCGTATTCCGCCTCGCCATGATATCCGCTACCATATAGCGGGAAGTGGCGGTAAACGCCCCAATACAAAAAAAAAATATATATATATGAGAAACAGGAGGGGGTGGCGACAAGCTTGACCTTCGTGAAATGAGGAATCATCGCACGGAACACTTGAAAAGATATATTATAACCTTGGTTTTGCTTCCGCCCGAATTGTTATTCTGACCAAAGTCAAGCTTTGTCACTCCACCTTAGACTTCGTTTAACGTGGAATCCGAACCACGCCCCACCAGCAGCCCAGCGTCTTAACCCTCTATGGACAGATTTTTCTGTAGGGTTAAGTTATAAATGCGTGTATATGAAAGGTTAAAAATTTGTAACAGTTGTCCATATAGGGTTAACCACTAGGCTACCCAGGGTACCCATTTATCTAGCAACCAATTTTTTTTGTATGGAATGATGAACAGTTGGGATTTGCTGCGCACCGCCTACCGTCACCGGGTCTGGATCCCGGGGCCGATGGATTTGTATATATATATATATATACATATACATATACAGGGTGTCCCCGAATTAACTATTTCAATGAAATCGGACAAATGTTTTAAAAACACTTTTATTTATGTTTATCATGTTTAATATGTGTTAAAAATGTATAAATTTCTAATTTTTTTTCATAATTTTATTTTCATAATTTTTTCATTATCTAGTCCAATGAAAGACCGTCTGAAGTCATAGAATGGCAAAGAGAGACTCCAAAAGTTAACGTGTGGCTTGGAATGACCAAATCCAAAATTTATGGCCCATTCTTCTTTGCGGAAGCAACTGTAACAGGTACCGTCTACCTTGATATGCTTCAGCAGTTTCTCGAACCACAGCTTCTTGATGATGGCATTCTTGATAATGTTGTGTTTCAACAAGAAGCATTGATCTTTTGGCGATAAACCTTTGTTTTTATGAAACCCCATGCAAAGAAATCCAGGGGTGTCAAATCCGGAGAACGCGGAGGCCAAGGTCGAGGTCCTCCACGTCCAATCCACCGATTCGGAAGGCGTCTGTTGAGGTATTCTCGAACAATTAGAGCATAATGACATGGTGCTCCATCTTGTTGAAACACAACATTATCAAGAAGCTGTGGTTCGAGAAACTGCTGAAGTATATCGAGGTAGACGGTACCTGTTACAGTTGCTTCCGCAAAGAAGAATGGGCCATAAATTTTGGATTTGTCATTCCAAGCCACACGTTAACTTTTGGAGTCTCTCTCTGCCATTCTATGACTTCAGACGGTCTTTCATTGGACCAGATAATGAAAAAATTATGAAAATAAAATTATGAAAAAAAATTTAGAAATTTATACATTTTTAACACATATTAAACATGATAAACATAAATAAGTGTTTTTAAAAAATTTGTCCGATTTCATTGAAATAGATAGTTAATTCTGGGACACCCTGTGTATATATATATATATATATATATATATATATATATATATATATATATATATATATGAGAAATCCAATGACAAGGAGAAATGTAAATGCCATGAAAAGTCTTCTTTAATGCGCAACGTTTCGAGCAATACGCTCATCTTCAGGCTGTTTAATAACAATGTGAAATTAAAATCAATATTGAATGAAAAACAAAACAGAAAATTTCTATAAACTATTCATACAGACAAATTTTAAAAGACTGAGAAAAGAGGGTTAAATTCTAAGTTATACAGATTTACATATAAAAATTAAGAAGCTATTTTTAAATACATATAGTATTAATTTCACATTTACTATATGTATTTAAAAATAGCTTCTTAATTTTTATATGTAAATCTGTATAACTTAGAATTTAACCCTCTTTTCTCAGTCTTTTAAAATTTGTCTGTATGAATAGTTTATAGAAATTTTCTGTTTTGTTTTTCATTCAATATTGATTTTAATTTCACATTGTTATTAAACAGCCTGAAGATGAGCGTATTGCTCGAAACGTTGCGCATTAAAGAAGACTTTTCATGGCATTTACATTTCTCCTTGTCATTGGATTTCTCCTAAATATTAAATTGAAGCTCTGTAGAAGCAACCCGCATGATTATATATATATATATAATATATATATATATATATATATATATATAATATTATATATATATTATATATATATGCACTAGAATCACAAAATAACACGTGACCTTATTAATAAGCAAACAACCACAAGGAAAAGGAAACACAAAGTCCGAGCGCTTTCGTGATATATTCCTTGATAATGTGAATATATCACGAAAGCGCTCGGACTTTGTTTCCTTTTCCTTGTGGTTGTTTATATATATATATATATATATATATATATATATGAGATATTAAAGTGAATTTTATAGATTACTTTTAATGACACTTCAAAGAGGAGGAAAAAAGATCGACCAAATTCTTTCATTATGAAATAATAATAAAAATTCAGTCGTGAAATTACTGTACGTCGTTCGACAAAATGGGGAAAAAATGTCCGAGTGAGTGAGAGAGGAATGTTAATACACAGAAGCGTTGAATATCGGCATCTTTTTTAATTTTTTTTTAAGTTATGTTGAACATTTTTTTTTCAAGTTGTTGAATATTAAGTTGCATAAAACTCTTAACATGAATTTTGTTTGTACATGTACGAAATCGTCCAAAATAATTAGCTAATCTGTTTTCTGCTCTTCCCACCTGTTATGAACTTGTGACAAAATTAACTAACACGGGTAATGTTCAGAGCTGAGCAGTAACGCGTTACGAGTAACGGCCGTTACGTAACGCGGTACTTTTTTAGTAACGGTAGCGGTAACGGCGTTACATTTCAAATCGAGTAACTCTTTCAGTAACGACGTTACTTTTTTAGGGAAATACATTCGTTAGTCGTTACTTTTTTATCGTAGCTCGCAATTAGTTTCTTTCGATCCTCACTCATTATTCATTAAGCGTTAAAAATTTGTCCCTTCTCTATGAGCGAGGTGTGCATGTTGGCCGTTGGCATGCTGGCAGCCTACCCCAATCCACCCTCTCCCCCTACACTGACAACATTGTCAAAGTAAAAAGGCGAAGAACCCTGGAGCACGGAGGGATCTAAGTTCGACAGAGGTTTCGTCATTCCTCTCATCTGGGCCTTCACAGCACGTTAGCTCTGCATTCTTCCCATCCACTAATTTTAAAAATGTTTGTTAAACTTAACTCCTATACCATTTAGTGCCGCTGTTGAGCGGGGTTTTTTCAGTAGAGAAGGATATACTGCGTCCGAAACGAGGCTCGCTCTTCGATGCAACTTTTGAGAAGTTTTTCTTAAAGGCCAATAAAGATCTTTTGAATAATAGTTCTTAAGTTTGTATATTTAGCTAATAAATTTCAATTATCATTGCCATGCACAATAACTCGTTTGATTCATTTCTTTAGTATTTCGTATTATTGTTTTGCAAAACTAAACTTTCCCGGTATATTCTAGCATTAGTAAATTAGTATCATTAGTATGCTACAGCCTCTGTTATGTTGCAATTCCTAGTAATAAATCTTGCAGTAATTTTGTTTCACTTTTTTTGAAAATATTATGCCTTATAAGTCATAACAACGCAATGTAGGCATGCACAGACTTCATAGCCTATGCATTAACCAGTGGATACAAACCAACACATACTCGCACAAGCAAATGTTTATATATATATAATATAATATTTTATGTATATATATAAATTATACCTATGCATATACAGGGGTTTCCCACTTCTAGTGCCTTTCCCCCGTCTCCGTTTCTCTTTCTCATATTCTGCTTCGCCATGATATCCGCTAGCGTATAGCGGGAAATGCCGGTAAACGCCCCAATACAAAAAAAAAAATACAGGGGTTGGACAAAATATGAACACCTTGATAAATGGCGGTTTTTATTCTTAATATGGAGTTGGTCCTCCTTTAGCGGCAATAACAGCTGCAATGCGTCGGGGAATTGATTCATACAGCTTTTGGACAGTGGCTAGAGGAATCCTGAGCCATTCTTCGAGCAAACCCTGCTCCAGTTCCTCCAAAGACGCCGGCGGTGGGAATCGGCTTCTGACCTGCTGCTCCAACTGACACCACAGATGCTCGATAATGTTAAGATCCGGGGATTGTGGAGGCCAATCCAAGCGTTCTACTTCACTAACATACTCTTCAAACCAGTTTTTAAACGACCCCAGCGGTGTGGATTGGTGCATTATCATCCTGGAAGACGGCGCCGCCATTGGGAAACAGCGTTTGGACCATGGGATGGACATGGTTAACCCTACCATGCAGTACTACAACTGGGCCAAGAGTATTCCACGATATTGCTGCCCAAACCATCACAGATCCGCCTCCATGCTTAACGGTTGGGGTCAGGCAGTCGGGGTCATAAGCATCTTTAGGCTGTCTCCAGACGTAAACTCGACCGGAACATGGAAATAGCGTAAAGGAGGATTCGTCGGAGTAGACTACATTCTTCCACCGGTCCATTGACCAATTCTTATGGTCATTACACCATTTTCTGCGCCGCTCAATGTTGATGTGCGAAAGGAAGGGTTTGGCAATTGCAGCCCTCCCTTGGTATCCAGCTCCATGGAGCTCGCGACGTACAGTTCCGGTCGATACCGGGCTTGCAAGATGCTGGTTAAGCTCTGCAGTCACTTTTGGAACTGTGGTCTTATGGTTCTTTGTCACAATGCGCTTTAGCACCCGGCGGTCTCGATCACACAGCTTCTTCTTGCGTCCACTATTGCATTTGTCGGTGCTTGTCTTTCCATGGTTTTGGTATGCAGACATGACCATAGAGACAGTTCCTCTGGATACATTGAACATCTGAGCGGTTTTCGTCACCGATGCACCAGCCATCCGCGCTCCGACAATTTGCCCTCTTTGGAAGTATGACAGGTCTTTCATAACTGCTAATTCATAATTCACTCAGATCTGTAAAAACAACGTGAGGGTTATAACATGACGTATACACTCTCTGTTACACATTTAAATAGGTTTGCCAGTCATTTGACCGTTTACTTTGTGTCTGAGCAGTCCGTAAAGATAACCGGTGAAATCGGCGGGTGTTCATATTATTTTGTCTAACCCCTGTATATATATTTACATTTTATTAAATGTAACAGTAATGAGTAACGGTGCCGTTACTCGTTACTTTTTAAAAATGGTAACTAACGATAACGGCGTTACATTTAGACTGTGGTAACGGTAACGGCATTACATTTATAAAGTAACGAGCACAGCACTGGTAATGTTAGTGTGTGTGTGTGTGTGTGTGTGTGTATATATATATATATATATGTGTGTGTGTGTGTGTGTGTCCTGAACTTTTTATTGAATATTTCGGCAAAAACGAGTTTGTTTTATTAAATCCGTGAAGCTCTAAACTACAGTATAGTGGGATAGGCTAACGCGTTATTTGGTCATTCATCTTAGTATGCTGTGATTAGCAAATTCCATGTCTAGGAAGTAGACATATTTTCAAAGTAAGAATTTGTTCCAAGCTTTTTCGTGTAATTATAATTTAACAAATGTACAGCTGCGAAAAGAAGTTCGCTGAAGAGAACTGTATGGAAAAGCGATGAAATTTTTCTAAATTTAGCAAGAATTCGTAGTGGTTGAAAAGATTTCACTAATAATAGTAATTAGTAATAATGAAAGTGTGTGTTCAGACCGTCATAAAAGTGAAGTACACTTTGATTAGTTAAGGATTTTTCCATCAATTATCTAGTTAAAAATTCTTGAATCCTGAAATTTATAATGGACCTATAACACTAAGTTTTTTCAAGTTGTAGTTATAACCATTGAATTTGGGGGTTCCCAACCTTTTTAGGTCGATATACCACTTTTTACCACCATGCTTTTCCATTAATTAAGGAAAAAAAGATGATGCCACTTAACCGAAACTGTAGAGAGGGGACTATAGTATTCAGTCTTGAATTTTCAACCTGATCCAGAGTTATAATTATTTTAATAATAGAAATTTGTACCGAGTCAAAATCTTTATTTTGGCCTTGCAAGTTATCGTTAAATAAGTTGAAATGTACCTGGACGGCAAATTGGATAACGTGCGAGCCCGCAGTCGGGAAGGTTGAGTTATTCCTCGACAACTAATATTAGTTTAAAAATTATCCCAAAAGTAATTAGCAACATGCGTACTTATAACACACTCCTACCATCTTAAAGAACTCGGCGTCTTACCACAGTTTGGGAATCACTGCATTAAACTATTTATAATTTCCCTTTATAACTAGCTGAATGCAAATACAGTATGTTGTCATTAAGTCGATGAAACGCGCTATGTGCTATTATAATAGAGAAACTTAATTTCGCTGTAGATACCCTAATTATTAGATGACTCTTTTGAAGGGCACATCGAACACGCATTAAATAAAACCCCACATTTCAATCTATTTACATCCCTGCAAACTCTTATAACGTAGCAATTTGTTGGGGAAATGGAAACCATTATATTATCCATTATAAACGTACTACATACAAAATATCGTCAGGATCGCATGAGGTGCCAAAACCAACCGAGAGCAAGCAAACCCCGCTTTCAAATATCGAACTCTTTAAGCTTAATTATAGAAATCATATCAAACAAGTAAATCACACAGAAAATAGACGTCCCAAAACCTATACATGGAAATATTAGCTTCGATTATCTCCAAAACTTCGTTTTGAATAATTTAAGAATTTTTTTTCTATTTGAAAATGTTTTGGATCATTAAAAGAAGTTATCATCATATATTTGACGAAGCTTTGATACCGAAAAGAAGGAAAAACTTCTTCTCGAATGTACCCTCAAAAAGTTAAGTTCTAAGTTTATATAGTTTTATTTTATTTTGAGTGTATTCAGTGAACCAGACACCATAACTTATTTCCAAAAACGTAACTCTTCACTTGAAACATAAAGGAAAACCACTCGTACGAGCGAGTTCATATCCAAATATCCAAATTGATCTGGAAACAAATTTAAAAGCGAATAAATGCTTTCAGAAATTTTAATATTCGATTAAAAAGAATTTAAATCTTGGATGCGTATTAGCGTATTTTTCCTCTTCACCCTCTCCTCCATATCCTATTTCATTTTTCCCGAAACCTTTACAAATTTATTTCGTATGTAAACTTGTGGTTTCTTTAAATTGAGAAGATTTACCTAAAGTGCAGGCAAATCAGTATTAACCAGCGTATTACTACTGAATTACTCCATCTTAACCGCTGGAGATGGCATTTAGTGTCTGAACTGCGTAAAATGTCTGTAATTAATTCCATGAAAAGTAACTACTACAGGTGTTATATTAAAAATGCCATATTCACTGAAAACAAAAATGGTGCTTGTATTCTACGTATTTTTACCGTCGTTTGAACAAGAATTTGAATCAGTTTGTTGCGACTTGTAGCCATATTGATTTTAAGTATTGTCGTTAAACTATAATTGATGTTATATAAAGGTGATACCCGCGTGACAAATGTTATCCAATAGGTAAAATGTTTGAGACTGCAAGAGCAAAATTTACCTGAGCATTCGTAGGGAAAAGGCAAAATATAAGATCATAGTTTCGCAAAAGCGAGTTTAATTGATCTTGGTTTAATTTATAGTGATGTCAATCTAAGAAAAAATACTTTGAACTTCGTGTTAGTCGTACTGAATAGAGATTGATAGAACTTTTCTCCCATTGTGCTCATTCCAGTACAGTGGACGAACTAAGGATGAGCTTGGGCTTCATTTAGAATAACTTCAATTTGTTTTTTAACTTATTTAACACGCCTTCTCAGTGGAATAATTCAGTCTAGTTTATAAATGTAAAAAGTTCAACAGTATGAACTTAGGCTGAAAATACTCGCTGCTATAAATTGGTATGGAAGACAAAGCAAATGAATTATTCTGCTTCACTGACTAAACGAGAACGTGAATAAAATGCATGATATCTTCTGGCAGAATGAATGGGGGAAGTATCTTGTTAATGTATCATCCATACACGATTTGGCAGTATCTTGTATGAAAATATCAATGATGCATGATACAGCAGTGTACTTAAATTTTTTTAATTTAAATATTGAAAAACATTTAAAACGCGCGTTAAAATTAATCCATCAGTGTGTGTTTTCTTAATAGAATAATCTTTCCACCAAGTGCTCAAGTAGTGCGTTCTTAGTTTTGAGAGAATGGTAACTTTCCTAAAAAATAATCCGATGAAAATTTGGAAGCTTTTTTGAAGTCTTAATTAATTTTGTATGAAATTATATAATAATTCAGTATTGTTTTAAAGGATTGGGATAGCTATAAATATAAAGTTGACCCTAATTTATTATCTTAATTTGTTTTGATAAAAAGTATACTAAAAAGTATATAAAAAAAAACAGACCTTGTATGCCGAAATTTCTTAATTCCATTTATACTAGGGCATGGTTCTGATTAATCAGTTAATGATTGTTTCAAATTTAATCATTAATTAATCAAAATATTTTTAGAAAATGATTGGAAATGATTAATTTTTCTCGTATTTCAGCATCATTTTACCTTAAATTTTGTAATGTATCATTTGAATTTGGCACCTTTTTGCGTGTATAAACTGTTTAATCCGCCCATGCCTGATTTTTTTTAACCAAAGCAAACTAAATGTTTGAGCAAAATGTTTTCTCCGGTCTTATCTCGTGCAACAGAAACAATAAAGCGCTCTTACTCTTTTCAGAAGTATTAAATTTGTAATAATTTTTAATCAGTCAATCATTGATTAATTAGAAAATTTAACCATTCATCACTTTTTTCTAAAAATGATTAATTAACCGTGCCCTAATTTATACATCTCCTTTATCTTGTATCATCTGATTTCAAAAGCATCTTGTATCGTGTCAACGATACTGATATGTACAGTTGCGCTCATTATTCTTAGGACACACTTGAAGACAGATAGCGACACCTGGCATATATTTGGTGTGTGCACTACAGACGTTGACGAATACTTATGTCCCATTTATTCCTTGCCGCTGCCTTCGCTTTTTTTCCCATTCCAATTTTCCCATCAAGCTTAGACAGCTACGACCCAAAATTGGGTCGCCAAGCCATTTTGATTGGGTCATTAAATTGTCGTCACTTATCCTAATCATTAATTATTTTATTACAGGATTGACGTTAATGGACCTAACCCAGTTTTCCCCCACCTGTTTAAAAAAAAAAAAACGAAAAAACCCATTTTCCCCCACTCGTGGTTTTTTTTCAAAATTATAGTTCACCCGCATCCTAACAATGTACACTGTACAGTTCTAAGCACAACGTTAACACACTAAACCATTACTGTAATACCCATGGTAAGATTTATTGACAATCTTATTGTAGAAGAGAAATTGGTACGTATATAATATAAATAGCCTTCAAACCTTTATTTAATCTCGTAAATAATTAAACAAATTCCTGTGAAACAAAGCCTTTTATTTTGTTATAACTAAACAAAATGGGTAAAATTTCTTTTAAATGCTCTAACTAAATCAGAGTAATTCGAAATACTAGTGAGATCAAAAACATTAAAGAAATAGGTAGCTTAAGTCTTTAATAAGTTAGTGATAACCAAAAAATAATATTTTATTTAGTCTTAACTGTGATACAATATGATGTCTGCACCACTCATGAGATCAACTTTTCATATTTCTTAGATATATTAATCGTTCTGAACACTTATATTTTAAATGCGCTTTTACAATTTACATTTCACAGCAACACTAAATACGGTCTTGTTTTTGTCGTGTGCACTGGTTGAGCTCACAGCTACAACTAACAGCTATTGACTTCCACAAGTACACAACTTCCATTTGCAACATGTATTAAACTATTAACATGTTAACGTCATTACTCATTACACTACTGTGACCTAACAGAGGCATATCATATTGTACATGTTTCAACATGAAGGGTTTTAGGAACATGGTTTTTTACTGAAAAGTCTGAAATGCACTGTTTTGAAGAGTGTATTTTGTTAAAGTATCGTACATATATTGATATTTAGCTTTCAGCTTGTGTGGTGTATTTTATTTAGGTCTTTGGTTATATTATTAGGAATTCTCTACTTTGAAAACCCCACATTTCTCTGAATTTTTCGGGTTTTCAATGAAAAAAAATGAAAAAACCCAGGCGAGTTGGACTTTTTCAAAAGTGGGGGTTTTGCTAACCCTGTTTTATTGTTACAAATGAACTGTTTGAAGACCTGGGTCGCCGAGTTATCCCCGCGACCAGAATTTGGGTCGCAGCCTAAAAATGTGAAGAACCACTGGGCTAAGGTGACCAGGCGTCCGGCTTTATCTCTGAATCAGACACACGAAAGTCGGGATTTTGCTATGGTAGTTGTAACTATTTTAAGATACTTTCGTAGCTAGCGGTAGCTTTTAATTTCCAGTCTTCACTCGCACTTAAGCGACTTTGATACTAGGGATGTCAGCC
The DNA here is from genome assembly GCA_023014485.1 of Bathynomus jamesi. Taxonomy (NCBI): domain Eukaryota; kingdom Metazoa; phylum Arthropoda; class Malacostraca; order Isopoda; family Cirolanidae; genus Bathynomus; species Bathynomus jamesi. The sequence continues at coordinate 297,717 of JAJOZX010003983.1, forward strand.
AGTACGGATTTTCTATTGTCCTGCTCAACGTAACTGAAGAATTGTCACCACCCTCTTCAGTGTTTTCCCTATTCACTTCGATATTATTGGCATAATAGTACCTCTTCAACCCCTTAACGAACGTATCAGCACATAGCTCTACGTCTTGGGGCGGATTTAGGTTTCCTGGCGCCAAGGGCCATACTGATTTACCCGCCCTTCGGACACTTACCATTTAGCAATAAATAGTTATTTGATATAAGGGTTTTCAGTAAAATGCAGTCAAATGCTTAGGCATTTAATCTAGCAAAATATATCTTAACATATAAGATATTTTTATATCAATCATAATATATTTTATATAATATATTTTATATAATATATTTTATATAATATATTTTATATAATATATTTTATATAACAATCCCTTAAATGTGTGAACAGAAATGCATTGTAGGCAGGGCCGGACTTTCACCTGCTGAGGCCCTAAGCTATATGAAATTTGAGGCCCTTCTCTAAAAAAATTCGGGTAAAAAAATTTAAAATAATGTCATTATTACTATAATTATTATTTTTTATATTAATGTTAATGATAAAGAAAAATTAATATATATATATATATATATAATTTTTGATGAATTAGTGTTAAAGAATAAAAACTAATGATAAAATAAAAATATATTTAAAAAAATGAGGCCCCAGAGGGTGTGTGGCCCTAAGCTATAGCTTATTTAGCTTATAGGTAAGTCCAGCACTGATTGTAGGTTATCTTTACGATCTTTGTTTAGTTACGAAATCGACCATTGTAGAAAACAAAGCCGTTTCCGCCGAGATTGCTGAGTAGCGAGAGTCAACAAGATCTGTATAGCTGAGAGCTCTCGTGAGTTGCGATTCAATACTAAGGATAGCTAGAGAGTTGAGACGATTTTCTGACATCACTGACCGTAGGTAGTTCTTTAGTCGTTGCAGTACAGAAAAAGATCTTTCGGCAGAACAGTTGGAAGCCGACGTACGTAGGAAGATCCTGACCGCAATATCAACATATGGGTAAACTACTATTAATCCTTTTACTTGGATCATCTCGCTCATCTCAAGAATGCTCGTAGGAGTTTTCTCCAAATTCAGAAGAAACCCAAGGAAATGAAGACACTCGTTAACAAATGCTTCCGCCAAGTCATCCTTGTAAAATTCCCAAAGCTTAATAGCATTGGCAGTTATATCTGTCGGATTCAAGGTGGTGACTTTTGTAAAAAATGCAAACCGTGCATAGAGGTTTTCATACATATCTTTGCGACGTTTAATTCCGACAATCTGTCAAGTACCACAAGATAAGTATTAATGAAGTTCCTCCGTCCATCTAATTCTACCTCGCCTTCGCGAGTTTCGTAGACTCGAAGTTTTTCCTTTCTTTTTTCTTTTCATTGTAACTTCATATTTGCGGATAGATGATTTCTTAATTGCTGCTGCTTCATAAAAGTCGAAGTTGTCTCTTGCATCTTTTACATAGAATGTCAATGATGCATACAGTTCTGCTACGACACCAAGATCAATGTTAACTGCTTGGAGCTGTTTACTAGTAGCTTTGAACCTTTCCAGAATGTCACCCGACATTAAAGAAAGAATTGTAGTTTCAAGGCGTTGCAGTTGATTGAGATAGCCTGATGCTTCACTGTGTGTGCAAGGCTTTTCCGATTCATCTTCTTCAATGGACGTAAGTGCCTCTATAACCTCTTCCCAGGCTTTATTGAGACTCCTACACGCTTCTTCACGGCTGACCATCGAGTGTCTGATAGCTCTTTAGCGTTACATTTTCAGATTTGGTAAAATGATTTTATATTTCCCAACGGTGAGTGGAGGCAGTGAAGAACACGTAAAGATTTTGGAGAAGTGCGAAAAAATCATTGGCTTCCTTACAGCAACTTGCTGCACACTGTCCAATTAAATTTAATGAGTGTGCAGAGCAGGGTACGTAAACTGCTACTGGGGACGCTTCTTTTATTCTGGCTTGCAAGCCAGAGTAAGTCCCCGACATGTTGGGAGCGTTATCATACGACTGCCCTCTGCAGTTTGCAATGTCGAGATCATGCATTTTTAATATGCTGGAAACGGAGTTGAAAAGCTGCTCTGATTTGTGGCCTACGCTGGGAAGGAATGCCAAAAATCGCTCTATGGGATGCCCATCATCTTGCGTATCTCGGAATAACTGCAAGTTCATCGACATATGTCTGGGGTGGAGTCCACAATAATGGAATAGTACTTCGCACATTTCACTTCCTCAGTTATTTGTTTGGTAACTTTGTCAGCCATTAATGTGATGAATTGTTCACATATAAACGAAGACAAGTATGAGGTATGACCTTTTTCTGGATTTTTGTATTTTGCAATATGTTCCGCCAGAAAAGGGTCAAATTCAGCAATAAGTTCCAAAGCCATTATAAAGTTTCCACTGTGGACAACCAAATTTCTCAATGTGGCCCCTAAAAGGTAAACCATGAGATGCCAGTGACCGGACCACTCCAACAATTTGTTGTAAAACATTCATCATCAATTTGATAGAAAAGTTGTCTGTCAATTCTTCCGAGAGTTGAACTTCTCATTTTCATAGCTAACACACACGACTTATGTTCAGAGGAATTTTCGTGGCTTGTTAATGCTTCGCTGCCATGCTCCCAGTCATCAAATCCTTCCTTACCAATTTTAGTAGTTCCACCAAATAACTGACATGGAACGCAGAAAATTGAGCCTGTGCTCTCCGAATACATTGAACATGTTCTCTTCGCCTTCTCTCCGTTGACAAGATGTGTTTCAAATAAGGTTTTAAAAAAATATCTGAATCATTCACCAAAACGTCTTTGATTGAGAAAAGTTCGTTTTCTAGGTCCTGATTTATGCCATGCTGTGACGCATAATGACGTGTAGCATCATTAACTTCGCATAATGCTGGGTCTTGTCCAATGGAAGTATTACTGGAGGTAGTTGTGATGCTATCTATATCACAAGACTTAGTATAGGCTAGGCAGGATTCTTGAACTTCTCTACCAGATAATCTAAAATTACTAGGACCTTCATTAACATTTTGATCTTGGAAACTCCGAATCTCGGTACATTCTAGTTCTTTTAAAAGAACATGGATTTGTCTCAACATTTTTGCTCTTTATATCAGATTTCTTGAAAGTATCAATTTTCGCAGTTTTGTCAGACATCTCGTTGTTTTTCAGCTTTCTCCAGAGCTCTCTTCTTATACTCCGAGCCGCTTAGTCTTTTCTCCCATCACTCATCTGAAAAAACAAATACATCTGAAATTAATTAAAAATATGAATATATTTTAAAATAGAAATATATTATTAAAATTAATAAAATATATTATATATTTAAAAAAAAATAGCTCAGCCAGGCTGAGTAGGTCTCTAACAGCTAACTACATATAGGCAGTTACTGTAAGTTAACATAAAAAATTCAAAATTGTCTTAAAAACTGCCGTCGCCTTACCTTGTATAAATACCATTACTGTACTAAACTGAGATACACAATCGTGTCTTTAAATTTTAAATGTCCAGTTTCAAAGTTGAGTTGCAAAATAGAAGAAATATAAATTCAATTTTATAGAGAGAACCTTAAACAAAATAATTGGCCAATTTTTGGCTTGATACTCTGTATAAAGTGTAAACAATAAATCTGAAATAAAATAAAAATAATTAGCTTTAAAATAAAGATATTATTAAAGTTAATAAAATATATTAGGGAATGTGTGTGGAGCAGTAACCTTTTTTAGGCCACGACCGAAATTCTGGTCGCGAGGCTGGCTAGCTCGGCAACCCCGTGTCTTCAAACAGTTCACTCGTAATGGATAATAAAATTAATAAGATGTTTAGGGATAACAAATAAATTAGTTTAATGACCCAATCAAAATGGCTTGGCTGCTCGGGGGTTAAGAACCACTGCTCTAGAGGTTGATCTACGCATCCAGTTCCCACCATTTTTTATACAATTCAAATAACTTGAACTTTCAAGGTATGGAAAGAATACATTACTGGGACGTTAAGGGGTTAAACAAATTATTTGAAGGCACATCGACACTTTCATACATTTTATAAGAAAAAACCCTCACCTACCTCCCTATGTATGTCAAACTTTATCGACTTAAAAATTGTCACCTTGTTATATACTAAATAAAGACTTGACGCAATTATTATGGACATTTTAATACATTTCCTAGTATTAATAATATAGCAAAAATACCCGTCCTACGGGCGGGGATATTCTTTAAGAGTTAAACATATACAATTAGCTCACGAATCTCTCAAATTTTAAATGCAGCTTCACAGTATAGTTAAATTTCAAATACAAAGTATTTTTTTTTAACCTATCGTGGCTTCCGATGAAGTTCAAAATCTTGAAATTTAATGGCTCCGTGTTTTTAGCATATAAATATTTATTGGGATTTTTTTTTTTTTTTTTTTTTTTTGAGGGGTTGGACATCTGATCTGAAAAAAAGATAATTTCGAGTTCCCTATAGTCATTTCTGGGTTGCTGAGTCAGGAGCATTTCTTCATTGAAGGCAAGAATTTCGTCACGGACATCCGAGACAGCGGAAGCTTGAAGTATTATCATCGATCGCAGTTTGGAACTTTTCTTTGTCCAGGAATCCCCACTTATCCCAAAATCACTTGAAGAGCAAGACGTCTGGCCAAGCTGATGTCCTTGTGCAAGTTGAGGAGACTTCCTTGAGCACCACCTCGAAGATGTGATGTCTGCAGCCGATATGGAGCGAGCTTTTCTCCAACTTTTCAAGAAGGACACAGGCTTCATTCGTTTCGCCAATATTCGAGGCCGTGGTATTGAAGCACATGGTTCGTACCATGTCTTCAGTCTTCCAGGATCATCGGATTGCCTTTTCCACTGCAGTAGCCATCGCCACACCAGTTTCACGTCCCAGCTTGAACTCCCAGAAGTTGCTCCTCTCCTCCTCCCATTTGTTAATTAATATCACAACCTAAACCTATCCCAGACAGGATATTTAATTTAAATTGTTTTTTTAATTCGTAAAGTTTTATGCAAAGATTGTATTAATTTACAAAAAGTATTACTTATCTGAAAAGAGAGAAGAGCGAGTAAGTTAAGTATTTATTAACCCATGCCAGAAATAAATTTAATTAATCCCATTTCAATTCTCTCTCTCTCTCTCTCCCCCGTGGGGAGGGGGGTGGGGTACTAATATACGTCAGACACACGTTGAGTCCGGTTGACTGCCAGTTCCGGTCGGAACGGGAGCTGCTTGGCGTCGATCTGAACGTGGGAGGGACGAACTATAGGTTAATCTTGGTGTACAGACCTCCGCATCTCCTCCTCGAGGACGATACAGCCCTGTACACCGAACTCAGTAGCCTGCTAGGGGGTAGGGTGTGTGTAGTTTTAGGAGACTTCAACTGTCGCGGCATAAAGTGGGAAAACAGGACTGCCGATGCTGAAGGGAGGAGGCTAGTTGACTTTGCTGATGAGAACTTCCTCACTCAGTGGGTCAACGAGCCTACACGAGGCGAAAGCGTTCTAGACTTAGTATTCACGACCGAAGACAACCTCGTCACTGGCCTCACTGTTGACGAATCGTTGGGCGGGAGTGATCACGGTCTTATTAGGTTCCGTGTGTGCGTCCCTCGGGTGAAGCGTAGTAACTCGAGAGGCAGTAAGCTCGATCTCCGGCGGGCGAACTTTGTTAGCCTCAGGGATAGCGTAGCAGAGATGGGGTTAGAGGTTGGCGGCGATGTTGAGGGAGTGTGGAGTGCATTCCGGGATGAGTTTATGGTGCTGCAGTCTGCTGCCATACCCTCAAAACCGGTCACCCCTGCTTCAACGCAGCCTAAGTGGTTCAATCGTGGCATCGCTTCGGCTATCCGAAATAGGAAAGTAGCGTATAGGAGGGCGAAGGCCAATCGTTCCCACGAGAACACTGAAGCGTATGTCCGCCTGTGTAGGGAAGTGAAGGCGAAGGTTAGGCTAGCGAAACGTAACGAAGAACTACGGGTGGCAAGCCTCTGCAAGGGGAACCCTAAGGAGTTCTTCAGTTATGTTAATAGTAGAAAGCCCATTAGAAGCATGATAGGTCCTTTAAAGGACGGAAGCGGCGTTCTGCGGACCTCCGACGCGGACATCGCTAATGTGCTTAATGAGTACTTTGCGGGAGTGTTCACCAGGGAGGATACCCGCGTCATCCCCGAGCCAGCTGTGAGGCACGAAGGTGCTGGCCTGGATAGTGTTAGATGTACCGCGACAGTCGTTGCTCATAGAATAGACAAACTGAGCGCGTTTAAGGCTCCTGGGCCAGACCAGTTTCTCCCCAGTGTTTTGCGAGAAGTGCGCGACCAGGTGGCTCCCCACCTGGCTACAGTCTTCAACAAATCGTTGGTGATGGGCCAGGTGCCTGGTAACTGGAGGGAGGCCAACGTGACCCCTATCTTTAAGAAAGGGGATCACGAAAGTCCAGGGAACTATCGTCCTATTAGTCTCACTTCAGTTGTAGGTAAATTATTAGAAAGGATAATAGCTGATAGAATCGTTGACCATTTGGATTCGTACAAGCTGCTTGGGGACTCCCAACATGGGTTTAGACGGCATAGGTCGTGTCTCACCAACTTGCTCGAGTTTTTCCACGTCATGTTGAGTGAGTACGATAAGAGTAGGGCGATTGATATACTTTATCTCGACTTTCAGAAAGCCTTTGATAAGGTACCTCACCGCCGGCTAATGGCGAAAGTGCGCGCGCTGGGTATCGGTGGGGAAATAGGTAGGTGGATTGAAAACTGGCTGAGGAATAGGCGGCAGAGGGTGGTAATTAAAGGGGCTAGTTCGGGTTGGGCCTCGGTCACTAGTGGGGTTCCTCAGGGTTCCGTTTTGGGGCCACTGTTGTTTACCATTTACATAAATGATATCGACGGTGGCATCGTCAGTCGGATCGCCAAATTCGCTGATGACACCAAGCTTGGGGCCAATGTTGGGACGCCCGAAGCGATCGAGGAACTGCGTGCGGACCTAGGTAGGATAGGAGAGTGGTCCGAAAAATGGCAAATGCCGTTTAACTTGGGTAAATGCAAAGTGATGCACATTGGCTACGCCAATCCCAAGTCGGACTACTCGATGTTGGGCAGTAATATCGAGGTGACTGATTTAGAAAAGGACTTGGGTGTGCTAATTAGCAGCGACCTTAAGTTTACGAAACTGTGTGTAGAGGTGGAAAAGAAAGCCCAGAAACTATTGGGTTATATCAGGAGGCAATTTCAGTTTCGGAACAAGGAGATTGTGCTCTCACTGTACAATTCCCTTGTTCGGCCGTACCTGGAGTATGCTGTGCAGTTCTGGTCGCCCACCCTCAGAAAAGATATTGAGAGGCTGGAGCGAGTGCAGGCGAGGGCCACAAAGTTGATCCCTTCCGTTAGGCATATGGGCTACAATCGACGGTTACGCGCCCTGAACTTGTTTTCGCTTGAAACTCGGAGACTGCGCGGTCAACTGATCGAGGTTTTCAAGCTCTTACGAGGGTTCAACGATGTCGATTTTAGAAGTATGTTTAGTTTAAATGATAACCCAACTCGCAACAATGGTTGGAAGTTGGATTTGAAACGGTTTAGGACTAGTGTGTGTGGGAATTACGTTACGTATAAGATCTGTGACACATGGAACAGGTTACCTTCGGAAGTTGTGAACAGTTCCTCTGTGGATCAGTTCAAGAAAAGGTTAGACGAAATCTTGCGCACTATTTGAGTGTGTAAAGACATTTAGGACCTCAGTCTGCGGAAATTTCTTTTCCTATAAAATAGTTAATATCTAGAACCAACTTCCCTCAGGGGTTGTTTCCAGTCAAAGTGTAAATCTGTTTAAAAATAGGCTAGACAAAGTACTGAACACACTCATAGTTTAAGATTAAAACCTCAGAAAACTCTGCAGGAGTTCGCTTGCTCGGTCTCTGTGAGCAAGCTAAATATAGAGCTATTTATATATTCTCCACTTTCCTGTAACATTTCCTTGGCTAATGTTACAGGGTCAAGATATTTTCTTCAACCTTTTTCCGTACCTGCCTCTGGCAGGGAGGGAGCCTTCTACTTTTCTATCCAGTTTTCTACTACTGCTAGCATAGTTGAAAGACAAAATTTTCCCTGGCACCCGTTGCCATTGGTACCTCCTCGGTATGGGCCGCAAGGCCTTTTGAGGTACTTCTTTTCCTTGTAACTCCTTGTATCTCTCTCTCTCTCTCTCTCTCTCTCTCTCTCCGCAGGGGGTATAAAGGTTATGGACGTTCCTTCTGGGTGTTGTAAACTTTATACTTGGGGTGTGACAGCCCTCCGGTCCCAAGTCGTGGGATTCTAGAGAAATTGGCTTCCAGTTTCTTTAGGTTCTCTCTCTTTCGGGAGGGCGGGTGAAGTCTGTTGTACAAACCTGCTCCGTGGGTTAGTAGGACCCCTTCCCATCCCTACTCTGTCCTTTTAGCTTAGGTTAAGGATGCTCTCCTCTGACTGCAAAAAAAAACTTAGTATTCTTTTTCTCTACTCTTACTATTAGGACCCTACTGCTACCTCATGCGTGGGAAGAGAGGCTTTGGTAGGCTGACCATACGTACCGTTTTGAACGGGACAGTACCGTTTTTTTTTATATTTCCTGGCCGTCCCGTCGTTTTAATAAAAATGTCAATTTTGTCCCGGTTTATGTACTTACTTTTTCATGAATACAGAATATTACATAACCCCCGTCCCTTTTTTGCCATCCCAATGTCCCGTTTTTGTCTCGAGGAAATATGGTCAGCCTAGGCTTTGGAACCTCTATAAATAACACCATTTCACTTCAGTTCTAGGTAAATAATTAGAGGGGATAATAGTGGGTAGGATTGTTGACCATTTGGATTCCTACAAGCTACTTGGGGACTCCAACATGGGTTTAGACCGCATAGGTCGTGTCTCACCAACTTGCTCGAGATTTTCCATGTCATGTTGAGTGAGTATAATAAGAGTAGGGCGATTGATTAGAAAGCCTTTGATAAGGTACCTCACCGCCGGTTGATGGCCAAAGTGCGCGCGCTGGGTATTGGTGGGGAAGTAGGTAGGTAGATTGAAAACCGGCTGAAGAATGCCACAAAGTTAATCCCTTCCGTTAGGCTTATGGACTACAATCGACGCTTACGTGACGCGGGTTCAAAGATGTCGATTTTAGAAGCATGTTTAGTTTAAATGATAACCCAACTCGCAACAGTGGTTGGAAGTTGGATTTGAAACGGTTTAGGACTAGTGTGTGTGGGAATTACTTTACGTATAAGATCTGTGACACATGGAACAGGTTACCTTCGGAAGTTGTGAACAGTTCCTCTGTGGATCAGTTCAAGAAAAGGGTAGACGAAATCTTGCACACTATTTGAGTGTGTAAAGACATTTAGGACCTCAGTCTGCGGAAATTTCTTTTCCTATAAAATAGTTAATATCTGGAACCAACTTCCCTCAGAGGTTGTTTCCAGTCAAAGTGTAAATGTGTTTAAAAATAGGCTAGACAAAGTACTGAATACTCTCATAGTTCAAGACTAAAACATAAGAAAACTCTGCAGGAGATCGCTTGCACGGTGTCTCTGTGAGCAAGCTAAATATAGAGCTATTTATATATTCTCCACTTTCCTGTAAAATTTCCTTGGCTACTTTTCCAGGGTCAAGGTATTTTCTTCAACCTTTTTCCGTACCTGCCTTTGGCAGGGAGGGAGCGGAGGGTGGGGAGAGCCTTCTAATTTCTATCCAGTTTTCTACTACTGCTAGGATAGTTGAAAGAAAAATAAACTTTTACAAAATTTTCCCTGGCACCCGTTGCCATTGGTACCTCCTCGGTATGGGCCGCAAGGCCTTTTGAGGTACTTCTTTTCCTTGTAACTCTCTCTCTCTCTCTTCCCCCTTCCCTAATTATAACCATAGGCGGACTTACGTATAGACAGAGTAACCACTTGCCTTGGGTGGCAAATGGTAATTTTGTAGTATTACAACATAAATAGGGCAAAGAAAAAATAGAAAATAACTTGTAAACACAAACAAGTTAAAAAAACAAAACAGCAGACTCCAAAAGCAAACTAGCGATATCAAATGGCACAACAATAAGACACCTTAATCCCTGCCTAGGGGGCGGCAAAATTCTAAATACACCTGATTATAACGGACACTGCTCTTTTGAACACTCTAACTGCATGCTTCCTCATGTAAGGAGAGGACGCAGTACCAAACTTTCGACACATTCTCATTCCTTTTCTGCCCAACACTCTAACGCAAAGGTTAATCAGTATTCTCAATCTCGTCTACTTAACCAGTCAACTCTGAAACAATCTTCTTCAATCCATCTTTCCCCCTTTTTACAACATCTATTTTCAAATGCAGTGTCCAAGCATCTCAAAAACCCTGGACTTTGATTTTGGTTCTCTTCCTCTATGGAGCCGGGGCCATTCGCCCTTGGCCCTTGCTTTCTGCATAAAAAAATACATAACCTCGTTGAGGTTCTGTTGTTGGTCTCTCTTCACACGGTCAAGCTCGTGGCCCCGCCTCTAACCTGGCTTGGTGGAGGAGCGAGTTGCTTTCTTGCGCGCTCCACCGTACATAACCAGGTATACCCGGCTCATCTGGTACCGTCCTGAACCAGGCATCTAGTCTTCTTTTGAAGACTTCATCTTTGACCACTGTAACGTTTGAGGTCATTTGGAAGCTGGTTAAAAAGTTTTGGCTTCCTGATAACCAAACTATTTTTCTTGTATTGAAGAAGTCCCTTGTCAGGCCTTTAATTTGGGAACATTACACATTCTGCCTTTCCTATTTTCCAGCGTTGTTTGAATGGTTATTGGGTTTAGTTTGAAGTTTGGTACCAGTTTTTCGATCTTCAATGTGTAGATTATGGTGTACCCCTCACCTTTCCATGGAGTACAGATTTAGTTTATGTAGTCTTTCCCAGTAGTTGAGTTCTTTGCAGCCATCAATCTTAGCTGTGAAATGTCTGAGTTTCTTCGTTTATTTCTTCCTTTTTATATGGGGACGTCAAGACTAAGCAGTATTCAAGTTTTGGTGTAATCAGTGTTTTCAGCAGGGAAATCATTTCTATCTTGGCCTTTCTTTTGAACGTTCTTAGTACCTGTCCCTCGACTCTTTTGCTTTGTTTATGGCCATCTGATTTTGTTTCGAATTTCGCATCAATCGTTATTACCCCCAGATCGATCGCTTTGGTGCTTCTCTGAATTTCCTGTCTATCTGGAGCATAATATGCAGTCTAAGTTCATTTCTGCCATAATGTTATATTTTATTTTATTGGGTTCAGAATCCCAGCTGAGCCCTGAACGGCCAAGCTCTGAAGGGCCAGTTTAACCTCCAGCCCAAGTTAAGCTAGACTAAAACTTACGGACTTGGAGGTCCTATTAGGTCCTACCTTAGGGTTGCTGACTCGATGTGGGCCTACCTTAGGCTTCACTTGCATAAAATTAAAATAAAAAACAAAGGGCCATTATTTATGGTCTTCTTTCTAAACCTTGCAACAACAACACAACCTGCACGATGCAACAATCTTGTATCTAAACAACCAAACTGAATTGCAAGAGCTCTCTATAAGACCACGCCCTATAAGTGCCGCATCCAACAAACGAGAAGGAAGGAGATGCAGCGCCCCCAAAAAATGCCACGAGTCCAAAAATGCTAGCTCTAAATTAAGTGAATTTTTCACCAACCTTACAATCAGAGCTGGGCAATAAATACATTGAATGTATTTAAATACTAAATACATGGGAGAAATGTATTTAAATACTAAATACATTTTACGAATGTATTTAGATACTAAATACAAAATACATCAATTGTATTTAAATACATTTGTAAATACATTTTAAATACATACAAATTTTAACATATGCATTCACTAATTCACTAAGCCATGACACGCACACGATAAAGAAATCAACCGCTTTCGACTAAGAGTGGCACACAACTGATTGAACTGACACGTTGAAACATGAACCATGCTGTACTACACTGTCGACGCGTCGTACTGTGCTAGTACAGAACGTGTATTAAACCAGTAAAAGTATTTACATTTTTATATTTTGAGTATTTAAATACATTGTATTTAAATACTCATTAAAGTATTTAAATACTATATTTAAATACATGAAAAACAATGTATTTATAAATACAGTTCTAAATACACAAATGTATTTAAATACGTATTTAAATACAAATGTATTTAAATACTGCCCAGCTCTGCTTACAATTATGAGATGGATATATATACACCTTAACTTAATATATACAAGCAATGCTGCATCAATCACTTGGTCGTCATATCGCCTTGGGACAACAATGGCTCTTCCTCTTCTAGGTTTTCTAACACTCCCCACCGAAGAGGCATTGTTGTCATTACCTTCTGCAAATTTAGCCAAGCCTTCTCCATGAGGCTGTAACTCAAATGTTTCATCTTGACTAATCCGTGTTTTTGCCGATTTCTAAAGCATAGAGTTTTTGTATAGGTCTCTAATTTTCCTCCTGAAGTCTTTACCAGTGCAGACCTAACTAAATTGTCTTTGCCAACAAACAACTCTTCAATTATGCCAAGCTTCCAGCATTGCCTGGTCTTTCATCCCCAATCATTACCACTTCTCCCACCTTGATACAATTTGCATTGGACCCCTTTACATTGCCTGATGGGTAATAATTGAGTTCTGGCAAGTATTGTATCTGCCACCTCTTCTATAACTGATCTTGTAGCTCTTCAAGATTACTTGAACCTTCTGGTTAATTCTTCTTGAGTGCTCTGGATAGGCTGTAAGTCTTCTGGCAAACTGGTGCTTGATGCTAATTGTTTACCACAAAGAAAATGATTTGGTGTCAATGGCTCTGCATACTGTTATAAACAAAGGTGATAGGCCTACTGTTCACCATTGCTTCTACTTCACACAAAACAGTGCAGAATTCTTCTTTGCTCAAATGAGCATTCGCTAAAAGTTTCTTTAATGGACACTTTACACTTCTCACTAGCCTTTCCCAAAGTCCTCCCCACCATGGTGCTCTCTCAACAATAAACTCCCACTGTACCCCATGGTGTGGAAAGTAGGATTGGAATCCCTCCTCTTTTAGCAAGGACCAAGCTTCTTGGAGTTCCTTTGCAGCCCTTTTGAAGGTTTTTGCATTATCCGATATGATTTTATTTGGAAAACCCCTTCTGTTCACACCTTTTTAAAGGCCAAAAGAAATGCATCACTACTTACAGTTAGTTGCTTACCAACTCCAAATGGATTGCTCTGGTGGTAGCACATGTGAAAAGACATATAACCTTTGTTAGACTCCCCTTGCTCATACACATTAGACTGGACCTGCGAAGTCTACTCCCACTACATCAAATGGGGCAGTATAGAGACACCGTTCTCATGGAAGTGGAGCCACCTTTTCATAAGGCTTTGCACTCCAACGTTTGCAAACCACACATTTATGCAAGACCTTTCTTAGTCTAATTTTGGGAGTCCAAAACTGTTGTCTGATCTCTATTATCACTTCTCTAACTCCTGCATGTAAAGACTTATGATGAGTATTCAGTATCAAAAGTTCTACAAAGTGCCCCCAGAAGGTAACAAAATTGGATGTCTTTTCTCCTCTGGAAGCCCAGAAAACTGTCGTCTACCTCCTACTTTCAATAAATCCTGATCCAAAAACACATTCCAAACCCTTGAGAGCAGATTGTGTTGGTAGAACCTGTAATGGACGGCTGGTGAGCAATTCCCTCCACCAAATTTTTCTTTCTGCACATATATCACCCAGTATTGCCTGGCTTGCTGAATCTCCTTACTGTTCAGAATTCCTTCCCTTGTTTCTCCCTTAATATTGTTTGTAAATCTATATACCCATGCTGTCACTCTTAACCTTTTCAGACTGCTAATGTCCTCAAGCCTCAATATGGGGTCCTGCTGCATAAATTGACAACTGTTCACAGTGCATTTTCTCATTTCACTCACCCATTCTTCTTGAGCCTGGCATTCTACAATAGGCTGATTAGAAGGCCAGTTTTCACTTCCAAGTTTTAGCCACTCTGGCCCATTCCACCACATTTGACTGTGCAAGATCTTTCACTGAAATTCCTCGTGTTGGTAAATCAGCTGGGTTTTGGGTGCCTGGACAATGCTTCCATTGCTTGGGATCTGTGTGTGCTTGAATTTCCTCCACCTTATTGGCAACAAATGGTTTCCATTTCCTTGCCTGGCTTCTTAACCAGTGCCAAACTATAATGGAGTCTGTCCAATAATAGCTTGGAATTTCATAAAGGGCCAAAGACTTTTGCACTGTAACTGCAAGCCGACTAGCAATAACTGCACCCATCAATTCCAACCTTGGAAAAGAAAGCCTTTTCAAAGGTGCTTCTCTGCTCTTTGCAGCAACCAACCTGCAACTTACTTCCTCTTTGAATGTGCCTCTTATATAAATACAAGTTGCATAGGCTTCCTCACTTGCATCACAAAAGATGTGCAGCTCCAAATTGTCTGGACTATTGTTAAACTCTCCAAAGTACCATCTTGGGATTTCAATGTCTCCAAGATGTGCCAATTCTTTGAACCAATATTTCCACCTTACCACCATATAAGGTAACTCTTGGTCCCAACGAAGTCCAATTTCCCAGAGGCTCTGAAACAAATTTTTTTACTTTATCACAAATGGAGCTAGGAATCCAAGAGGATCAAAGACCTTTGAAGCCAAACTAAGAGCTGTACGTTTTGTCCACCTTGTCTCATTCTCAGCCAGCTCTACTAAAGATTTCCCATTGAAGGTAAACAAATCCTCTCCTTGCTGCCAAACAATGCCTAGCACCTTTGTGTTTATTGCCCACAACTCCTTGATACCAGAATCCTCAATACTTTCTGCTGCATCAGGTACTACACAGGACTGACTCATAAACTGTTGTAAGTGAGAGTGATTGGTCTGCCATTTTCTAAGCTCCATGCCAGCCTCCCTCATTATAGCTCTAGCCTCCATGAATATTTGTTTAGCCATTTCTGTATTATCCACGGAACACAGCAAATCAACATAAACATTTTTCCGTGCGTGTTCAATAGTGTTAGGATAGACTTCAGAATATTTCTTAAAATGGTACTGCATAGGTAACTGCCAACAGAAATGGACTAGAGCTGAGGCCAAACAACACTGACTTCATTCTATATGCTTGAACCTTAGGTTCATTTTCCAACAAGTCTTTCATATCCACCCACAGATACCTTACTGCATATCTGTCCTCTGGTTTTAACTAAATATATCCGCAAAAAGGGTTGCTTCACATCTGCAGTCAATGCTACTCTACCAAACCTGAATCTCAGTAACAAGGAAAATAAATCTGCATTTAAATTTGGCCCAGCATCCAAACGGTCATTTAAGGACACACCACCTTTGTCCTTGGCTGAGCCATCAAAAACTACCTCAGTTTGGTGGTGGTTTTGTCTCGCCGTACCACTGCATGGTGTGGCAGATAATGTGCCTCCTGGCTCACCAGCTCACCTTGCACCCTTTCAGCATAGCCCTCCTTTACATAGCTTAGGATGGCCTCATTGTATTCAATTAACAAATCTTTTCTTAGCCTGTACAATAGGGCGGCTCGTTTTTACACTTTTTTCGATATTTGATTGGGGGTAGTGCGGAAAAGTTGCGATTTGGAGAGAAAATAGTGTGTAAAATTTTTTTGATATACGTCAATACCTTCCGGTGGCAGAGAGTCCTTAAAAATCGAAAAATAGGCCTAAAAACACACATTTTACATTTTACATTTTATATATTTTTATATAATGTTCATTGTTCAATGACTGCTATTAATTTATTCAAGCCTATAATAGTGTTCTCAGGGTTGTTTGCACAGAAATATACCGGAATTAACATTTGTATAACATCTTGTTAAAACTTGCTTTAAATCAATATTTTGGATATTTTAACTGCTAAGACGCCACCGGAAGTTATTAACAGATTGTGCTGAAATTTTTATTGTTTATTTTGTAAGTCTTTAAAACCATTTTCCAATCTACCCCGTTAGGCCTATTTTTCGATTTTTAAGGACTCGCCGCCACCGGAAGGTATTGACGTAGATCAAAAAAATTTTACACACTTTATTTTCTCCAAATCGCAACTTTTCCGCACTACCCCCAATCAAATATCGAAAAAAGTGTAAAAACGAGCCGCCCTACTGTACAATGAAGTCTCCAACTTCCTATTAGCTAGCTGAAGGTTTGAACTGGGTTTGCAAGAATCCTTCCAAGGGAGGCCAACTTCATAGCAACATTTCTAAATCCAATCCCTTTTTCAAATTGCTCTAAAACATCACTGTTCACTGTACTCGCCTGCTTCTCCTGTTTGTCCTTTATGCCAATGGATTCAAGTTCCCAAAAGGCTTTCAAATGCCTTTCCAAACCATGGCTGTTCTCTTCACTCTTAACAAAGAGCTTTAACCTCCATTTCATTGCAATAGCTACCATGTAGCATCCAGCCTAACTTGCTTTCAATAGCTACTGGACCTCGAGATGTTCGGACAATATTACCAGTGATGAAGTCCCAATAATAGTCAGCTCCAATCAGAAGACTAATATCTTCTGTTCCTTCAAACTTATTATTGCCCAAATTAATTCCTTTAACTCGCAATTCTTGGACACATGCCATATCTAAACAAGTAGTGACTGGAGCACTCAGTTCCTCAATCTCTACAGCTTGGACCTTGATAGTGGGACCTTGTGGTAACAACCCCTTAACCAGAACTTCTACCTTCTTAACTTTGGTTCGATTTTGAACGTAACCCCCAAACCCAGAAACTCTTAAATTTTCCCTTTTAAGTTCTTCAACCCTTTAAGAACGAGCCCGCAGCATATGCAGTCACTCTTGTTACCAGAACGTATAGGTTTTATTGTTATTGAAAACTAAATATTTTAGCGACTAATCACTGAAATGATATACATTTTGGGTTCCTTTCCCGACAACTAAATGACATCTATATGTAAACATGTAAAACATTTATAGAAACGAGGCATTGTAGTACAATTTATATTATTATTTCTGGTGGACCTTAAGGTACCATCCGTCGTTAAAGGGTTAAACTTCAATGTCCTGGAAATTCTGGTCTTAATAAAGCTACACTGGCTACCACTATCAAACAACACTTACAGTAGCTTCTCCATCATTCCCAATTAATAATGCTGCAGCTGTTTGCAATAATCCTCCTTTATTTTTACTCCCTTTCATAGCAGTGGCATGTGCCACTGATGTGTCTACTTCTCGGGTAGGCCTACTAGGAGGGTTTTCACACAATAATGGCTGATGCCGGCCATGGCATTTTTTTGCACAATTTTAAACTTACAAAACGTTGCTGTGTGACCTTTCAAAAAAACATTTAAAACATGCTGTGGCCTTAGTTACCCTGTCCTTTCTCTCCTCAACAGGTAAAGCCTCAGCCATCTCACATTTATGACTTGTGGTTACCTTCGCAAAATGTGCATTCCTTGATTTCATTTTATTTATTCTGAGGATGCATGTAGAGCTGACATTGTACCTGGGCTATTCCTTTTTGTAGAAACTTTGGTGCTTTGCTTGCCTTTGTCCCCTTGTTTAATATCCCACTGTGCAAACTCATTTCCCTCTCGTCTTGCTAATTCTGTGCTTAAAAGACTTAACATCTGCTGAAGCGGGATGTATACATGTTCTGTAGTGTCCCCTACTTAATTCAAGCAAAATTAAGCTAGGCAATTTAGACTCCAGTATAGTGACCAACATTATACCATAGCTTTCCATTCCTACACCCGTTGTCCAGGGACCTAGTTTTAACTTCAAATTCATCATATAACTGCCATAACTCCTTGACACTATTGGGATTATTAACAGGAGGTGTAGCTAAAAGTTCGCGGAGGTGGCTTTTAATTAAGATCTCTGGCTTACCAAACCGTTTCTTTAATATATACCAAGCCACATTATAATTAGCCTCTGTTAATGCTAATCCTGCTATTGTCTTTGCTGCCTCCCCTTCCAAGAGGGACTGCAAATAATTAAACTTTCCACCGCACTTGACTAGAATGAACTGCTGATTGAAAACTGTCTGCCCATCCTTGCCATTCCTGAATACTCCCAGAAATGTTTTGAATACAAGCCTCGGTAATTGAACTGCAGATCTGTTAACCTTAACTTCACAAACACCGTTGTTGAGGGTTGTTTCATTATTAGACCTGGTCTCTAACTGTACTAAGCTGCTAAACACACTTGCTCTGTGGCATACTTTAATTATATCATCAATAATCTCTTCAAAGTAAATTTTCTATTTCATTCTCTTCTATAAGAGCCTCAATTTTAACATTTATTCGCTTAGAGCAACCTTTTTAGTTTCTAATATGGAAAGCTGTGCAGTCACTAAGCTTAAATCCTCTTGCTCTATGGCAGAATCTATAGTGGCAATGACCTTTGTAATTAGACCTTTGTAGGCGCTTCTCCTTTTTTTTTTAAACTTGTTCAATTCAGCTGCACTCATCTTTAATGCAAACAACAATTGGGCTCAATGCCAAATAAGCTGAATTGGCAAAAATACTCAACCAAACTGATCAAACTCAATTTTTGCTTTTTTCAAATAAACTGAATTGCTTGGTTGGGCTACTGACCAACCACCAGTATGGAATACCAAATTTTCCACCCAAGTAACTGGTGCACTGAAGTCTGCAACCTTCGCCTACGAATAATAAACCAAAATTAACCAAACCGGTAAAAATGTAGGCCCAAAACAACGACAGACGAATGGCCAAGTTTCGCAATTGGGCGACCAAACTTTCTATCCTGGGACCCAGTGGCGGCTCGTCGGTAGACACTGCGGAACTGCAGCACCCCTAAATTTTTTATTTACAATTGAAATAATCAAGAACAATATAAGGATGAGCTCACTGAATAACTTTTTCAATAACTTTTGAAACTTTTATTCATTGCTCAATGCTCATCCTTTTATTTCAGTAATTATTTCAACCCATTCTTAGAGACAGCACCCCTAGAATTTTTAGTCACGAGCCGCCACTGCTGGGACCTTAACTCAATTATGCTCAACCCGTCTAGGCCTAACTTGGGCTACAATTTACACAATCAGAACTTTGCCGGAAAATAGTAACTGACTCAGTCTTGGGCTAGAATCCGGTTTCGAAGGACCATGTTATTTTTTTTATTTTATTGGGTTCAGAATCCCAGCTGAGCCGTGAACGACCAAGCTCTGAAGGGCCAGTTAAGCTAGACTAAAAACTTACGAACTTGGAGGTCCTATTAGGTCCGACCTCAGGGTTGCTGACTCGATGTGGGCCTACCTTAGGCCTCAGTTGCATAAAATGAAGATAAAAACAGAAGGGGCACTATTTATGGTCTTTCTAAACCTTGCAACAACAACCTGCACCATTGCACGATGCAACAATCTTGTCTAAACACCCATACTGAATTGCAAGAGCTCTCTATAAGACCACGCCCTGTAAGTGCCGCATTCAACAAAAGAGTAGGAAGGACGCGCAGTGCCCCCAAAAAATGATGCCACAAGAGTCCAAAAATGCCAGCTCTAAATTAAGTGAATTTTTCACTAACCTTACAATTATGAGATGGATATATATACACCTTAATATATATACAAGCAATGTTGCTTAGTCATCATATCGCCTTGGGACAACAATGGCTCTTCCTCTTCTAGATTTTCTGTGTTCTTATACCATGATCACATTTGTCGAAAGTTTTAGCAAAGTCCGTGTATATGACATTGTAGTTTTCATTGCCTTCTAATGCATCTAGGATATTGTTATAGTACTCTCTAAGTTGTGATAGGCATGATCTTCTTGATCGGAATTCGTGCTGATTTTCGTTGAATCTTTCCAGTATCTCCAAGAAATCATAGATTTTCTTTAACTATTCTTTCAAATACTTTGGTGAGGTGGGACGTCAATGACACTGGTCTATAGTTCTTTGCTTGAGATCTGTCCCCTCCTTTATATATAGGGACAATGTTTGCTCTTTTCAAGATGCTCAGTATTCCCCCAGTGTCTAGGTATCTTCTCCATATCCAGTATGAGGTTGTAGCTATAGCATTTTTACAGTTTTTAATCAATAATGCGTTCCATTTGTCTGGACCTACAGTTGAACGTGATTTAATTTGTCATATAGCTCTCGCTACATCTTTTGGGGTAAAATCAAAGTCCGTTATGCAATCTCCTTGCAATTTCTCCAAATAATGCATCTATGTCAGGTATCCCTTTGTAACTTTTTGGGGTACTGAAGATAGATAGACTCGTTTCAAGAAATTTTTATTGAAAACTACCAGGCTCTACATTGATCCTGTATAATTCGACAGTTAAACCTCGAGCAATCGTTCGCAGTGCAGCTTTTTTTTTAATTAAAGATACTTTTTAAACGGGTATAACTAAAAGTAATATATTAAAGATTCTGAACTAACGTAAAGTTTTTTCTAGCTGCATAGTTTGATAAAGGTTGTACAATAAATACAAAGTCCATGAATACTGTTCCTTATGGTTTACTGGAGGCGGCAGTCGAGTTTTTTGTTCATGTATCACTGTAGGGTAGGTATAGCAAGTTGTAAATCATTTCAACATACAACTGAGGATTTGGACAGAAAAATTAGGTATATTATAAAACGGCAAGGTGTTTGAACAATTAAACAATGCAGTTTAAAAAATCAAATATCTATTAATATTCGTAATTTGATGAAAATTTGAATTGCTCTAGTTTGCGCATGCAGAACGGCAGTTGTTTTCCCATAATTCAATGTGTTGACCTGTGACGTCAGAGTCTAACTGAATGCCGCCATAGTGATGTACTTCATGCCTTATTTATAATATATCCAAAGTCATCAGTTATGTTATTGGTTTATAAATGATTTCAATCCTATAAATATATATTTAAATGATTAAATAACACACAAATTCAACCTTTAATGCCTGATATGGCCGGTAAGTTGAAACGAAATTTAATCATATAGAGTGCTCAAAAATGTATACAATTGCCGGTCTAATTGAACTTCGTCTTTAATTTAAGGTCTTAAACTGAAATAAGAAATATATGTTTATTTTGGAGACTTTAGTATCTGTTTAATATTTTGTAATGTCTGATGTTACAGGCAATGGAGAGATACAATGGTGCTTCTCTCAAGTTAAAGGAACTTTAGATGATGATGTTAGCGAAGGTAAGAGCTATATTATAGACTAGGCTAGTCTAGGGGCCAGGTTAAGTACAACACCTACTTGTTTCTTGTAACCAACTGTTACATTTCGGCTAAAAAACAGAATTGTCAGTTTTGTGCTGATCTGCAATTTGATGGTGAAATATAGCTTATAACTTGGGTAACCTTGATAAGCCCAAGTAACTTGGTTTTTCAAATGTAATGCAATAGACTTAGGCGAGTGAGATTGAGTGGGCTAACTTGCTGTAGGTCAAGGTCTCGGATTAGATTAATCCAAACACTGATACTTAATCTCCCAATTAGTCTTGTTTGATATGTATATAGATATATGTAGAGTCTAGTAAAGCCTAAAGTTTAAGGGCCAAATTAAATAAAATTAGTAGTCCAGCATTACAATTGTTTTTGTCATTGTGTAAGACCACTGTATTTATTTTATGGTATTCTTTACTATTATACCAGTCTCTGGTAGAAAGTTTTAAAAGCTGGTTTTCAATGTTAGACATGACTTAAATATGGGTATAAAAATAGGTTAGGTTAGGTTGTTTCAGGTTAGCTAAAAAAGGGTAGAAAGTTTTAAAAGCTTTAAGCTTTAATAACACTCTAACAAATCATTTGCGACAGAAATGAGTATAATTTTTTAATTCAATACATTGAAAACAAGCTTTTAAAACTTTCTACCAGAGACTGGTATAATAGTAAATATTTACCTATTTTATTAAAGGTTATTTAATTCAATTCTTGGTCTGTTGCTATATTCCTAAATTAAGGTCATGGGTCTTGTACAACTGTTTAAGTTAAGGTAAAGTTAGGCATTGTTGAAGAACCCACACTATAAATTTTTGCATAGGCTCTAAATTGAGAAGTTTGGCAGACTTACCAGATCTAGTGCATCATTTTTCAAGCTTAGGTGTTAGTTTGATTTGGAGTCATATTTTAGAGATGGGCAAAATTGCAGAATCTGCTCATTTTCTAATTAGTGAGGATTTTTTCATAACTTGTTCCTGATGTAGAGGGCAAGAATTCACTGAATTTTCTTGCCTGCATGCGTGACAGATTTAGGGACTTAGAAATAAAATACTATATTTTTCATTATTTACCTAAAGACTGAAATATGAATAAGAATTTTTTTTTCTATTGTACCAGACTTTATGCAGTATAGAAAGCAAGATTTTTGTAGGATATGCAGTCTGAGATGTAAAATAATAGCATTAGATGTGCAGTTGGGTTGCTATTTTATATATGGTATATATTGTACATGTATGGAATATGGTCATGTGGGAAATAATTAAGCCAAGATGATCATATAACCTAGTGTAATCTAGTCTGAAATTATTATATATACTTTTCAAATATTCTGTGGTGATTGTTTCATATATAGGTTATTATTGAATGTTTCACCAACAGTAACCTTGAAGGTCAATTACAAAGTTTAATATGTATACAGTATATCAACATTGGGGTGGGTGGGTGCTGGTTAGCATACGCAATCAGAAAACACATGGGTTAAGGTTTATATATATATATATATATATATATGATCTAGCCTGTTTGGTTTTTGTTAATATCTAAAATAATTTTTCTAATGTATTTTGGTGTTTGGTTCATATATGACCATTTCTTGCGAAGATGAACCAAAATATAGGAAAACAGTTTCATACTGTTTTGGTTCATTTGCGGAAGATATGAAGGTATATTTGAACAGAACACACCAAAATACATTAGAAAAATGTATTTTGGATATTAATTTGTATTGGTGAAACACATAATAACTATATATATATATATATATATATATATATATATATATATATATATGTTAAACACAGACCATGACATGGAACAATGAACTCTTCTGGGAAAATTAAATCCACTATAGTCCGAATAAGTAATGGTAAATGATAAATACCAAAGTTTTTTTTTTTTTTTGGCTAAAAATACAATAGTTACCCCTTTTAATTTGATTTATTCAATCCGACGTGAATGCAACGAGTCTTTTACTTATATAGAGGGTCTGAATGTAGTGGGACTAGGCTTGCTTTAAACCTTAGATCCATGTCCCAAAGCTGGATCCTGTCTGCTTTGCAGATAGCTGGTGAGGGAAGCTATATTTATGGGACCTCTTTGCGAGAGACCCGTTGCCCATGTCGGGCTAGCATCATGAAAAAGAAAAACTTTGGTATTTGTCATTTATCATTACTTATTTGGACTATAGTGGATTTAATTTTCCCAGAGAAATTCCTTGTTCCATGCACAGTCTGTGTTTAACATATAAGTTTCTCAGGGGACCATTCTGAGTTTGTATATATATATATATATATATATATATATATATATTATATATATATATACTTGCAGTGGAAAAAGAAAAATGTAGATATATTTTGAAATTATTTTGGATACTAATTACACTTAAACAATTTTTACTAGATACTACATAAGTAAGCATATAAAACCATTTTTAAGTAATTTTGTTAAATCAAAATGTCTACCATTTACATGCAAACAGTTTCCTGGATTATGGATAAGTTGCTGGAACCATGATTACATATTTTCCAAGGTCACCTGATCTTGCACCTCAGTGCTTCTATCTGGTGGGGTATGGTGCCCAAAGGACAGTGTATTGCACTAAACCTCAAAATTTGCGACACCTAACAAGAAGCAATTGTTCAGGAAATATGGTATGCAAAATCTTAGCTAATAGGAATACTACTGTATGCTGATCTGTTTTGGGACATTGCACCACATGTTTGCATGTAAATGGTGGATATTCTAAACATTTAACACAAAATGACTATTGAGTATTGTTTTTACATGCTTATGTATGTAATAAAGTTTTTGTTTATTAAATCAATTAGTAGGCCTACCCAAAATAAATAATTTTAAATGGCATGTACATTATTTTGAATTGCTGTGTGTATATGTATATTGTATGTGAGCGAGTGTTCCCCTCTACTACTCATTTTAGATCTGCTATGATCACATCACTTCAAAATTTTTCCTAGGCCTACTGGCACCAGTTACCAAATCTTGCTCTACCCCCCCTAAAAAAAAAAAATATTCTGAAGTTGGTACAGTTCATATAGATGAGAATCCAAATTTAATTAACAAACTTTAGTATTAGGCATAACCTACTTAGATGGACAAGATTTTCATGGAAAGAATCGTGTAGCTATGCCTAAATTGGTTTTTCATTGGAGTTAAGGCTAAGATGACAACTGAATTAGAGTAGCTACCAGATTTTTAGTAAATTGGTTTGGGGATGCAATAACTGATGGGTCTTGGTGGCTTTATGCTATCCATTTACTTTCATTGTATGAATGTGACTAATCACATTATTCTATTGTGCTTCCAGGTTTTGAAAGTGTAAAATAGTCAGAATGAATATTAATATACTTTCAAAAAAATATCTGAACTTAAAGCTTTGGAATGTGTAACTCCCGAAGGGGGAGATTACCTTGTGGTGATTGCAAGAAGACAGTCCAATAATTTTTGGCAGGACTGAAGCTATTTTGTGTGTGAATATTAAATGTATAACTGCATAGTTATTCAAATGAGTATACCTCTGTGAATCAGACTGCAGAATATATATAAATAATTTTTTTTTAATAGAAAGATTTCAATTATTGTAAAACAATCATCATAGCCTGCTTGGTTTTAAAATGTATGCATAAGTAAACAATTTTGGTGTTTACGTATTAACGGGGGGTCCACCACATATTGATGATTGGTTAGGTTAAGTTGTAATATTTTTTAGTTGAAAATTTTTAATACATCATATTTTTTAAATAGTAATATTTTTAAAAATATTTATAATGATTTATATTTCAAATATTTACAATGATTAATACATGTTACACATTAGAAACATTAGAAATTTTCAACTAAAAAATATTACAACTTAGCCTAACCTAACCAATCATCAATATGTGGTGGCCCCCTGTTAATACGTAGTAAGTACCAATATTTCATACCTATTGGCAAGGTTAGTATTAATGAACTCAACCTAGGATATTTTTTTATTTTTTTTTTTGAGCCAGTATTTTCTCCACTTATAGGTTTTTTTTCAAAATTACTCAATAGTTCACCCACATCCTAATGTACAGTTCTAAGCACAATGTTAACACACTAAACCATTACAGTACAGTCAACCCTCGTTATAACGGACTAATAGGGGGGAAAAGGTGTCGTTATAGCCAATTGTCCGATATAACTGACGGTACTGGTAACCTACGGTATACGTATACAATACGGTAATGGAGATACTATATACAGTACTGCGCACTGTCTGCTGAACACGATACATGATAAATGATACAGAAAATAATGAAATATAATAAAAATATAAAAGTTAGCTTGTCCTTGGCCTTACGAATGTCGGAAACAGTTTGATTTTTCACGCCATACTCCGCGCAGACCTTGGCCACCGAAGCACCCGCCTCTAACTTCTTGATTAATTCCAGCTTCTGGGTCACTGACAGGGTCACACGCTTCTTCTTTTCTTGGTTAACGTCGCCAGTGGTGTCTGGTTTATCCGATATCCGCTCTAACAGGGTCCGTTATAGCGAGGGTTGACTGTACTGTAATACTCATGGTAAGATTTATTGACAATCTTATTGTAGAAGAGAAATTGGTAGGTATACAATATAAAATAGCCTTTATATGGTACCTTTATTTAATCTTGCAAATAATTAAATAAATTCCTGTGAAGCGAAGCCTTTTATTTTGTTATAGCTAAACAAAATAGGTAAAATTTCTTTTAAATGCTCTAACTAAATTGGAGAGAATAATTTGAAATACTAGTGAGATCAAAAACATTAAAGAATAGATAGCTTCAGTCTTTGGTAAGTTAGTGATAACCAAAAAAGAATTTTATTTAAAGTTTTAACTGATACAATGAGGTCTGCACCACTTGTGAGATCAAGCACTATTTATAAAAAAACTTAAATGTATCCAAATATTCCACATAGCTACCTATAATAACTTAACAATAGGTAGTCATTAGATTAAAAAAAAGTTTATATCATTGGCTAACTGAAGAAGTAATTCTGTATATATCCATACCAGGTTACCAATACAAATTGGAACAAAATGAAAAAAATGGAGCCCTGTAATTAAGCCTAAGCAGTAACTTTACCAGATTCACGAGGCATAGCCCAGCAAAGTTGCTTATATATTTTTAATGTTTAATTCTCTATTTTGAACAACCTTAATATACAGCCTAATTACAAATCCTCCAAAATATGTGAATAAAGGTGCTTTATATAGATCAGTGTTCTTTCAAAAGAGCAAGACAATTTTTACAGCTTGCATAGCTGCTTGTATTTTGGGTAAATATAGTTTCATGGACACAAGGTATTTGACAATTGAAATTTGTTAAAATGTGGCTGGATTAAGGCTAATAAGAGGGAAGGACCTTATATACAGTATGTACTAGCTAGATATGGTATTGTATATAATTCATAAAATCTTCAAACAAATAGAAATATATGTGTTCACATTTAACAAACAAAAATCAAAGCTATGTACATTTAAAAAAAAAAAAATGTACGTACAATTCAAATAGGAAATATCTTCCTTTCTGGCTTTAAATTGTGATATCAAACAAAACATCCCCCTTTCTTTGACATGCTGAATGATCATAACATTAGGCCCAAATTTCCAGAAACAATTTTGAAAATGGATTAATAGTGATGTACTGATATAACTTTTTAGCCAATAACTGATACCAATAATTAAAAATAGTATCGGCTGATAACCAATACTGATATCCAGCTAGGGTTTATTAGTTTGTCATATTTTTGTAACATTCATAATTTATTTTCTGTGTTGAAAATTTGGCAACAAAGCAATAATTTTTTTCATTAAAGATGGTAACACTACATTAGATGTCAGTTTTGTTTGTTATGCAATTGGACTATGGTCCTATGTTGGGCTTAGTAAATGTGTTTTTAACCAGCTAGCTGGGTTAATATTGTGAGCTATGACTAAAAGATAGTTTTTTGGTTTTCTAGGCTTTATATCTCTTTCTCAAAGGATTTAATGTGCTACATTTCTTAGGACCTAGGCTATGATGAAAAAATAGTTATGTGAAGTGATAAAACCATAAAATATTGGAAATTTCATCATCTAAATAGTCTTTTATTCATAATTTTGGAAAAATCATACTTTGAAAAATCTACTGATATCAGTACACTGAGTACATCCCTACAGATTAACCCTTTGTAGGGGTAGAAATTCACCATTTTTTTTCCAAGTTGCCAGCTGGGCTAGTAGAACAGAAAATTTACTTGTCCTTCCCAAATTTTACTAGACCATAGGTTTTTAAATTTATAAACATTGGCATTTACTGGGTTCACACGTACACCACATGTAATGGTATTGATCTTGTAGTGCTTTTTTTTTAACTGCACACTTGCACCAACTTCTCAGTGTCAAGTAGTATCGCCATACTTTGTCACATTTTTTTTTTTACCAAATCTATATATAGTTCTTATACATTGTGGGCAGGGCCGGATTAACCATTAAGCAAAATAAGCCCGTGCTTAGGGCATCAAGGGAAGGGGGGCACCACAGAAATTTTCCATTGTCGGATTTACCATGGATTTATTTTACTATTATAATCGCGGCTTATAGCCTATAAGCTGTTGAAAACTGAATTATATATATTCATATATAGTATTTTTTTTTTTTCATTGTTTGAATTTGTAGTGAACAACAACCCTTTTGAGAGAATAAATATATTTCGTTGTAATCACACACTTTACGCTTTGCGTTATTATTTTGTTTATATCAAATCTTTGAGCGCCATATTAAAAATACATATAGATTAAATATTTTCGTGTGCTATAGTAAATGTAAAAACAAGATTCAGTCATGCTGAACTTTATAAAATAATTGTAGAAGACAATATTGAGTGTGCCTTCCCAAATGTAGAAATTGCCTTTCGTATATTTTTAACATTAATGGTCACAAATTGCTCAGCTGAGCGTTCATTTTCTCAGTTGAAGTATATTAAAAATACCAACAGAACAACTATGCAACAAGGCAGGCTGGATGCCTTATCTCTACTAAGTATAGAAGCAGATGTGTTACGTAAGATTAGTTTTGAGGATCTGATCAAAGACTTTGCAATTAAAAAAAGTAGGAGAAAACTTTTCAAATATAAATGAAGTGGAAGTATACAAAAATAAACATTATTTTCCATCTTACTGTAAGTTTTGTTTCATTTCAAAAAATAAAATTTTATTTTATGGTTTATTTTTGTTTATATTTTGAATTACATATATATGGGGCACCAAAATCTTTTAAGTGCTTAGGGCCTCTAAAGGTCTTAATCCGGCCCTGATTGTGGGTTTGACATGCTAGTTGCCTGCTGGGTGATCAAAAACCAGCAAAATCATAAGATCTACTTGCCCTTCTGATATTTTGGTTGCATCAGGCAACTGGGTGTATATGAATTTCTTTCCTCGCTTTGAACCCAATCCTACATGTCAACAATACAGTGGCTGCAAAAAAAAAATAATCACCCTAAAATTTAACTAAGGTAAAAATGTAAAATGTGAAAGGTAAACATTTACTGCTTAATATCATGTTACCGTACCTTTATGTTCAAATAATGCTTTTAATATGGTTTGGCATTTGAATTTATCAGATTGGAACAATATTCTTCAGTGATTTCTGTTGTCCATGATTTTTATGCTTTCAATTATTTTTTGTATACTTGAGGTATCATAATATTAAAGTTGTTTTCTAATATGAATCCACATATACCACTTTCTTTGCCTTGCAGGGTGCCACCATCCTGCATGAAATTGGTTAAATGGTTGTTAAAGACTTCTAAATAAGTTTGCATTCATTTCTGATTTTTAGGAAGAAAATAGTCTTCCTGTTCCATAGAATGAAAAACCCCCATTTTATGTACAACTACTAAACAAAATATTCCATTTAAAGTTGGGTGCAAAACAGGGATGGGTTCAAGTACTGGTGGCAGTACTTGTGGACAAGTAAAGTACTAAGGGAAAATTCAAGTACAAATACAAGTACCAGTACAGAGTTTTTGCATAATACTTAAGTCCAATTACATAATAATGTACTTAATTACAAGTACATTTTTATAGGTAGTTTAATAAAAGTCTTTAAATCAGATTCATCAGGTTCCATATGTTGGATGGATTAGATGATGCCATGATGTTATACTTAATGCACACTCGTACAGCTATGTGTGGTTACTGTGGTAGGCTGGTAGCTACTGAAAGATTGAAGTGAAGAGTGGCACAAAGTCAATATGTTGATGCCTGTTGAGACTTGAGAGAGAGAACAGAGTTGCCAGATAGTACCATTGGGGGCTTATAGTATGCCAATTTTAATAAATATAAATTTATAATAATAGAAATAATTTATCAACAATGAAAATACAATTGCAATAAAATAATTACTTTGTTGACATTAAATAAATATTTAATTTTGCTTACATGCAACATGTACTTGAAATGTACTTGATTTTTCAAGTACTTATGGGCTAAGTACAAGTACTTTGACTTTAAATCACAAGTACAAGTACACAAAATTTTGCACACAAGTACAAGTACTTGAACCCAAGCCTGGTGCAAAATACACTAAGATTTTAAGGTCTGGTGGATTTTTTTTATGGCCACTGTAATACACTATCAGATATGACAAAAAAAAAAACCTTACTAAAATTTTTTATTTTCCACCTCTGAAGATATAATTATGGTTATATATGATATTACTTAACCAACCTTGACAAAGATTTAGGGTTTGATGTAAAAATTAGGGCCTAAGGCTACAGATTTATTAGCCTAACTAATGGTTAATCCAGCCCTGGTTACAAGGATCCTAATTGTCTGAAAGTTAGTCACATGGAAAATAACTAACCAACCTAATATGATGTAACCTAACCCACATTCAAGACTCACCCTGATTGGTGTGGTGGATGAAATGTGTGTGCCTGAAACAGTAGCCATATTTTATTGTGAAATTGTGCGATATGCATAACTTTTAATGGTAACATTGTACTGTTGCGTGTAATTGGTTAAACTTCTTGTGAAAGTTATTGTACATTGTAATGTAATGCATTTTCTCCAGTTTGATCTGAAAATAAAAAATTGTAGGTGTAATTTTTGTCATAACATTCAAATGAATTTATTTAGTGTTTTTGAAGTAAATAGTGTAAGGTTACAAGAATAAATGTCATGAATGTAGCTTTAAATTACGCAGAATGCACTAAAACTGAAATATTATTTATACCCTTCGATAACTTTGCCAGTCTGGCCTTGTGCCTGAAACCTGAATTATTACAGACTAACAAATACTAAAATTTAAAACCTTAACTGCTAAACATGGCTTTCAAAAGTTTTTTTCAACTACTGTTTCAATAACTTTCCTCCAATATTTTTTTTAATGTACCATACTCGAGACCAAAGTTTCCTCGTTCCCACCAATATTATAAAGAACTTTATTTCTGAAAATTATATTTTAATTTACCAGTTTACAGTTTCTTTTCAAATTATAACTAGCTTTTACGCATGTGCATATTACCTTTTATAGTATCTAGTCTTGAACTATTTATAAATTTGGATATTTTTGCTACTTTTCTTTCAATCATTTGGTTACTTTTTAAAGTTTTATTTATCCAACTGTCTGATAGTATGGTACTGGTATTATTGGGACCTTCCTTATCAGGGCTTACCCTTTCATACATGGTGGTCATAATTGTTCAAGTTAATGTAGAAAATAATTGCGTACCTAAACTGGTCTAGACTGCTAATTTTCAATTTTTGCGAGTATATAGTATGAATTTTAGCCAAATGCCTATTTGCTTGCTTTTAATATGCATTACCAATAATGTGTGAATGTTTCTGGCACACTTGGTGATTTAACTGTGAAATAAGTATATTTGGATTCTGGACTGGTTGCAGGCTCTCTGGTTTCATTACTTGTAGGAAATTATCAAATTTTAAAGATTTTGAACTGCTGAACCAATTTTTTTCTGGAACTTGGTATAACTACATGTTTATGATGATTAGTTTGTTATAGTCAAGTACCATAGTTACTAGGCCCTTTACTAACACGTGTGGCCTTCATCCACTACTTAGTTATAGCAGTTATTCCAAAACTCTCGGTTAGCAGTTCCTTTTTACTGCCCATAGCCATATTCTTTGGTCTAATTTGGTTGTTCCTAATATCTGTCTAGCGGGGATAGCATACAGATATGGGCATAATATAGAAATTTAATGTATTGGTACTGTGTGTAGAAATTTTCACGTAAGGTAGCTATAGGATAGGTATAAAATTTTGATTTTTATACATATAAATAGCAGTATTGCTTATTTCTCAAGTGCTCAAAGTAATTTAAATGTTTGTGTTCATTATTTCTCATATTTTTTGTTGAAGTGTATATATCCTAAGGCACTGGTGGACCATGGAGGTTGGTCATATGTCAACATTATGTAAACATCCCAGCTTAGCAATGTGGGGGGTAGGCCATGAGTTATTTGAATGCCCGGCTCTAGTGGGCAGTTGGGAACCACTGTCCTAAGGATACTGTACTTCATATATTTAAAATTGTAGATCTATATATTGGTGCATTATCTAGTTCAATATGTAACCATCATTTTATGTAGCTACTTAAAAATTTACAATGTTTTTGAATAGAATGTGATTGAAGTATGGTGAGTTCAAAGATAAACTATAATTTGATATATTTTCACTTAGAGCTGTTATATTAAAGTATTTGATTATTCACAATTACACATTAGTGTGACCATGATTAATCAAATGAGTGTAGAGTGCCCCAAAATTAGCTGGTACAATTTCTCTCTTAGGCATATAAAATTTGCTACATAATTTTGGGCCACCCTGTACTTGTTCGTAAGTAACGCAAAACTTAAAAATAGGTCTGTCCTTGCTGCATTGTCTTGTTCCTTCCATTTCACTTTCAGAGAGGTAGATAATGAGTGGTCCAACTAACAAAGCGCTATAATGTAACTTTTTTAATTTGATGCATGATACGTATAGATATGGAAATTGTAGCAGGTATAGATGTACATGCATTTCCTTTTCAAGATCTATACATATACAGAGAGAAATCAGTATAGGTAGAGTTATGAGCTTAGGTCTGATTTTGCCATTATGAAAGGCTTTACTAACTATAGATATTTTTGAAAATATTTAACTTAATATTAGTGTTTTCATAATTCTCATTAACTGTATCATTCTGTTGGGCTAACTGTCATGTTTCCTGAGGCCACATTTAGTCCATGCTAGTGGGTTGAATTTGGCCTTTAAAAAAAAAAAAAAAAAAAAGTAATATGAATTCCTAATGGGAATAGTCACAATGTATTGCAGTACAAGAATAGTTGACACAAGGTCGGCAGCATCAGGAAAATGTATTATTTATGGTACTTACTCTAGTCTCTGGATAGTTGCCAGATTATGCAAACTGGGTCCTGTAAATATTAGGAACATTTGTCTTAACTTGAGCCCAGTTTGGGCCTTTTCCCATGGGTCCTGTTAAGTAAACCATAGTAGTCTGTTGACTAACCTTTGGTTAGGTGACACAGATAATTAAAAAAAAATACTACTAACCTTTAATTTTTTTATATAAAGTAGGTAAAAGATTAATATGGTTAGTTAGCTATTTGTTTTATAGATAGGCTATATACTTTATCTATGATAACTTGTGCTTACAGCTTAGGTTTTAAAAGTACCAGTACACTAAAATCTTGTTTAATTTCTATAGCAACAATAATATGCACGCAGATTAAAGCTTTTTGGTAGACCTTGAGTGGTTAACTAGTTAATTTGATGAAAATAAGTGATGGCGATTGTTTAATGAGGTAATATTTATAAGGAAAGAATGAAATGAGAGGGTTATGAGTATCAGTTCAGAAAGACATTCAAACAGGGGTGATAAAGGAGGTTAAGGAATACTCCCCCCTCAAAAAAAAAAAAAATAATATATATACATGTCACTGGAAAAAATACCCAAATATTGATAATTGGAAATTGAAAGACAAGAATATTAATAATAATAATGCTCAAAATATAATATAGGTTGTAAAAATAAAATACAGTAGTCAATGAAAGAATGTTCTTAATGGAGTTTGTGATTTGATGGATGAAATTAAATGTTTTTAAAGATCTTTCCACTTGGGTGGAGGAAGGCCAGGTGATTGGTTGAATTTATGATGTTTAGTAAGAGTGGATTGAATTATTTGTTGACTAGTTGGGTAGAATTTCAGTATGTTGAATGGTTTAATATATACACTAGAGCCTACATGCTTGAACAGCGCGTTGCTTTCATTGCCATTTCTAGTTATGCGTTTGGTTATCCAGGCTTGCAAGGCATGTAGACTTTCATCAATTGATATAATTCCTGTGGAAATTGTTTTAGGAAGGAGTAAATTTCGTTTTTACTAGAGCCTCAGTGTATTGTGCTTGTTCAGTTTTTTATGGCTGTCTGAGAGAGCATTTCATTTTCATAATTTGCTTATATTTTTTAGTTTGCCTCGGGTGAGCTAGAGATTTTTCTGAATTATAACAATTGGCAGTGGAATTATCTTGATTCTAAAACCCATTGGCCTACTTTCATTTCACTGTAACAGTGATGGAGATCCAGATCCTAAATTTCTTTAAATTGCTAGCCTATCATCATTAGGACTACTGTATATAACATTCTTACGTAATCTTAGGGTTACGTTCTAAAGAAGTGATTATTAGGCAAAATGAAAAGTCTAATTTCTCTTGTCTACAGCTACAAATTGGTGTATAGTATAGCTACTCTTAAGTTGACATTTAATATTTAAATGTTGGGTACTTTCATCATAGGGCCAAGGCAGAATAAAGGAGGCTTTGTACGTATGACATTTCTTTCCACTGGTACGTGAATCCAAATTTAAAATTAGATTCATACATTATTATTGAAGTAGACAATAATCCCTTTTGGGTTGCAGAAGAGGCTATATTAATGCATTTATTAACAATCTAGAATTAAAAGTTTTTGCATTGTTTTCAGGTTTTCCCAAATATGATTTAAGATTCTGGGTGTTGAAGTATTTTTAATGTTTATATATATAATAATTTGAATGGTAATGGATCATTGCTTAGTTTTAGCTTCATGGTTTATGAACAGTTTTATGCATTAAACTACTAGCCTGGTTTTGTCATCACTCATCTTGTAAGAATTTGAGTGTTGCTAAGAGTATTTCCCTTTTTAGCCATTTCCAATGTGTAAAATTAAACATTAAAATTAATTTTTTCAACTTCAAAATTGTCTTCATTAATGAAAAATTCCTATTCTCTTATAATTTAACTTTGTGCATGCGCGCACGTTAAGTACTGAAAATTTTTGCTTTTAATTAGTTTTTCTTGAAGAAAGTCAATTATTTTTATTTTAACATTAAAGTAGGTATGGTATTAATACTGCATACTACTGTTGTAATAAAAAGGTCATCAAAGCAGTCAAGTTTGAGAAGTTTCTTCATATTAAACTAATTATAAATCCTTCTGTTGCAGCTGATATTATATCTTGTGTTGAATTCAACCATGATGGAGATTTATTGGCAACAGGAGATAAGGGAGGAAGAGTGGTAATTTTTCAAAGGGATCCCACTGTAAGTAAACTTGTTCAGTGCAATTGAAGTTTTGAATAAAAGACTCAAGCTAATTTTAGCATTAAAGAAATTTGGTTCATTTCCAGTCTTTTCTTGTAGCCATAATTGATAAAGGAAGACTGCAGGGTACAACTGACTGGATTCTCACTTTTACTCCCATTCTCATCCATGGTCAGGAAGTGAGAAATCTGCATTTAAGAAACTTTGTCCCATTTGCAGCAATAGCATGAAATGAGTGGCTAATATTTCCTAACCTAATTTAATGTATTATTAGGCTAACCTAACAAACCTAGACCAGAGTGGGAAACCCATGGATGAGATGGCATGAAATGGGAATAGACTGGAATTGCCTCATTTGACTGAGATTCTCACTCTTAGGCACAAAATGAAATGAGTGGGATACCAGTGACTGGATTGGGAAATAGAAATTTAGGGAATTTTTAATGTAATTGGGGTACTTTTCCGTTATACCCCTGCAATTTCTTTTTTCCCAGTTAGGTTAACTGTACACCACTGACAACTGGCTAGGTTAAGTTTTCATATTTTCATTAAAATATTCATTAGTATGTCATTAGTTTTAACGAAAATATCATGAATTAACCTAACCAATTGTCAGTTGACCTAGCTGGGAAAGAAGAAATTGCCAGGGTATAATTGGAAAGTACCATAATTGGTTGAAATATAAAGATTAAGTAAAATGTACAGTATTATTAAATTGTTTATTATAGCAGTGATTTTCTGGTATTACAAGGCACTAGAGTGCCTTAGGAATTAGGTCTGCTGGAGACTATATTTAAACTAAAGAATTTGAGACTAAATACAAACTACGCATAGTTAAAGTTGTATGAACCGAAGATAGTAATGTAGTTGCATATCTAGATAAAGGGTTGTTATAAAGTTCTGGAGGGGTTTAAAAGTAAATTTTCTATTCCAAATAGAATGAAATAGCATGCATCATGAAAATCTGACTTGGTTTTTTTGTAGTTCACACCCACACTTTAAGGAACATTATGGAAGTGGATACTATAGTTACACTATATAGTTTTAAGACCACTAAATTCATTTATCCTCATTGTACATAAATTTTCAACTTTATTTTTAAGTATTGTCCTTGATAATTTTTAACTATACAATTTGAACTTATTCTATTGATAGCCTTATTTATATTTCCCAGTCAAAAACGAGCAACCCACGAAGAGGGGAATATAATGTATATAGCACATTTCAAAGCCATGAGCCTGAGTTTGATTATCTTAAGTCTTTAGAAATAGAAGAAAAAATTAATAAAATAAGATGGCTAAAAAGAAAAAATCCAGCCCATTTTTTATTATCTACCAATGGTAAGTTTACTTTTAACTGTTATGAAGATTTTTTCATCTTTTGATATACATACTCGGTAGGAAGATTGAAGCTTAATATTTATATTAATTTCTTTTAGATAAAACTATTAAATTATGGAAAGTGTCTGAGCGTGACAGAAGAGCTGAAGGTTATAATTTGAGGGATGAATCCGGCCAATTAGTTGATACCTCTTCCATTTCAACTTTACGAGTAAGAGTTCAGTTTAGAGAGATTGTTACGTATTGCACCATTTTGAGGAATTGTGTGGAACAGGCATAACTATTAATTGAGTAATATATCAAATTTTTCTGTATCAAATGCTTTGAATTTTGATATTTGCCATAATTTATTGTTTTGACTACCATATAAGTAAATAATAACACTTCAGTAAAATAAAATTGAGTACAAAACTTAGTATAGCTTCACGGATTCAAATTTATTCTAGTATTACACACTATAATTAAATCCTTTCAGGTTCCAGTGCTAAAGCCAATGGAGCTTATGATCGAAGCTTCTCCGAGAAGAATATTTGCAAACGCTCACACTTATCACATAAATTCCATTTCAATAAATTCTGACCAAGAAACCTATCTCTCTGCCGATGATTTAAGAATTAATTTATGGCATCTAGAAGTCACAGATCAGGTAACCGCATGTACTTGTAAAACTGAAAAGCAATTGGGTAAACTGTTTTTAAGAGTACTGTAGTAAGCACACTTGGTTATTGGGTCATTCTCTGTCAGATCAACCAGTGCCTAACACCCTCATCTCTCAGATTTTGCTGAAATTTGGTTTATAGGGAGTTTGTGGGCCCTGAATCCATTTCTGAAATTATAAGGTCAATCCGACCAACGGTTCAAGAGATATGACCTCGGGAAATTTGAGGTCACTTGCGAGGTCACTAACATTTGGCGACCCATAATGGTAATAATGGTCACAATTATATAAAAGTATATATATTTAGAATCAGAAAACGACAAGGAATCCAAATATGCAAGTTTTAGAACTCTAGGTTGAAAAATAAAAAAGTTACACTGTAACCAAAATTTGAGGTCACGATTTGACCTCTGGGGTATCAAATGAGAATTTTTTTTTTAAATGTAAAAAATGAAGGCATAGGCATTGGCTATTAGAATCAGCAAAAAAAAGTTTGTTAGTATTTTTCATGTAACTAACATAAGTGAACACCATATTCATAAGTTGTGCGTCAATTCTACCTATTTTTTCACACAAGCTCATAATTTGACCTATAGAAATTAAAATTACATTTTTTTATAGATATAAAAACAAAGGCAAAAAATTTAAAATTGTATTTCACTGCTAATCTACACTGGCAATAATAGTTATAATAGTGAAAGGGGAAGACCTACTTAGAGGATTCATGTGCTAGCCTAATACAATTTTTGCATGCTCGATGCTCTCATCAATTTCTTTTTGTGGAAAAATGTATTGAATTCTGCTGCCTCCTTAGGGTAGGACAACTCATTACAGTTAATATATGATGTCCTGGCACTGCACATGAATCCTTGTTTGATGGATAATAATATGCACTTGATCCTGATGACCCAGAGGGATGTAGAAAGTTCACAGTGAAATCATCAAACTCTTCACAATATTCCTCCACAATTCCATACCAAACTTGCATGTCATAAATGCAGCCAACATACTCTCATGGTTTGACACATTTTAGGTTACCAAGCATCGCAGGTTCATTAGTAAAATGACTTTTCCTTATTCTTTTCTTTTCTCCAATGCCACTTGAAATGGGATACACCATCAGTTCTTCCTTGTTTAGGGAACAAATCTATGATATTTCTGAGTTCCAGGAATAGCCCTACTATCCTTGAATCGATGTTCCAACCGTTCTTCTGCATCTTTCAAATCAGCTGTAGTTACAAAGAAAAAATTTATCTTCTTGCTCAAGTTTTCTTCACAAAACTGAAACACGTGTTCTGGTGTAAGAATTTGCCTCTCTGTAGTTCTCTGCAAACTGGCACGAGCAGTAGCTCTTTTCACTGTTCCTCCAATCCCATCACATGCATTTTTGCCATGGGATGTAGCAAAGAAGTGCCATTCACAAGACAGACCAAAATACTCTTCATGGTAACAGAGAGATTTGTGAAGTTGTATCTGTTCTTATATTGGCCAGCACATCCATCTGAGAAATAGTGCACCTTCTTCAATTGTGGGCATCTGAATTTAACATATGTCATAAGCTTCAATATGAATGAGTAAACCATTATAGGGTTGTGTTTTAGTGATGCAGATAAGAAACAGACACTAAAATGGCTAAGTTCCTGGTCTGCAGATGATCTATAATAGATGACAAAAGGGTGAACTGTACACTGTGAATTGTCCCAGTGAAACCCTTGGGCAGCATCCTGGACAATGAAAGAATAATTCTCAGAGAAATCACCTACTATAACTACCTCGCTCTGAGGTGGTAGCGTTTCTTTCAACTGCTTGAAGTACTGTGATTGTTGCTGAGCAACAAAGTGATGACGAACCATGCAGGATATTTTCATGCTTAGGGATGATAAGTATTCATGAAGTGGCTCCACCTTATCAACCATTGTACAACGGTCAACAGTCACCCATTGCTTGTAAGATATTTCATTTGGAGCTGATTTCACACTGTCAAGTAACTCAAGAAAATCCAGGACACCCTCTTCTCTTGGGCAATCATTGCAAAGTTGCATCATGCAAGTCTCTCTTTCTGTACTGCAGACACTGTAATCCATAAGATCCTTGTATGAAAGACCTCTTTCTCCCAATGCAGCCAGCTGCAATTTTGGATTTTGATGGTATGTGCAGACACACAGAATGAGTCCCACCACTACCGGCAAGCACACAATATGATGGCCGTAATTTTGCAAATGTGGAAAATCCTATTTTGGGATTCTTTTCATCATTTTTATATAGTTCAAACATCTCTTAAATTCCCGAGGACCAATCGTTTTTGCACCTTCATTGCACCTTCAGCACTGATAACTTTCATGCAATCCTTTTGGCCAGGACACATACGACTAACCTCTTCTGACTCATAGAATCTTCTAACTATATCTTTGTGTTCTTCAGATATCACTTTTCCTTTGCTCATTAGTGGAATCTTTGGAAGGATTCCATGTTCTGATTTAAGTGAACGGCTTCTTTTCACCATGTATGTTGTAGTTTGAAGGAAACTAGCTGTTTTTCAATTGTGTATGGTGAGAGTGTCAATATTTGTAGTTTGTGATGGTGACATTTGCTCTCCAGGAATGACTGTTTCAATTCATTCATTAATTTGTCGATGTTTTTCAGATTTAGTTTCAGGTTTTGAAGTATCACTTACCTCCTCGGTAATTTGAACACCATAACTGAGTTCTAGCCTCTCCTTCAGGTGTTTCTGAGCAGATGATAGCTTACCACGAGCCTTGCGCTTTTTCTGGCTTAATGACAGCCCTTCTGAAAAGAACAGAGAAAAAGGTTTCACACACCTGAATATTAGTAATTAAATATTAATTATAGTACCTTAAATGCTATATAATTGGCTATATAGTAGATCAAACAGACCTTGTAGTAAAGTATAAGTTATTATATTAATTTATTACTTACTTTTTTTAACTGGTGTTTGGTCCAGAAATGCTAGAACTGGTTCAACTGAAGTTGAAGGATTTTCCTTTATCAAGCAATCACTGTCATTGTCCAGATCTTGAATTGAAGAGATGTTACTCAAGCCACTGATAGTAGATGATTCACTTGAATCCTGCTCAGACTCGTTGTTTTCAGTGGTACTAAGTATAGTGGGGTTTTTCATTATCAGTGTCCAGCAGTTCACACACAACAAGGAGTCTTTTTTCACTCTTCCAGCACATTTTTCAACAAGTACATCAGTCACTTTTCTAAGATTGATTGTTATGCGTTTCTTGTGTTTTTGAATAGGGTCCTGGCAGTATTTCAAGTGCCGAACCATTGTATTTTGATCTGTAAAGAGATAGGATTTACAATTAGGTAATATATATTTTTTAGAAAATATATAGCTATACACAATATTTTAGGCCTTGATAGTCTCTGAGGCTCATTAAAACACCATACCCACCAGCCACCCACAGTGCTGGCTGGAACTGTACTAACCTGTAGACAAGGAATTTTGCAACTATCTGTGTTGATTCTGCACTTAGACAAGTAGCAACATGTTTCAACAGGTTTGTTTAGGCTACATGTGAGCTTAGTCTTCCCCTTTCACTATTATAACTATTATTGCCAGTGTAGATTAGCAGTGAAATACAATTTTTATTAAATTCTTGGAGCTTGAGGTCAAATTGATAGCTAAGATATAAAAATTCCTTGAAATGACAAGCAATTTATAAATATGGTGTTCACTTATAAGTTAGTTAGATGAAAAGTACCAACATAAACAAACTTTTTATGATTGTTTCTATTAGTCAAGAACTCTGACTTTTTTTTTTATATCTATAAAAAATGTAATTTTAATTTCTATATGTCAAATTATGAGCTTGTGTGAAAAAATAGGTAGAATTGACGCACAACTTATGAATATGGTGTTCACTTATATGTTAGTTACATGAAAAATACTAACATAAACAAACTTTTTTTTGCTGATTCTAATAGCCAATGCCTATGCCTTCATTTTTTACATTTAAAAAAAAAAATTCTCATTTGATACCCCAGAGGTCAAATCGTGACCTCAAATTTTGGTTACAGTGTAACTTTTTTATTTTTCAACCTAGAGTTCTAAAACTTGCATATTTGGATTCCTTGTCGTTTCCTGATTCTAAATATATATACTTTTATATAATTATGACAATTATTACCCAAGTTATGGCTCGCCAAATGTTAGTAACCTCGCGAGTGACCTCAAATTGCCCGAGGTCATATCTCTTGAACCGTTGGTCGGATTGACCTTATAATTTCAGAAATGGATTCAGGGCTCTCAAACTCCCTATAAACCAAATTTCAGCAAAATATGAGAGATGAGGGTGTTAATTTCAATTTTTTTTGGTTGATCTGACAGAGAATGACCCTATTACTGAAGGGACCAATTTGAATAAAATTTATCTTTTGAACTCCTTTTAATTATTAATTTTACTGAAGGTGATAAATTGATTTTAAAGAAGTTTCCCTCTTATTTTGTATTATGATATATAATGGCTTTCCAGTGAGTGCAGTGGAATTAAACTTCACTCAGTCTGCTATTGGTGCTTAAACCATTTCACTGCCATGTTTGAGTTAACTTCCAACCTAGTTTTCATAGGTTGGGAGTGAAAGGGTTAACTCGTCTATGGTATGTTATTTTTTTTTTCTATCCCCTTCTTGCAGTCGTTCAACATTGTAGATATTAAGCCAACCAATATGGAAGAACTCACTGAGGTTATTACTGCAGCCGAATTTCACCCTCACGATTGTAATACATTCGTGTATTCTAGTAGCAAAGGTACAATTAGACTGTGTGACATGAGAGCTTCTGCCCTATGTGATTCGCATGCCAAATGTAAGTATTAGGGATTAGATTTTATTAAATAGACGTAATATGAAAGTACTAAACATCTAGGGAAGTTTTCTTATATTTGCATTATAGGAGTTGTTAATAAAGTGTTGGTTTAGATGTATTAATAGGAAAATGGGATGCTTTTTAGAAGTATGATGTAACTTAACACTACCGCACGGGACCCCTTACCCGGTCGCTACCACCCCCATGTGCACGGAACGTGTGAGCCTGAGTCGCTGCTGCCACACGACATGCCTCTACATTTTCAGTTTATAACGGTTTTTAATTGTACATTTAATTTTTTTATATGCGCGAGCGCAAGTTTTCTGGATAACGCATTGTGTAACATCAATGTGCTAATAGGCCGGGCTGAAACTCAAGATAGAATTAATCAGAATCATTAACAGTTGGCTTTTGATGTAAAAATAAGATTCCTGAAAAAAATAATTGGTGGCCACCAACGTGTGTCCAGCCACCCCCATTTTTTAAAAACATCTAATGCCACACTAGCAAAATCAGGAAAATGGCAATATCTCTTCTTCTGAACATGCTAGAGAGATGGTTTGCATACCAAAAGATGCAGAATTTGATTTAGAACATATTATTAAGAGTGGTATTTTTTCAAAACCTTTAGTTTTTGAGTTATTTTAGAAAAACTAATTTTTGGGGCCCATAGACCCCCTTTTGACAGACCTTAGTGACAAAAGAAATTCTAAAATAAGCATGATTTGGCTTTTTGATTACTAACTACCTCGACCATTTTACGCCGGAGAGTGGCAAAGGCATTGACATTGCTCATGGCATTTATAAGATCATTAAAGGGACAGAACTTGAGGCCAAATTAAACTTGGTTAAAGCAGATGGGACAAATACTAACACAGGACATATGCATGGGTCAATCAGATATTTGGAAATGTTTTTAGGGCAACCTCTTCAGTGGGATATTTGTCTTCTGCATCTAAATGAATTGCCACTTAAACACATCTTCATAACTTTAGATGGGACAACAAAAAGTCCAGACAAATTTTCTGGCCCTATTGGTTCTCAGCTCAATGGGGATGTGTCAGAATGGAATGTTGTGGACTTCAAATCTATACCTTATCCTGCATTTGTGCTTCTACCAAATGAGGTGGTCAATAATTTATCAACAGACCAATACTATGGATACTGCATCTGCTGGGTAATTATTACTGGTGAAGTGGATGAAGACCTTGCACTCTTAGAAGTTGGCCTGCTAAATCACACTCGATGGCTCACCTTAGCCTGTAGAATTCTTCGCTTTTATGTTTCACAAAAAGACCCAGTAAGAACCTCAAAATCATAGTAGAATTCATCATCAAAGTATACTTTCACAGTTGGTTCAATATCAAGGCTAATAAGAGGCTAAGTGATGGGTCAAGAAACCTATTCAATATGATCCAGAGAGTAAATAAATTCCCTGACAGGAAAATTAGAGAAATTTGTTGAGACGTATTAAACAATAACAGCTATTTTGCTCATGGTGAAAATATTTTAGTTGGAATGCTGGCTGATGAAGAGGTGAGGTGGTGTGCTGTCAATAAAGTTCTGTGTCTGAGGGGAGTTATAGAGGATTTTGATGATGAATCTGGTAGTAGCAATGATTTTGCAGGTGGAATAATTGAAAGTGATGATGAGAATGAAGAGGATCATGAAGGTGGTACTGATGAATATCCTGCTATAGATGAGAATGTTAGGGTCTTTAGAAAGCCAATCATCAATTTCAAAGCTTCTGCATACCACAAGCTGTCTATGTCCCAATGGGAAACTGTTCCACCTGTATTAAAAGAATTCAGTAATGATGAACTGCGTGATATCATTAATACCGCATTGAAACTGGATCACGAGTGCCACAGTCAGAATGTTGAAAGGCACATCAAGCTTGTCACTGAAGCATCCTTGGCTGTTGTAGGTCATGAGCGTAGAGATGGTCTTATTAGAAACAAAATTAGATCACGTAAATTAATGAAAGATTGTCTAAAAAATATTTTGTCTAGATTATTATTTATCATGTTAAAATATGACAAAATGACAATTTGTTAATTGTATAATTTAATGTTTGGCGTTTTGGAATGTCAAAAAGCATTTTCAATGAATTTAAAATGGCTGATTTTGATTGCTGATTGAAAACCACTAATACATGTCAATTTGCAGCTTGAGAATGTTTTATTGTGTTGACAT
Source organism: Bathynomus jamesi (assembly GCA_023014485.1). Classification (NCBI taxonomy): domain Eukaryota; kingdom Metazoa; phylum Arthropoda; class Malacostraca; order Isopoda; family Cirolanidae; genus Bathynomus; species Bathynomus jamesi. The sequence continues at coordinate 341,553 of JAJOZX010003983.1, forward strand.
TCAGTCGAAAGGGGGTCTATGGACCCCAAAAATTAGTTTTTCTAAAATAACTAAACAACTAAAGGTTTTATGAAAAAATACCACACTTAATAATTTGTTCTAAATCAAATTCTGCATCTTTTGGTATGCAAACCATCTCTCTAGCATGTTCAGAAGGAGATATTGCCATTTTCCTGATTTTGCTAGTGTGGCATTAGATGTTTTTACAAAAACGGGGGTGGCCGGACACAGTTGGTGGCCACCAATTATTTTTTTCAGGAATCTTATTTTTATATCAAAAGCAAACTGTTAGTCACTGATAAATTAAAATCAAACAAAAATTATAGTTTCAGCCCGGCCTAGTGTGCTAAAGTGTTAATATATTAGGCATTCATGATTGGATTTGATACCTTCCATAGTCACGGAATAATTATGAAAAGTTAATGAACCTAATCATAAAAGTAACTTTTTCTTCCTATTTTCTTATCCTTTGTGTGGGTAAAAGAGAGGAGATGGTCTTTACTTGGAAAGATGTCTTTAAAGTTTTTGAAGTATAAATTTAAATATGCATAGAAAATAAATACTCGGAAAGCGTGATCAAGTGGTTGAATAGATATTATCCAGTCAGAATCTTAATAGATCTGAGAATTTTACCGCAGATCATAATCGGAATGATAATGGCATACACTTTGAAATTATACATTTCGTTTCACCTTGCTGTGTTGGTTTTGTATTAACGTGTACGGTTACAGATATTTGGCGGGGACGGGATGGAGTGTATCAAAGCTCCCCAAATTATTTTTTCCTATACTTAAAAGTAATAACTTCCAATGCAGAACTTTAAAAGTGTTTTTTATGTGGGTTTCATTTTACTATTCGTGCGTGCCTGCTTACTTCATGGCAGGGCGGACTGTCCGGGGTCCAGCCAACCCTAACCTGCCTTACCTTTACCCGCTTGAATATTAATAATTCCAAAGCTTTTGGAGGTTGTGGTAACCCGATGAAATATGTAGTAGTTTCATTTCAGTGTTTGAGGAGCCTGAAGACCCGACGAATAGAAGTTTCTTCAGTGAAATCATTTCTTCAATCTCCGATGTAAAATTCTCGAATAGCGGCCGTTACATGATTTCTAGGGATTATCTTTCCGTTAAGGTGTGGGACCTACATATGGAAACAAAACCGATTGAAACGTATCCTGTAAGTATCATTAAGTTATAGTTCTTTAACGAGTTACTAATACGTTGAGTTGAAATATACACGATATTCTTTATAATCCCTGCCATATTGCATTTACTGGGTTTAGATCTATTAACTAGTTAGCATATTTACTGTATGTATGGAAACCGGAAGAATCGGTGAAATTGTGGTATCGGTACATCTCTGAAATTTCGTATAACATTTAGTTCAACTTTAAAGTAATTACAAAGATACTCTAACAAACTTCCGTTAGGTTCATGAGTATCTCCGCTCGAAACTCTGTTCTCTCTATGAAAATGATTGCATCTTTGATAAATTTGAATGCTGTTGGAGCGGCAACGATACGGCCATCATGACGGGCTCCTATAACAACTTCTTCCGGATGTTCGACAGGAACAACAAGAGAGATATTACTCTTGAAGCTTCAAGAGAAACTGCGAAGCCTAGGACACTTCTTAAACCCAGGAAGGTAACGGAGACTCGGAAGTCTTAAAGGATTTTTTTAGGCCTGTATAGGAAGTAGGGACAATGTTCGGGAATTGGAAGTTGTTTAATAATAAAAATCTCGTTAAATTCATTGAAAAGTGGTTTGTTTTCTTTATTTATCCGTAGTTGCAGTCGTGTGTAATGATAATTTCGTAACTTCAACCTTTTAAGACTTGATTATCGAATTTAGGGTAGCTAAAAGGCAAACTCGAGTTTTGAGAATTTTTTCGGGTTGCTTTTTGCATAAACCCGATCAATATCGTAAGTTAAACTTTTAAACCTGAATATTTAGTTCTTGGAAATAATTAAATAGAATATAAATTTCGTGCCGTTTTTATTAATTTCTTGATTAATTATTTCCCGTAGGTGTGTACGGCAGGGAAGAGAAAAAAGGATGAAATAAGTGTAGATTGCCTTGATTTCAACAAGAAAATTTTGCACACCGCCTGGCATCCACATGAAAATATCATTGCTGTGGCTGCTACCAATAATTTATACATCTTCCAGGACAAATTTTAACTAGGAGAAATTACGTAATTATTTGTGGAAAGATGTAAGATGGTATTCATTATTTTTGTCTGGTATGAATTACTTGATAGCAGCATTGTAGTAAAACGGTAAACGGTACACACACGCTAATTTTGTTGTAATTCAGAATAATTATTGTATACAATACATTTACATTTAACATTAGTTTTGTTCAAGTTTGAAGAAGATTGGATGATCACCACCGCAAGTTAGTATTGTGCGTTAAGAGTATGGTTGCTTAGTAACTAGATGCATTTCTAACTTGATTGTATGCCTGGGATAATTTAAAAAAATTAACCCGACCTCGAGTAGGTGCGTCACGTATAAAGTTTCCAGTTTTGTGATGAGAGTTGTGGTGGGTGCGAGTAGTTGCGCGTTGCTATACGATTCTTTTCCTTTTGCAGGAATAATACTGCATCCTCAGAAGTGAATTCGGCGAGTGAATGATACCCGCCTTAACCCCCTAACACCCGCGGCTCAGGTGTGTCTCATTAGTTCAGAAGCAACAACAACAACAACACAGCAGCAGCAGCAGCAATCAGCCTCGAATAAAACTGCCTCCGAAATATGTGAGAAATAGGTCGCGCATTCGCCGTGAACTGATTGCGTGATGTTCACCACGCGCGCGTCAGTTCACCATCAAAATATTGCAAAGTTATAAATACGTTTCTATTTTTATTCAAGATTTGTTCCCTTGTCCTCTCAGTAATTTTTTTTAATCGCGTTACAGAATGTCGATAGAGCTGGTTTACGTTAAATCATAGTTTGGTGAATGACAGGATATCAAAACTATATTAAATACAAAAATTTGTTAGTTTTAAACTTTTTTTTTAATATTAGGCCTATTATTTCGTTTGCTAATCCATATTAATATGGTTTTTGTTCTTACGTAATTGTAAAAGTGACTTAAAAAAATATTTAACCAAAATTATAGTGATTTGTTTTGTCCAAATCATTATTATTTGCAATTATTTCCGTGAAATAATGGTAATTTTCATCGTTCATTATTTATTATTATTACCTGATAAATGGATTATTAAAAAAAATCGTGTGATAGAAATTTAAGATAGTTTTGTAGTTAACATGAATTTTATTACTAGGATAACTGTTAATTCTTTTAATAAATGAGAAATTTAACAGCATTTTGTTCTCGCATTGTGTTTCCGTATAATTGAGAGCGGATAAAGAACTTAATCTGGTTTTTTATCTAGTATTATTTTGTATAGTTTAAAAATAAATATATTTTAATTTATTGTTTATATATTTCTATTCTCTCCGATACACCGGAAAATACTCAAAAAAAGAATGAATGATAGTGATGATTTAGAAATACACAAAGTTTTGAATTTAGTTCTTACGTGCTCGCAATTGAGCGCATTGTATGTATATATATTTATGGTATACATGTATATACATAGCAGTTTAGTACCTATATATAAAATGAAAGTTTCTAATTTTTTATATCAACACGTTAATTTCATAAAATATATAGGCCCTACATATTTTCATGTAGGCATGTTGAATAACAAAATATAAGCATGATTCCTTTTGAATATTGGTTATCGCATATGTTGGAAAGTAGTCTTCTACCACCAATAACAAGATGCTTGAAATCTGTGTTTCATTAAACCAGTGAAGATAAAGATTATTTTGGAGAGTGACGGTCATAGCATTTGATTGAGCACGTTTCCCGAAATTAGTTCCGTTGGCACGAGTTCATAATTATGTACTTTTTCAACCTTCCGCATATTTCGCCAGGAGCAAAGCCACACCATAATAGTATATCCTCGCTTCTCACTAATTTAAGGTTTTCCTTGGCATCACAATCGCATTAAGTTCCAATACTACCCATTAATGGACTAGTTTTTCGGCAAAGGAAAGCATTTAAACATTTAGTACAATGATCATTATACAGGGTGTACATAAAGTCAGGATCTATTTTTGTGAAATAATTATTTTTTTCTATTTTTCTTTTCAGAAGCCCTTAGAATGAATACAGAAGAGCGTGTGGCAATAGTAATTTGGCGAATCGAGGGAAAAAAATACTGACATCAGAGAAGTTTAGAAGGAGATTTCATAAGCCGGGGCCAATAGACAAGACAATACGAAAATTGGTGAACAAATTTAAACGAACGGGATCTGTAAATGAAGCAAGATCAGGACGACCGTATATGTCAGATCTTACCGTGAATGCAGTACGGGAATTATCACTGAGGAGCCACGTACGTCCGTTCGTGCTGCATCACACAGACTCGGCCTCCCGACGTCATCTGTGCACAAAATTCTGAAAGGTAATTTGCGGAAGAAAAGCAATCATTTGCAGGTTTTACATGATTTACATGAGGAAGATTTCCCTCGACGAAATGCTGTGTGCGCTGATCTCGTAGAACAAATCTGGAGTGATAATTTAATGGACAACATTCTCTTTAGTGATGAAGCCACTTTCCATACGTGTGGAAAAGTAAATCGCCATAACTGTCGAATTTGGGCAGATGAAAGACCGATTGATTTCGTCCAAAATTGGGAAAGAGGCTCGCCTAAAGTTAATGTCTGGATGGGTTTAACAAAATCTAAGGTTTATGGTCCTTTTTTCTTTGCTGAAGCTACAGTTACGGGGCTTATTTATCTGGACATGTTGCAGCAATTCCTTGAACCTCAGCTGATTGGGGATAGGATTATTAGTACCGTCGTCTATCAACATGATGGTGCTCCTTGTCACTATGCCAAAATTGTTCAGGATTATCTAAATGGACGTTTTCCAAATCGCTGGATCGGACGCGGAAGCAACAGACCTTGGCCAGCGAGATCACCAGATTTAACCCCTTTAGATTTCTTTGCATGGGGCTTTATCAAATCGCACGTCTATCAGACGAAGATTACGAGTCTTGAACTTACGTATACGAACTGCTGCAGATAACATAACCCCGCAAATGCTGCGGAACGATTTGAGCTGTGCAGGGATACTGATGGGTGTCACGTCGAATCCTACTCTTAATTATTTAATAAATGTTACCACTTTATGATTTTATGATTGAATTCCATATAATTTCCAAGTGCTTCACAAAAATAGATCCTGACTTTATGTACACCCTGTATTTAAGAGCTGGCTATATCTTGTGTGCAAGACGAGAAATGTAGCCGAAACGCGTATCTTTATTTAAAATGACTTTACTATATTAATAAAATAACCCTACAGTCTACTAAATTTTAATTTTACTTTTGTATTCGACGAGTGAAATGGCACTGAACAGATGCTGAACTAAAGCTGTCGGCCGCGTTAATGGTAGTTATACCCTTTAATGATGTCTGTCTAAATTCCAATTGTCATTTGGCCCATTTATCGTTCATTGGACAAGCTCTCCCCAATTTGTTTTATCTGCTTTTGTTCAAAATGAGCTAACGTATTCTCATCAATGGATGCGTGGCCAATGGCCACTCCTTCAGAAACTTCTTGAAAAGGTCTTGGTGTATATGGTAATTGAATGACCACGTGATCCTGTAGGGCTGTAGATATTTCCTGTGAATTAAACGATCTTGAGGGAAACGTGATGCTCTGACTGTCGTGTATGTTAGTGTAAAGGGGAAGCCGAAATGATTGTCAAAGGTTAACTGATGTAAATCCAGTATTTAGAAGTTCCATGACAACGGTACTGGGAGTTGGCAAATTTTTCTCCTCATGACCGAATAGAATATGAAAAAAGATTATCAATTTCTCTTTAATGAAGTCTGCGATAACCCAGATATATTATGGTTAATACCTTCGAAGAAACATATGGATCACGGTATGAAGACTATCAAGGGCCAAGGACGTTCTCGAGTCAGCCTGATATACGAGGAAACGGAACTGCCAGAGAACCGCTACTTTTAATTTTGCTCGACTGATGACTTTTTCTCGGTTGGTGGCGTTACACCATATCTAAATGACCGTTCGTGGTTGATTGACGTTAAACTGAGCAACCAACCAATTTTATTTAAACTGGTTCAAAGTAAAATATGATTATTTTTAAGGTCTGTTTACTTTAGAGTTTGCCGATGTTTGGGAAAATATACAGTAGTTATGCTTGATTAATGCCCCACCGATCGAAATCTCAAAATTAGAGAACAAGACGAACAGACACGTCATTACAGTTCAAAAATGGTTATACAAGAACGCGCCAAAAGCTAGCCGAATAGATCGAAATTGGCAAAAGTATTGTGTGTGCGACAAGAAAATTAAAAAGCAGCTATATACGTGAATTGGCTTTCAACTATTTAAACTGGACTCTGGATATGATAGAAGATTGAGGGAAGTCTGTTTTCTGTGAAACACCAGTTTATTTATGCAGAAACTTGAAATATATTTACAGTATTACGTTGATACAATATATGAGAAAGAGAGAACTTCATCAACTTGAGTAGTCTAAGCATCATCATCCTGTTTGTATATACGTTTTGTTTCGTATTTATCAATTATTACGAAAGAAATCTTTTATAACTTGAAGAGCCTAATCATTTTCATTAATCAATAAAGTAACAAATATCATCAACTGTTGCCGCAAAATAGAAGTCAACATCTTCCTTCCTTGAATAATCAATTTTAAAATTAGAAAGAGCCGTTTTGAGCAGAGAACTGAGATTTGTTTATAAAAAACCTCAACAGTTAGCTAGAACAACGTGAAAAAAGTGTTAGCAGTTGACGAGGAAGCTTCTAACAATGGCTGTATCCTCCAGCACGGGACACGTCAACGCGAAGAAGAGGCGACGTCAAACCGAAACATCAACGCGCTGGTGGCCAAACTTCCTCAAATTTCCGTGCAGCGGGCTGTCTACGATTGGCCAGACTGGCAGTCGACGGCCTGTTGCGTGGCACGGTCAGAGTGCCGATCGGCTCCCGGGGCTGGACCTATTCTCAGCGTGCTATTTTTTCATTTAAGGGGAGCAATTGCGTGCTTCCCGGACTACTATTACTCTCCGGCGACATTAAGACTAATCCAGGCCCCACTACAACTTACACATGTCACCATACACAAAGACAGACACAATAGCACCATGAGAGACATACAGAAGTATTATAATAACCTATTACAGTACAACGTAGGTGGCTTCACAAACAAAATCATGCAGCTTAGGGAATTTGTACACCAGTGATGTAGGTCTCGAGATCGGTCTCGGTCTCGAGACCGATCTCGAGACCCAATTTGCAGATCTCGGTCTCGACAGACGCGGTCTCGGTTTTTCTCCCAGAGACCTTTCGAGACCGTAATGAAAAATACATGTTATTGGCATACTCATGATGGTGGCTTGGTTGAACAGACACAATTCAGAATGTTTATGAAAGTTTGTAAAAGTAAGGGACTCTAGGTATTCACTAATCAGTCACCCTGTTTTGAGTTGCCACGTTTGTCTTGCGGGTGTGTGTGTGTGGATCTGGATTTTTTTAGGTTAGCACTACAAAAAAATTTGGGATCAGGTAAAAATAAGCACCCCCAGCCTTCTTTAATTAGCCTTATAAGGCTAACTAACGAAAATATCACGAACTAACCTAACCAATCGTTAAGTCAACTGTACGCCCTTGACGATTGGTTAGGTTAGGTCGTGATATTTTCGTTAGTCAGCCTTATAAGGCTAATTAAAGAAGGCTGGGGGTGCTTATCTTTACTTGATCCTAAGTATATATTATAAGGCCACTTATTGTTGCCAAACGGCGTGTCAACCTCTGTGGCGTGATAAAAATGATTATCCTCCCATCCAATATGTATTTGAAAAAATAAAATGCTTCACACAAAAATAATGCAAGAAATACAGCATAAAGAAAACAGTACCGATAAATTCAATAAAGTATAGAATAACTCGACAACCCTTCACATCACTTATATTTACAACGTACCAATTCGGAGAACAAATCGCAATTGCCAATTGTAAATGTTAAAAAATGACGTCATCAATGATGTCACAGCGGAACTTTTATCACGCCACACCTCCCCTTAAACTGAATTTATTTTGTTTGCTAATCAGTTTTTGGCACGTGCTGTTAGTGACAGTGTGTAGTTTAGTATTGTATTCCATTTTATTAACTGTGTTTTGTATTCAGTTTGACTTATAGATTTGTAAATAATCGTACTAAAATATGTCTGATCGATCAGCCGTTATAATTTTTGGCTATAAAAATCACAAAGACAATGTTGGAAAAGGTGATGGCCACAAAAAAAAAACATGGCATTTTGAAAATTTTGTGGCATTTCCATAACTGATATAGTGGAACGACTTCAGCGTTCACCCGCCATCTTCAACATAAACATCAAATGAGGTTAGTTTTTCCAATCCTAAAAACTGAAATATAGTTTTACTTGCCTACTGTGTATATGCTGAAAAATATAGATTATAGGTGTGGTAGCATCTCCTTTGAACACAAAATTGTGTAAAAAATAATAATAATGATTTTCTTTCCTGAGCCATTTAATTTATTTTCATTTAATCAAGATTCAATTTAATTGTTTTTAATTAAATTAAATTAAATTTAATTTAATTTAATCAAGAAGCAACTAAGCCAAATTCACTCACGCTTCTTTGGAAGTGAATGTAGGCCTATGTATTTGTGCATGTGTAATTAATATCATGCTTTAAATAAATGCACAAGTCAAACTGGGTAGTGGGTACGTTCATTAAACCTTCTGTAACAGATATAAAAGAAGTAAATAAATAAAAAGTACATATATATATATATTCATTTGTTAATTTATAGGCTACACTTTTTGCATTCAACACACTACATCTGAGAAAGTAGTTATTAGTTTATTAATATACTTAACATAGTCTAATTTCCATAGTAGTGTAAAACAAATTGAAAGGGCATGAGCTTGGTCTCGATCTCGGTCTCGAATTTTAAGGGTCTCGATCTCGGAAGGTAGATCTCGATCTCGAACCTTTGATCTCGGTCTCGATCTTGGTTTCACAGGATCAGGTCTCGGTCTCAGTCTCGGACTTGGTGGTCTCGACTACATCACTGTCGTACACAAACAAAACATTCACATAGCACTTATACAAGAAACAAAACTAAAACGCGCACACAAAACACCGACCATCCTTGACTTCACGGCGATCCGTCAAGATCGCACTGGGGTCACGGGGGTGGACTCATCACTTACGTAAAAGCATTAGCTACACTGATGCCACCCAAAACATTACAAACACAATCCAAGCAGATAACGCGATAGAAATACAGGCAGTTAACATTAAAACACGCGCAAAACACAACACCACACTCGTTAACATTTACATCCCACCAGATAGTTCACCTCAGGTGCCAGCCAATTACAATCCACATTTACACAATCTGGCCTCTCTCATTAATGTCATCTTAGGAGGAGACTCCAACGCTAAAGACACTAGTTGGTACCTGCACAACCAAAGCAACACTAGAGGCGCCAACATAGCCATACAACTAAACAGCCTCTTCATTCTTAACAATACAGAAGAACATACACACATACCACATCAAGCAGGATACTCAAACTCCTCCCCAGACATAACGTTCAGTTCCCCCTCACTAGCAACACACACACTGGAGAACAGAAAAACAACTGTCATCAGACCACCTGCCCATCATCATTACAACACGTTCTACACTCTGCTCCAACAGCTTTAGGCACACTTACAGAAATTACAAGAAAGCTGATTGGGAACAGTTCAAAATACAGACTGAGGAACAATTCACCACATTAAACAGCACACCCATCATAAACATCAATACAACACTCAAGACATTTAATCAGATCATCAATAATGCAAACAAATACATACCCAAGGCAACATTAGGAAATACAACCCAAATTACACTAGAGAAATAGCCCACCTCATAAGGGAACGTAACAACCTCAAACATAACACACAAACACCACACACAGAAGCCATAAAACAGCAGATACAACAGCTCAACACAGAAATAAATAACAAACTCAAAGAAAAACAAACGGAAACATTTAGGGAATTCATAACAACATCAAACAAACCACGTGTTATTTCTGTGTTGAGCCCCCAAGTTGCATAAAGGGCGGTGAGGGGTTTTTGGGGGCATTCAGTTGACCTAACCGGGCATTCAATTAACCCGGGCAACGCCGGGTACCTCACCTAGTATATATATATATATATGCTGTCTGTCTATCTCTCTGTCTGTCTGTCCCACCCTAAAACATGGAAACGGCTCCTCGAGAGAAAAAATTATTAGGTAAAAGTTGCTCAAAATTAATCAGAATCCTACGGGAAAATTACTGAATGCCCGGTTAGGTCAACTGTACGCCCTTCACGATTGGTTAGGTTAAGTCGTGATATTTTCGTTAATTCAATTAATTTAATCGGGCATTCATTTGACCTAACTGGGCTTTCAATTAACCTAAACAGGCATTCAATTAGGTTATGTTTTAAATGACATGGGCTGGACCTGTAAATCAAAATAATTTTTTATGAGGTAGTTTAGTCGCTTTATTCAAATTTGTCACTCATTTTTTGTGCAAACTATTGCAGGAAATAATAATAATATAAATACATATATATATATATTTAGTGTATTTGTAGTCGGGGGTGGTATGACGTCATGTTACTCTGCGACTTAGTTTGTTGGTTTCTGTTCTGGCTATTTTTTTTTTCTAATTGGATTCAGTTTGGTGGTGTTTGTGATAGAATTATGACGTGCCGTTCCTGTGGTTTCGACTTTGAGAACTTGATTCGTCATATGCCCTAGATGAAGACAAAACATTGGATGTTTTTATAGAATAGAATAACCTTTATTATAATAAAATAAATACATTTTTTCAATTTACAATGACATGAATAATTTTGAAGCTCGACTATTTATTTAATTTAATTTGGCCCTTAAGCTTTAGGCTTTAGGCTCTCATCCTTAACTTGCCCGAAATGTGACAGTGAGTGCCTAATATGAAAAGATCGGAAGATATTTAGGTGAAATAACCAATATTAACCCTTTAGGTTAATTGAATGCCCGGTTAGGTCAATTGTACGCCCTTAATGATTGGTTAGGTTAAATCGTAATAGTTTCGTTAGTTTAAACGAAAATGACGAGGGCAAACTTTTCTGGTTAATTTTGAGGTGTTTTGCGCGTTTCCTGTGGTAATGCGTCGTTTACGAGATGTAACATGAACAATTTAGGTGGATCACTTTTCACTTTTTTTAAAAAATTATAGCTGGTCAAAGTTTTTCCCATGATTTGGTTCAGTGGAAGTACACTGACACCATTTTTACCAAAATCGATCAATATTTAGGGGTCGCGCATCGACCTTGAAAATTTCAATTTTGGAAATTTGGCCAAATTGACAATTTTTTACTGAATAAAGATAAATCATCAAATTACCATATTTTCTGAATCCTCTCGGTGGAAAAAATCCTCTCAGATACTTACCAAGTTGATAGGACAAGTGGTTTAGAAGTTATACTCACCTTGAGATAGCATTAAAATTTAAAATACCGTATTTGTCCCCGTACCTCCATATGCTGTCTGCCATTGTCTGCTTTTTAGGATAAGATAAAACGAATAAGGAAAGATCAAAGGTATTTTGTATTAAAACGGTTTACCGATATCACTAAAGGCACTTACTCCGGTGCCCCTAACTAGGTTCAAAAACTGTATGAATCGTGGTTAGAACACACGTCATCTTAAGGCGTGCGCCATGTACTCTCTCTGCTAACTCCCTTTCCCTCTGCGCTACGTCATCTTGGCAAGTGACGACTTCTTGAAGTCACCGAGTTCTTTCCGGCTCTTTTCCACGAGCTGAAGAAGACCCTGCAGCTGTGACTCGTCTTTTGTGACAGTGTTCGCGTAATCTTCTATCAGTTTTATCCCTCTCTCTGCCACGTCGTTGGTAACTTTCAGATGCGAGATGACATTCTTCAGATCACAGTAGTTCTTATCTTGATCCCACTTATTCACCGGCAGAGTGAGCCACGTAGACGCGCACACCTGCAGGCCTGTGAACACGAACCACGATGACTCATCGATCAGGTCCGGAAGGCGCGTCGTGTCATCAACCGAGACGTTGTCATACGTGAAGTCCTCGGGCACAGCGAGGCGGCACAGCTTCTTTGCCATCTCGTGCTTCACAGTGTCTTCCACTTTGTTACTGCAGAGGGCGAAAACGACGGTCTGAGGCCTCAGATACCACAAGTGCCGCCTGATCACTGCCAGTGAAGCCTCTGCAATCTTGCGATCCACAGCCCTGTACTGCAGAAGACGCTGGTACAACAAAAGGTCATTCAGCAGGGCATCAGCTGCGACAGGAGCCGCCAGCCAGGCAGGTGCGTAGAGGAGTGCAGTAAATAGTACCACTCTCAAGTTTCTGTACCAGCTCGTCGTCGAACTCCAGCTGACCGCTGAACATCAGGAGCTTCGTGTAGTAGATGATCTGAAACGAATACGCACTGTGATGTATAAATACCGATACCACTCCATATAAGTTTGTTTAATGGTAAATTATTTATCTTATTTTTTTCTGGTAGGGACTTCAAATGGCTGTTTGAAGAAGGCAATACAATATTTAACTTTTAATTCAAAATACCAACCTTGGCCATTCACCTCGCATGATGGTAGGCTCCTGGGCGCATGAAGTGTGTGCCACGACGTGGCTGGGCCCCGAGTACCAGGAGTGTAATCTCCGCCACTTCTCGGTAGTCTTCTCTGACAAGACCAGAAGCGGTGCCGAGGAACTTGACTGCCTCATCTCGGAGCTCCATCAGCCACGTCACCTCCGCCAAATGCTCGATCTCCAGCTCGCGATAAGTCGAGAGGTCGAGCTTGTCCCACCTGAAAGGGGAGTTATGAAAATATTGCATGAAAACGACTGAAGTTTCCCTTTTCGACTGCTATTAACATCATTAGTAGAAGGACGCTGATATCTCAATTGCTCTGAAGGCAAAAAATCATTGGAGAAAACAAATGCGCCTTAGACTTGAAATTCACCTTCTCAGATACTGGAACAAAGGTTCAGTTGGTGCTGTGGTTCTTCCAAACGCGGTGATGACCACTGCCCCCACGATGAGCTCCATAACGTGATGGCGACAGCCCAGCTGGAAGAGCGGTTTACCAAGCATGTTCTCCAGCCGGACCACCGCACCCTGCACCCTCCCCGTATTGGAGGAAGTTGTGTCGAAGCACAGTCCAATCACGTTGTTCTCGCATCCCGTCTTTGAGAGCACGAAAGGTCGCCTGGGCCTGGGACAGACCGGTGCCGTCAGCAATAGTCGGAACGGCCAGCAACTTTCCTTCTGTGCATTGGGGAGCTCTGGAGATGAGAATCGCCTGGCGGTGCTCCAATGATCCAAGAGAGTCCTGAAACGTATGTCATACATGCCAATCCATTATCGTCCACTGGAATATGTCAATCCACTGTCGTCACTGGAACATGTTAATTCACTGTCGTCCACGGTGAGGGCAAAACTGACCTTGATTACTTTACCGTCCCAGTGGACGACAGCATGCCTCGGAGATACGAAGGATTTCTGCACAGCTGTCGACACTTCACAACGATGTGCCACTCTTCCACGGCGAGACGTGTCCTTCGAGATACTGAATTTGTCCAGGTCTGCGGGCGGATCTGCCGAACGTAGGACTGCCGCCACGACACTTGCCACCTATGTGCGAAATTGAAAGGAAATTGACAAGGATACGTATGGTTTTTATGTGACAAAATAATCACTAAATTTTCCGTTACTGATATATACACACCTGATTATTGGACATCCGGAAGCGATCAGCCACTTCAATAACAGCCGGTGCATTGAGGATGCGGTGAGGAAGGCTGATTGATACAGTTGATTCTCTCGGCTGTCGGTATGGTGGTTCTAGCTGTGATTCGGAGTTGCTCGATGATCTGCTTTCTATAGATTCACCGTCGCTCTCAGCTTCGGTTCCTAATTTCGTTTTTGAGGTGCCTGGCTCATCACGAGATTGTTGTCTTGAGAGTTGCCGTTTTCTCTTGACAACGAACACTTTATCATTCCCACTCATTGTTGCCTGGCGCAGGCCCCGTTGATCCTCATAAAATTTAATATCTTCTTCTTTGTTGTTGTCTGAGAGCAGTCGACTTTTCTGTATCTCTTCAATAGCATCGGGAGCTTCGATGTCCCAGAGCTTGTTCAGATTTTCTGAAAACTTCTCCCTGCCTTTTCCCGCGTCACTGTCTCTCATCTTGCTCTTCTGCAGCGAGCGCCACTCTTCCCACAGTAACTCCAGTTTTCTTTCGCAGTTACGCCTCGTGATCGTCTTTATATGTGCCATGTTCCAAAATGCCAGAACATTGGCCACCGTGTCTTTTACGGCGGCTTCCTGTCAGTAGTTTCCTGCTTGGCATAGAAGAAGTACTGGAGAACTTGATGGGTGGTTGGCAATTTGGCACCACCGATCGAGGAAGATGGCTGACCAATTAAGAAGACGTCCGTGGCTGACCTTAGAGAAGGTGGTGCTGTTGTTGCTGCTTTCTCTTTTCCAGAATAAGTAACTTTCAGAGTCTTCCCACTCCTGGTTGTTAACAGTTTATCCATTGTACTAAAGTCTAGACTTATCAAACAAGAATCAATTGACACAGTTGATCTGTAAAAAGCAAACTGTGATTAGTAAAAATATTGGTCATAGACATAGCGTGTGTGTGTAATTGGGATTTTAGGATGCGCCAGCTACTGATGCTATGATTACGTCCATAACGGGGGACAAATACGGTATTTTAAATTTTAATGTTATTTCTAGGTGAGTGTAACTTCTAAACCACTTGTCCGATCAACTTGGTAAGTATCTGAGAGGATTTCTTTCACTGAGAGGATTCAGAAAATATGGTCATTTGATGATTTATCTTTATTCAGTAAAAAATTGTCAATTTGGCCAAATTTCCAAAATTGAAATTTTCAAGGTCGATGCGCGACCCCTAAATATTGATCGATTTTGGTAAAAATGGTGTCAGTGTACTTCCACTGAACCAAATCATGGGAAAAACTTTGACCAGCTATAATTTTAAAAAAAAAGTGAAAAGTGATCCACCCTAATGAACATGTTAGGTTATGCTTTATTGTATAAAATGTAGTCAAAAACACATTTTTCAAGTGTATTTTGGTGTGCTTTGTTCGAATATGACCTTCATTTCTTGTGCAAATGAACAGAAATACAGTTCTCATTGCATGGCCCAAACACGTATTTCTGTTCGTTTGCACAAGAAATGAAGGTTATACAGTATTTGAACAGAGCACACCAAAATACAGTAGAAAAATGTATTTTTTATTTCAACTTCAGGCCATGTCATTTGCGACATAATTACCTTCAATTAACCTAACTTTTTTTGAGCTTCTAAAAACTTCTAGAACCTTCCTTAGGGCTATAAAAGCAGTGGCTACAACTCATTTGCTTTATCCTTGCTCCTGAAGGAAAGACTGTGAATGTCATTTACCCCGAAGCTTTGAACTAGAATCTTTTGCTCTGATTGTCAGAATTTCCATAAGGTTGTTTACTTCAATTGTTAATTTTGTTTGTAAAAGCTATGTAGAAAATCAAGAAAATACAAAAACATTTTACAACCTGCTTTGCTTTTTTATTTTAATGTCTTGAAACAAGCCAAAAGTGTTCAACTTTCACCCGGGTAACACCGGGTTGCTCCGCTAGTATATATATATATATATATATATATATATATATATATATATATTATATATAGAGAGAGAGAGAGAGAGAGAGAGAGAGAGAGAGAGAGCGTTACAAGGACAAAAGGAATCTTTAAAGACCTTTCGGTCCCGTCGCGGAGGTTCCTGCTGTTAAACTGGTTCTAGCAGTAGGAGAAAACTGGATAGAAAAGCATAAAGCTCTCTCCCCACCCTCCGCTCCCTCCCCATCAGAGACGGGTGGGAAAAAAAGGTTGCAGAAAATACCTTGATCCTGGAAAAGTAGCCAAAGAAATTTTATAGGAAAGAGGAGAATATATAAACTAACGCTACAATTACGCTATGCACATCTAGAAATCGTACACTAGATAGCACCGTTGTATAAACTGACTAATAACATATTTGAACTGATATTATATGAACTCCTTGGTATCGTCACAAAAACCTCGAACATGGTTTTGATTTTATACAAAATATTTACAGCTCTATTTACCGCTGTATCGGTTCAACAAGGCCCCAATGACCCACTTCAGGCTATCCCACAAGGATTAAGAAAGAGGTAAAGGTTCAGCTATCCATGTCTACACCCACGCACACGCAAAGCCATTACGCCGGCAAAGTGATGAAATGCTTCTCCGGGAGGGGGTAGAAACAGGAATCAAGAACAGAAATCAGATTTCCTATACCATACCCTCACCTGTCACGTACATTTAGCCAGGGCCGGATTAAGGCTGTGAGAGGCCTAAGTAGCGCCGTGCAGAGAACATTTAAGGAGTAGGGGCTCAGAGCCAAAACAGGACACTTCTTTGGGCTCCAAGATAATTTCACAGCCGTCGCTAACCATAGATCGGGAAGATAGATGCCATCAAGCCTTGCTCATATCCAGAGCTGGGCAGTATTTAAATACATTTGTATTTAAATACATTTGTGTATTTAGAACTGTATTTATAAATACATTGTTTTTCATGTATTTAAATATAGTATTTAAATACTTTAATGAGTATTTAAATACTTTAATGAGTATTTAAATACTTTAATGAGTATTTAAATACTTTAATGAGTATTTAAATACAATGTATTTAAATACTCAAAATATAAAAATGTAAATACTTTTACTGGTTTAATACACGTTCTGTACTAGCACAGTACGACGCGTCGACAGTGTAGTACAGCATGGTTCATGTTTCAACAGTTTGGGAAAACATCCTCTCATAAAAAGACTGTTCCTCCGCTATAACACGACATTACCATCTTCGGCACCGGTAGAGCGAATATTCTCATTCGCGGGAATCACTTTGACTCCCCAAAGAAACTCTCTTTCAGACAAAACTTTTGAAAGATTGGTTTTGATCCGCAGCAACCGTGAAATAAAAGAGAATTCGTAAGATGCTTTATCAAGCATTTTATATTGTTGTTACTCATGAATTAGTGAATGCATATGTTAAAATTTGTATGTATTTAAAATGTATTTACAAATGTATTTAAATACAATTGATGTATTTTGTATTTAGTATCTAAATACATTCGTAAAATGTATTTAGTATTTAGTATTTAAATACATTTCTCCCATGTATTTAGTATTTAAATACATTCAATGTATTTATTGCCCAGCTCTGCTCATATCTATATAGTTCCAGTTTGAAGCTGCCCTTTTCCCGCCATGACTTCTGAGTCATGGAGGGAAAATGGCAGGGGCTCAAACCCCTGTGGCTTCCCCCCTTCTGCACGGCCCTGAGCCTAAGATTAATAAGAGGGAAGGGCCTATGGCCCTATATATGTACTATATATTGTATGGTATATAATTCATAAAATCTTCAAACAAATAGAAATGTATATTTATCCAAATTAAATTTAACAACTAACAAAAATCAAAACTATGTACTGTACATTAAAAAAAAAGACCAAAAACAGCATACAATTCAAATCGAGAATGATTTCTTCCTTCCTGGCTTTAAACTGTGATATCAAACAAAACATTCTCCTTTCTTCGACATGCTGAATGATCATTACACTGGGCCCAAATTCACAACGTCTGAAAAACAATTTCGGAAACAGATTAACACTTTAAAGCCAATCATACAAAAATGGATGAAACTCATATATACTGTACATATCGACAATAATACACTATCAGATATAATAACATAAAGAAACTTATTTTCCACCTCTGAAGATATAATTATGTACTTATTTCTGATTATGGAAAAACTATACATGTTTACAATATGGTATCGTATGTGATACCTTTATTTCATAATTAAATACAAAATATTAATTTATTGAATTAAAATATCTACAAAATTCCCTCGGGATTGGCGATATAGCCTATTGGGAATGAAAATAATTGTCATACATACATAGAACCTATATGTAGGCATCGGGCCTGCATAACAATAAAAAAACCAAATTTATTGTTTCGTGTTCAAAGTTTCCACCGCTGACTCGTAGAAATTACTTCGAGAGAAGAGTCAACGAACTTTGAAAAATCAGCAAATAATAAAAGACGAAGATTATATTGTAGCGGCTCGCTCGGAGCTTGCTTATGTTACAGCGATGCTTTAAACAAAGAAGATGTACTTTATCTTTCTACAAGTTCTGAGTGAAATCCTCTTAATATAAAACCTAATAACTATAAAAAGGATAGGCCTATTCCTTCAGGTATTTAAGTGTAGTGACTGCTTATATTAATTACATCAAAGCAACTCGTTGTGTAACTCCATCGTACCGCGGCCTTACATCGAAAAACATCGTCGCGCCCTACATCGAAACAGAAGCGAGGCCCAACGAAATAATAAGGTAAGGCAATTCCTTTCTTTACCATTAAGCAGCGCAAATACCGAAGGCAAATAAACATAAAGAGGTCCTTTGAAGACCTACATATACATAACTCTAACGAAAAACGTAGGGCTTTTGTCGTTAACTCTCCACTGTAATCTGCTGAAACTTTCCAACGGATGAGGGTATCAGGCAATCAACCCAAAGCCCTATATAGTTTTTTCACAATGATATTACTTAACCAAACTTGTGACAAAGATTTAGGGTTTATGATATCAAAATTAGGGCCTAAGGCTACATCTTCATTAGCCTAATGGTTAATCCGGCCCTGCATCCAGCCACCCAAGAGAGAGAAGAAAAAATCGTGACGGCAGAAGCGCAATTCTACTCACTTAACCCATGCCATGCTTTTTCTTTTTTTATGTTTTTTTTGTTATGAAATTGTGTTTCTGCGAAATATTTTTCTATTCCATTCTTAGACATATTAACAAGGCAGGTAAGTATGGGAGCGTGTTTTCTGTAATTGGATGTCTGTCGTGTGTATGTCTCTGCCAATCAGTAGCGCCCACAGGATTTTCTGACAGGGGTCACATCCACAACGTTATCTGGATATACTGTATATATAATATTAATAATTTATAGAGGGTATTTAAGATAACACTTTACTGTATAAGTGAGCTTGAGTATTTATACTGTTATAAGTTAAACAAAAGCAATGAAAGCACACTAACACATAAATAACAATTTGATATAAAAAAAATGTCAGCTATTGCATATAAATATAAAATTGTTTTACCAGTATAAAAAAATTTTGAGAAAAATTTTTTTGTGGGTAAATAATTTGGTATCGCCTACTTTATTTACACCTATAATTGCAAAATGGCATAAATTTTAAATTCAAACAAGGCTGTATATACATTCAACGATGTAAATATCATTAGATGGTATCATTATCGTATATTTTTGGTAGATTTTCCGTGTTTTGTGTTGTTTTATAATTTTGGTTAATTCTTATATTTTATCGAATAATTTCTGATTTTTCGTATCAACTCGTAATTTGGTAAAAATTCATTCATATGAATACATATAATAGCAATATGTATATACATATTATGGACGACGGGGGAGGTACGTGTCCAAGTGCCCCCCCACCCTGCAGGCGCTACTGCTGCCAACTCTTTGAATGTCGCCGTTTCAACTTGCGTCTCCCGCTGTGAAAGGTGTTTATACGGCAAGTGATATATTGAGTTGTTCATACTTCGCGGTGTTGTGTCACCACGAGAGTAGAGAAAATCTCTCTCCGGCGAGGAATATCAGTGGGAGGTCCCTGTATTTATCTCCGTGTACTTGTCTCGTATGGAGAATGAAAGTGTTTCGTGGGTGATCATTCGTTGTTGCTACGGCGAACTGAAGAGTCTCCCACTTAGAGGTGTTTATGAAGCAAGTGATAAAAATAATGAGTTGCTCGATAGTTGATCATGGTATGTGGGACACAATCAGTCTAAAGTTGGGGGAAAATTAAGTGTAGGAGGAAATGTTTAGAGAGAGAGAGAGAGGAAAGAAAGATAAGGCTGTGTTAAGAGTGAAAATGCGGTTGAAGAATAAAAGTTTAAAGCTGATTAATTGTATTTGTTTTTCGAAAAATGTTAGGTAATATATATTATGATGCCAGTAAAATTTAAAATTCACGACAATTAATTATTTTAGTTCAAAGCCCTGCCTCTAAACCTAATCTAAGGTTAAGGGCGGAGTTCTAAACTTAAAAAATTCATTGTCGGGAATCTAATATGTAGCCATGATTCCTTTTAGACTTCATTTTGGGAAACGAAGTTTATCACAGTCGGCCGAAATTGGGAGACGACCGTTCTCGCGATTGGTTTTGCCACCCTGTGCCTCACTCTTTTCGAGAACGCTTTCCTCAACTCAGTAAGTGGAAGCAACTCTTCCATTCTTATTTTGTGATTTACTATTATTGATGTGTGGTACAAATATTCAACAACGGGAAAGATTTTAATTTGTTTATTGATTAATTTTGATCTTAACTGTCATTTTCAGGATTCACTGCCCTCATAGGATTGTACATTCAAAACTGTGCAAGCGAAATTTCGCAGGAAGTTCAACTTCAACAATTATCCCCAGAAAAGCCAAATTTATCGTTGGGCACACAATTTCAAGCCACAGGATCAGTAAACAATCTCAACAAGAAAGCAGAACACCCAGATCTGGCAGGAAGGTGACTGCAAGATCTCCTGACAATGTGAATGCGGTGAGAGATTCTGTCGGAAGGAGTCCGAAAAAGTCAATCCGAAGACGTTGCCAAGATCTGGGTCTTTCACGTGCGTCAGTGCAAAGAATCTTGATCAAGGATCTTCAGCTGTACCCATACAGGATCCAGATCAAGCATAAACTCACACCAGCTGACATGGCAAAACGTGTTGTGATGTGCCGGTGGTTCGAGAACAAGATCGAAGAGGATCCTGACTTCTTGATGATGTTTGGTTCAGCGACGAAGCACACTTCTTGCTCAGTGGGTATGTCAATAGCAAGAACAATGTGTTCTGGGGCACACAAGCCCCAGACGAGGTGCTTCAGAGGCCCTTGCACTCTGTGCAGGGTGTCAGGGTGATTGACAACTTCGCTCGTCGGCTTCAAGTGTGTGTGCAGCGCAACGGCGGTCATTTGGAACATGTGCTCTAATAAATGTATCCTTTGATCTAGAGACCTCAAATCTTCAGTTTTTAATTGTTATCTTATCAGCTTCCAGGAAATGTAATCTTTTTTTGAGTTTATTTTCTGAGTAATAAATTATTATCATGTCAATGGGTTCCATCTATTTTGAGACACCCGGTATATTAAATATTTTCATAATTGTTTCAGTGTTTCCCTAAACACTGATACCTTTTGAACCTTGGCTGAGTGATAATTGGACGAGTGGATGTAGGAGTGATTCAACTGCATTCAGAAAGTAAAACTGAAGAAGTGATTCAAGTACTTGAGTCACTTCTAATCACAGTTTTTTCTTCCCACAAAGTGAGAGTTGAATCACTTTGATAGTTTGAATCACTTCGTGGGCACGTATTCGACGTGCAGAGTGCGGATTCGAGTACTTTAGTAATTTTTTGCAAAAGGCAATAATCGGTAAAAAATACACTTAAATCAGTTTCACTCCCAAGTGTCTAAATAACACGAAAATTAGACACATTACAGTATTGCTGGTACTTCGCGGACTGATAGCTTCCCTTCCCTGGACTGTTGGCTTTCCTTCCGTGGATCTGCTGTTTAGAAACAGTTCTACAACTAAAATGACTTAAGCAAATGTAGTTTATTTTTATCAACGAAAAGTAATCCTGTTTATATGAAATTTAACAAATAAATAGATAACTAAATAAATGACCGTTGATTAAAGACAGCAAAACCAGTGTGAACACACGGGCCTCAGCGTCAATGGAATTCTTTGGTTCCTTGTTCCTAGAGTAGTGTGAGTGGAGTATTTATTATTTAAAAATGGCACAAACACATTAGGCCGAGGAGGCGGATAATAAAATAATATTTACTGTGAAAAAACTATATAGGGATATGGGTTGATTGCCTGTTACCCTCATCCGTTGGAAATTTCCAGCAGATTTCAGTGGAGAGTTAACGACAAAAGCCCTACGTTTTTTTGTTAGAGAGTTATGTATATGTAGGTCTTCAAAGGACATCTTTGTTTATTTGCCTTCGGTATTTGCGCTGCCTAATGGTAAAGAAAGGAATTGCCTTACCTTATCATTTCGTTGGGCCTCGCTTCTGTTTCGATGTAGGGCACGACGGTCTTTTTCGATGTAGGGCCGTGGTACGATGGAGTTACACAATGAGTTGACTCGATGTAACTAATATAGGCAATCACTATTTAAACACCTGAAGGAACAGGCCTATCCTTCTTATAGTTATTAAGTTTTATATCAAGAGGATTTCACTCAGAACTTATAGGAAGATAAAGTACATCTTCCTTGCTTAAAGCCTCGCTGTAACATAAGCAGCTCCGAGTGAGCCGCTATAATATAATCTTCGTATTTTTATTATGTGCTGATTTAGCAAAGGTCGTTGACTCGTTTCTCGATGTAATTTTCGTGAGTTGGCAGTGGAAAAGTTTGAACACGAGATCATAAATTTGGTTTCTTGTTGTCATGCAGGCCTGATGCCTACATATAGGTTCTATGCACGTATGGCAATCATTTCATTCCTAATAGGCTATGTCGTCAATCCCGAGGCAATTTTGTATAGATATTTAATTCAATTAATTAATAATTTATATTTAATTAAGAAGCAAAGGTACCACATACGATACCATGTTGTAAGCGTGTATAGTTTTTCCATATTTACCTTTGAAAACAAGATTAATAAAAGTAAATTAAAATATTATTATTTATTTATTTTTAATTTATCTAATCTTTTAAAAATCTTTTTACAACTATAATCTGGTCACAGTCACGTGCATAAATTAATGTTCTTGTTCAGGGGTGGGGAACCTGCGGCCTTTTGGGGTACTAGTTGCGGCCTTCTGCCTATTTGACATTCAAAATTCATACCGTACGATAATGGACAGCAACTGATACCCCTTTAGGGCTTTAGGCTATTTCATTAGATCATGGTTTCAGCTTCACTGCTTCTTACACATACAAGCGTTCTTTATGGCTTGAAAAATAGGAAATATGGCAACGCTGCCAGTTGAAACTGGCAGCGTTGCCTTACGGCTTACGACCTTACCTATCAACGATCAACTCGACTGGCTGACTGGATGACAGTTACTGACGATTCTCCGATAGTGACACGCACGCTTGTTTCCTTTAAAACTGTAAATCTTTGATCAATTCGTGTACCATTTTTATTTAAAAATCTTCTGGTACCCTAATCATGTCAAAAAGTGTGAAAAGAAAATTAAAGGAAGAGAACAGAGTATTCCATGAAGAATGGGAATTGCAGTATTTCATAATTGCTGAGAAAGATAAAATGATGTGTTTGCTCTGCAACGCCATAATTGCAACAGTGAAGCAACACAATGCATATCAGCATTATGCAACTCATAAGAACCACAAGTATGCTATATTGGAAGGAGAACCCCGAAAGTCTGCACTTACGAAGATGAAACTTCAAAAGCAGCAACAGCAGCAAGTATTTAAAACGATGTCAGGCCTAGGGACTGAAATCACTGAAGCAACTTATAAAGTAGCATATATACTTGGAAAAAGAGGTAAGCCATATAGCGATGTGGAAATCATAAAGAATGCATTGTTGAAGTTGTAGCCTCTTTAGATTCAGACAAGGTTAACAAATACAAACAACTACCTCTTTCAAGAAGGACCATAACTGATCGGCAACATAAATTAGCCCTCAATGTAACTGAACAGCTTCATACAATATGCCAAAGCGAAAATACTTATTATTCGATTGCCTTGGATGAGTCCACTGATATTACTGACTCAGCGCGTGTCATTTTTTATTCGTGTTATAACTGCAGATTTTCAATACTACGAGGAGTTACTGGCTTTGGGTACCCTTACGGGGAAGATACGTGGAATTGACGTCTTGTCTCTCTTCAAAGAAAAATGCCGTGAAGCGAAACTGAATTTATGTAATTTATTAAGTGTATGCACAGATAGTGCACCTTCCATGAGAGCAAAATGTGCAGGATTTGTTGCTCTATTACAAAAAGAACTGCCATATCCAGATAGCTTGATTTCCTTTCACTGTATTTTGCATAAACAGAATCTCTGTGCCAAATCTACTGTTTTAAGTGACACATTAAGTAAAGTTATACGTATTGTGAACTACAGTAGAGCAAAGCATCACGACATCGCCAGTTTCGCAATATGTTTATGCTTGATGATGAAACATTCAGTGTGGATCTTCCGTATCATTCTAAAGTGCGCTGGTTGTCACAAGGGCAAGTCTTTGAAAAACTTTTGTCTTTGCGAAAACAAATCACAAGATTTTTTGAGGAACTCAATGAACCATGTGAATTGTCAAAAAAGGCTTTCTGCAGAAATGCTGCATTTTTGTGTGACGTAATGTCAAGGCAAAATGACCTGAATATTTCTTTGCAAGGTAAAACTAAATCCATATATGAAATGTTGCAAAAAATCCAGGCTTTTCGAAGGAAGCTGCGCTTTTTCAAAAATACCCTTACCCGATCGGAACTTTCAGCTGAATACTTCCCTGAACTGGGAAAGGTAATTGATGAAGAAGATACAAGCAAATCATTAAGGGAATGCGATGTGAAAGAATACACAGCTGTCCTAGACTCCCTGATTAAAGAATACGATGAAGGATTTGAAGATTTTGAGAAACATTACTTCACACTGAAACTAGCTTTCCAACCACACCTGGTTGATGTCTCCAAAGCACCTGAAGATTTACAGATGGAGTTGATTGAGCTATTAGAAGATAATATCCTTACGTCTCTATTTGATACTAAGAAGGATCCTGTTGAAATATGGAAAAATGCCGTTGAATACCCACGTCTGCGCCAACATGCTCGTCGAATGTTGTCTTGTTTCGGCACAACCTACTGTTGTGAATCAACGTTTTTGTATGTGACTCAAATCAAAACGCGCTTGAGATATCAGATGACGAATATTCACCTGTAGGACCAACTAAAACTACGGTCAACGATGTTGGAACCAAATGTACGACTCCTGTCCCGCAATAAGCAGTCACAAAAAAGTCATTAAATGGTTTATCACTTTTTCACTTAATATTAACATCATTTCACTTAATATCATTTTTCACTTAATATTAGTTCTATTGTCAATTATTCCCCCCCACCCAAAATAAATGCACTTGCTGAATTTTTTATTTATTATAAAAACCCTCACGTATTATCAAGTTTGATTTAAAATTAGTAAATATGTAGATTGTAGACTAAAATATGACATTTTGTTGTACTGTATATGTTAAATTCTCAGCATGCGGCCTAATAGGGTCTTGGTTAAATGAAATGCGGCCTTCCAATGAAAAAAGGTTCCCCACCCCTGTTCTTGTTAGCAGTGGCGGTCCTAGCTTACATGACGCCCTGGGCGAACCTCACCTTCAGCGCCCCCCCCCCCCCTGTTCGCCAACACACACACATTCGAATCCCCCCAAAATAAAGGACAGACATAACTCTTTCACAAAATAACTTTTTATTGGACTAATTGTTGGAACTTCAGAACCAAAACAAAGACTCAAATTTCTGAATTTTACAAATCCTTCATCACGTAAATAGAATAACTCACTTAAGAGAATGTAATTATGATACTATGAACAGGAAAAATACAAATTAAATTGCACAACTGCCATAAATAAACTATTTATGCGGCTGTGCGGCTGCCCATATTGCCCATATGAGGAACCGCCACTGCTTGTTAGTATCCCAGCCATGGGCTGTCCGAAATCAGTCTGACAAATGGGCAGGGGATGTAGTGAGGAGCCTGTTGCACATAATGTATTTGGTTCATTCCAGTTTTCCTTTTAAAGAAAACTTTTTTTTCCGTCTCAGTGCCCTCAGTTTCACCATAGTTTAGGTCCAGTACAGTTGGAGAAAGAATGTAAAACAACCAACCAACATTTTGTTCTTACAAGTTTTTTACACTTGAGTGCCGAGTTTTTGAAGTTTTGTGTATTGCCCTGCATCTAATATCAGGTAAGCATTTGGTAATTCAAATTTTGTAGTTAAGTGTTTTGATATTTAAAGTCGCTTAAGTTATTAGGGACAAAGTCGAATATGTCCTCTAAGGTCAGAGTGCAGGGTTAAATATAGGCCTAGTTTGGCGTAGTTACTCGCCATTTATAATTACTCAACGTCAGTTATACTATAGTTAGTGTTCCTGGTAGATTTATGTATATACTAATTTAAACAGCTTCAGGTCTTGGAATTGGCTTATTATATCTCTGTTTTGTTGATATGTAATATTAGTCTAATGGCTAGACCTGTACTGACTAATAACTAGTCAAACAAGAAATTTTTTGGTAATTATTCGTTTTTGTGACCCATCTCTCTTTATAATGAGAAAGTAAAACAAAACCGTTGCTGGTCAATTTGGAGGTGCTCTGCACGAATCTGCCATCCGTTTCCTGTGCAAATGCGTAGTTTTCGAGATATCGTCATCTCGAAAACTACGCATTTGCACAGGAAACGGGTGGCAGATTCGTGCAAAACACCTCAAAATCGACCAGAAAAGTTTGCATTCGTGCTAAACTTAACCTAACTTTGGAGGATATAGTTCTGCAATTGCAGTAAGGAAGTGATGCAGAACTGTAGAATCGTCAGGATGTTCTGCCAGGAACAAGTATCGTTTTTATTCACCGAGAAGTTGCAATGTTCCAGCCATGTGCCCTTAAAAATAGAAACAGTAAATCCACACGCTTATTTTTTGGGTTTTTTTTATGGCACCTAAACACCTTCGAGTCTTGTCTTAAAATACAGGCAGTATTATTTATGGCAAATCACGGATGTCAGAATTATGCCGTGATTGGAAAAAACATCTAAACTTTTATCTTCATCGAGGCCAACAAGGCGGATTAGGTCTTCGAAATCAAGTTCACAAGAGTGACACGTCATACCAGTAGAACGAAAATCATCCACTAACCAGAAACAGAAAGAAGTAGCCAAAGCAAGAAAAAGTAGCCAAAAAAGCCAAGAAAAATCTCCAAAAAAGGTAGCCCAAATAAACAAACCCTGAAATTTAGATACATACATATTAGAAAGTAGAAAATATTTTTTTTTAAAAAGTACGTTTTATACAAATTTGCACAAGATAATATATATATTTTCTTATTCAGTTTTGATTGGTTATTCAATATATTTGCTGTTATAGCTGGGTGTGACTGGTCAAAAACGAATATTAACCAAATTTTATAGTGGGCACACTAAGGGCCACTTCAGCCCATCGAGGTGGCTCCACTATGTAAAAAACTGCCTGTACATTGGCAATAACCAATTTTTACAAAACTAATTAAGTATCAATTTAAAACTAATTATCAATTTAAAACTAAAGATAGAATCTCTGGATCCAGAGGATCAAAGTCATAATAGGCTACTATCCACAAATATGTTACACACTATATCTATTTATAACTGACATGCAAATATATCAGATCCAAAGAATCTAGTCAATTTCATTATGGTACCCATCAATACCAGTACCATGCCAACCAAAAAAGTCACAGTCCAAATCAATTGCGGACCAAGTCACAATTTACATCCATATACATTACAATATATATACTTAAGAGGAAAAGTGTAGGTGTGGCTGTAAAGACTGTACAGTAATGTAAAATGTGTGTGCACCCATTTTGGGTCTCCCATTTAAATGTGTTTGTGGGGCAAGTGAAGATCATGAGTTTTTCAATACCTCACAGTACTATGGGGGGCACCGCTCAGCAGAGGAATCTCTTTAAATAGGGTGTGTAAGGACAGAGAGTATCCCCTAACCCAAGATGCTGCCTCCCTATATCCCACAACACCTGTGTTGAGCTGTGGGATCTATCACCCAAATGCACATAATATATATGAAATAAACTAGTACCATTCATGCAATAAAAATGGGCTTAAACACCACCACCAGATGTCCCTTGCAGACATCAAACTATCCAACCTTCTTTTGAAAGAATCAAGTATCTGAAGTCACCACTTCTTCTGTCAGACTGTTCCAAAACTTAATTACTCTGTTTGTAAAACTATGTTTTCTTAAATTTGTTCTACATCTTGGTTTAAATAATTTATACTATGACCTCTAGTCTGATTATTGTGATCTTTAATGAAAAGACTCAAAATCTATCTTATCCAACCCTTTTATCATTTTATACACCTCTATCATATCACCCTTAACCACCTCCTTTTTAATGAGAACATGCTCAGATACGCCAGTCTTTCCTTATATGTCAATTATCTTAGAGATGGGATCATTCTTGTTGCTCATTTCTGTACTTTTTTCAGTTTTTCATATCTTGTATCAAATAGGGACTTAAATTGAATGCAGTATTCGAGGAGGGGTCTCACATATGAAATGTATAGTTGCTTTAATATTGGGGTGATTTGTATTCAATGTGTGTGTGCATGAGATTGAGTCTAGCATTTGCTTTATTTCTGATTACCATACAGTGATTTGAGGGTTTAAGTTCATTTGTCACAGTGACACCCAAGTCTTTCTCTTTATCATTTTTAATCCAAATTCCATTCATATTGTATTCAAATTCTGGATTTTTTTGGCCTATGCATAACCTTGCACTTATCAACATTAAACTTCATCTCCCACTTATCTGCCCAGGCTGTTACTCTAAGTCTTTTTGTATTGTCATTGCTCCTGCTACTGACTTAACATTATGGCCTAATTTTGTATCATCAGCAAATTTTGAGGTTTTACATGATAGGCCCTTCTCTAGATCATTTATATAGACAAAAAAGCAGAGGTCCCAGAACAGACCCCTGTGGGACTCCGCTCAATACGGGTCTCCAAGTAGACTTATTTCCATTTAGATGAACTCTCTTTTCTATTTCTCAGCCATTCTTCTATCCAATCAGCTATATGGCCTCTTATACCATGGGCTCTAACTTTTACCAACAATCTTGCATGAGGAACAGTATCAAATGCCTTTGCAAAATCTAAGTATACTATATCTACTGGCTCTTTATTGTCCAAATGCAATAGGACTCCATCATAAAATTCAATCAAGTTGGTTAGACAGGACCTTCCATTTCGAAAGCCATGCTGGCTATCATTTATAAGGTTGCACTCTTCAAGGAACTCCGTAACTTTACCTCTAATGATACTTTCGAGTAATTTGCAAATAATGGAGGTGAGGCTGATGGGTCTGTAGTTTTTTGCCAAGTTTCTATTTCCTTTTTTAAAGATTGGAGCCACATTTGCTTTCTTCCAATCCTCTGGAATTTCAGTACATATCAATGATTTATTAAAAATAATTTCTAGTGCCTGTGCTATATTCTTTTTGGCAGCTTTTATGACTATTGAATGCATTTCATCTGGCCCCTGGAGATTTTTCCATTTTTAATTTATCTATTGCTTTTAAGATATCTAGTTCTGTTACCCTTAATTAATTTATTTCTCTATCTTGTCCTGGTAGTATAAGATCAGGAATATTATTTAAATTTTCATTTGTGAATACTGATGAGAAGTATTTGTTTAGTTCTTCAGTTATTTCAAGATCATCTATAGTTTTATCATCTATATGGAGGGGGCCAATTTTCTTTTTCACTCTACTTTTCAACCCCAAGATATAGACTAGATTGAATAAATGTGGTAGTGCGGTAGGATTTAGGCCTAACTAATGCATTGGATAGGCAACCTATTATCCAAGGGTTATTATTGAATGTTTCACCAACAGTTTCATAACTTTGTTTCGGTTCATTTGCGCAAGGTTTGAAGGTTATATTTGAACAGAACACACCAAAATACATAAGAAAAATGTAGGCCTATTTTGGATATTAATTTCATTGTTGGTGACATATTCAATAATTACTCTTCGTGACGCTCTCATTTTTGCCAAAAGAATTGTACTCTTTCCAAATTGGGTAAATCTTAAGGAAACGCCATCACCTGCAATAACTTTATAATAATGTATTTGCACAAAAAACGATACTCTTGAAAAAAGTGTTATATTGTTATGTAGATTATGGTTATATAGTTATTTTTTAGAAATTCAGGTGGACATCTTAAGATTAATTGTGAAAGTCTCGCGCAATAATCTTTGAGAACTTCCTGTATATATTTCAGTCACATGCAAACCTGCAGTAGAAAGAAAATTTTCATGTTAATTTCGGTTAGAATTTTAATTTTATGGTAGTAAAACTTTGGCCAAGGTGTTGGAAATTTTGAACAGATTTTGCTGTCTAACAAACCAACTTCGAATACCACCAAAACCCAGTGTAGCCTTACTGTGGCATAATATTCATCTTTATTGGCTCCATAGGTGGATCACTGAAATACAGTGGTCACAAAATTGCATAGGCTTATTGTAAGAGCTGTTTGTAGAACTTGGCAAAAAATCCTAAGCTGTAGACCTAGGTGCAAAGTCAATATCGTAGGACCAGAGAACTTCAGATAGAACTTGAAGATATCAGTACAGATTTTTAACTTCTGTTTTTAATATTTTAGGCTAAAAAGAATAGTCTAATTTTGATAGGGGATCTAGGGGTTATTATTCGTTTTTTGACCCAGTCACACCCAGCTATAACAGCAATATATATTGAATAACCAATCAAAACTGAATAAGAAAATATATATATTATCTTGTGCAAATTTGTATAAAATGTGTTTTTTTATTAAAATATATTTCCTATGTTTGGTGTTTTTTCAATATATATATATCGACTATTTGGTGAATATTTCTTATTTTTGGTGATTCTGGCTACTGCATAATTCAATTTGCCCTGTTTTACAAATAAATCATTTTTAGCAATTTTTTGTCTGATCAGTTTTTTTTTTTGTGACTCGAAGTATGATGTGTCAGTTATGCATATTTGATTTTGAAGATGTGATCCGCCATATTGCCCTTGATGAGGACAAGAGTTTAGACCTTTTTTCAATCACAGAATAATTAAGACATCCGTGACCTGCCCTAAATACAATAGTGCTTGTATTTTAAGAAAAGACCAGAATGTCTTTAGGTGCCGTAAAAAAAAATCTTAAAAATAAACGTGTCATTTCAGTTTAAGGGCAGGCGAAATTTAGCGGACTACCCATGCAAGGTTGGCACATGTTATTACATTATCATTTGTATAATTTAGGTCTTGGGGGTACGGGGGCACCGTAAAGATCATGCATCACAAATTGATCAGTCCTAATGTTTTGTGGACAGTTCAGTATGTGACACCGGTTAGGTCAACTGTACGCCCTAGATGATTGGTTAGGTTAAGTCATGATATTTTCGTTTAAATTCGTTAGTTTAAACGAAAATGACGAGTGCAAACTTTTCTGGTTAATTTTGAGGTGTTTTGTACGAAACTGCCATCCGTTTCCTGTGCAAATGCGTAGTTTTCAAGATGACGATATCTCAAAAACTATGCATTTGCACAGGAAATGGATGGCAGATTCGTGCAGAGCACCTCAAAATTGACCAGAAAAGTTTGCTCTCATTATAAAAAGAGACTGGGTCAAAAAACGAATAATTACCGATCTAGGCTTAAAATCTAAAATTGGGCTGAATATGGAGTTTGTTTTGGTATTTTACTTTTTACAAAGTGTGAGAAATTTGGCATGAGTGACCCTCACATTCTAAAAAAGAATGAATTGATTCTGAAACTCCCAATCAGGCATCGGGTCAAATACATTTAAAAGTATTTAAATATAAATACTTTAAATTTTATGAAATACAAATACTTTTACAAATACCAGTCACTGTTCAAGTAAGAACTGACTAAATTTTGCAAAGCAACCTAAATGTAAACTCTATTCCAGGGTAACCAACAGTCCAACACGCAATTACATACTGTATAATATATTACCAAGGGTAAGGATCTTGTGGATAACCTACAAAGTTATAATACCTATCAATATTTTTATTTTTAAATGTTCAGCAATGAAAGCTAGGATAAAATGTTATAGGAATTTGTATAACTATTTGCAAAAGTATTTTTAAAGTATTTTTAAAGTATTTCAAAGTATTTGGAAATTTTAAATACTTTTCAAAGTATTTCCAATACAAATACTTTGATTGGAAATCTAAAAATACAAATATGAGTACTTCCCAAAGTATTTAAAATATCTTCAAATACAAGAGTATTTGACCTCATCCCTGCCCCCAATCCAGTAGAACTCTTATTAATCTAGAAAGTGACTGTACCAAATCTAAAGTCAGTATTTTAGCAAGTCATAGATCTGGTGAATTTCTGTCAAACTTCTGACTGTCTTTCTATCAAAATGAGGAAAAATAGAGAAAAGCATAAAAAATTGTTATGGTGCACCGTGCACTCTAGGTCCAAGACAAATCATGAAAAAAAAACCAAACAAACTTGGATATTTTTTTTTTATATGTGGTAGGTTTAACTGAAAAAAACATGAATTTTTTAAATTGTAGTTCAATTGGTTCAGTGGCTCAAAAGTTATGGGACTGCCATTTCTGGGTTTCACCCAATGAGCCATATCTTAGTCCCTAATTAAGATTTAAAAAAAAATTCTGATGGCTTCTGAAAGGAATTAAATTAAGAACCAGCAATTTTCAGCAACAAATTTCACTAGTTTATTTCACTGGTTATAGGTAAAATTTATAGTATTTTACCCATCCCACACCCTGCAGGGCCACTCCACTCAAGAAATCTTACTTAACAAAAAGTCAATCCTAGTTTATTGTAGAAAAGAAAAAGGTACCTTATTAACATATGCCCTACTGAGCCAGTATGTGGGTTACAAATTAGGGCTACTTGTAGGTATATAATGTATTTGAAAATATGGCATGCATGCACAGTATATATATATATATATATATATATATATATATATATATATATATGTATGCCTATTTAATTTAAAACATTCTAATGAGTGGTATAAGTACATAAACATTAATAATGAGCCTTTACAGTATTTATACAGAGACCATAGCTACTATTTGGCTACTACTGCCCTAAAATTTTTAAAAAAATGCTCCTTGGTGTAGTGGTTAGTGTTGCTGACTACGAAGTTATGAACCCATTGGCCCCAGGATTGAGACCTGGTGATGGCAGGTGGCACGCAACAAAACCCAGCTGTTCACCCCCCCCCCCCCCTCCATAAAAATTTGGTTGGTACATAAATTGATACGTTGGGTAGCCTAGTGGTTAAGAAACTAGGCTGCTGGTGGGATGTGGTTCAGATTCCACGTTAAACTTTAGGTCTAAGGTGGGATGACAAGCTTGATCTTTATAAGAATGAACAATTTGGGTGAAAGCAAAACCAAGGTTACCAAGGTTAATTATTTTTTCATTAAATGAATACATTAGTTTTTTAATAATAGCTATCTATGGTACCTCAAATTATATTTGGGGGGCAAATGTTTTTGACATTGTCCTTCCTTAATATTCAGCAAACACCTTTCTGGTTTGAGAAAAACTATTACTTTGGATTTTTTATGTATACAGGAGGGACCAAGGGTGGGTGCTCGCAAAAAATGTTGCCCTTGTTAATAATTAATCAGTCATTGTAATAGTGCACAATTACTGTATAAATAATTGGTAATCACTGTGAACAAATAATTAATTTATTTTGTTTTGCTAATTAAATAAAAACCTGTCATTTCTATATCCTCATAAAATAGTTTGACTGAAAAGTCAAACTGGTGACCCCATAATAGGGATGTACCGATATCACTTTTTAGCTGATAGGGGGCCTACCTATAATTAAAAATAGTGTCAGTCAATCACTGATACCAATATGCAGCTAGGGTTTAATTTTGTCATATTTTTGTACATATTCATAATTTATTTGCTGTGTTGAAAATTTGGCAACAAAGCAATAATCCTTTTCATTAAAGATGGCAACACTGCATTAGATGTCATAGTTTTGTTTGTTATACAATTGGACTGTGGGCCTATATTGGGCTTAGTAAATGTGTTTTTAACCAGCTAGCTGGGTTAATATTGTGAGTTATGACTACAAGATAGGCTTTATATCTATTTCTCAAAGGATTTACTCTTGTTTGATTGGCTTTGAAAAGAAAATTGGGTAAAACTTATGTGCTACATTTCTTAGGACCGAGGCTATGATGAAAAAATAACGAGTTATGTGAAGTGATAAAACAATAAAATATTGGAAACTTCATCTTCTAAATAGTCTTTTATTCATAATTTTGTAAAAATCATACTTTTGAAGTATCGGCTGATACTGATACCATTAAAAATCTATCGATATCACTGATACCAATATATTGGTATATCCCTACCTCATAACATTCGATTTTAATCCATATATTATAGTGAGCCTACCATTGGGCCACTATAGACTTGTTCATTTGGGAATCATTTTGTGGAGCCTTGAGTACTGTACCTTTTAATTGTCAAGGACATGGCAAACACTTCTGAATAATTTGAATTGAATTGAATAACCTTTATTAATAATAAAAACATTGGTTTTACAATTTAAATGACAAATAATTGTGAAGCTGGACTATTTAATTAATTTAATTTGGCCTTTAGGCTTTACTGGGCTCTTATTAAAAATAAATGTCTAGTTATTATTAATTAATAATAAATAAATAAGAATTATTTATAGTTAGTGTGTTAATCTTAAATACAAAGAAATCAATATTATATGCAAGAGATTAGAACTGAACAATCCCAACAAAATGTTTTTAATACTAGATTATGCATAAGAAATTAATAAACAATAGCAATGGACATTAATCCTAGATTTTTGTTAGTATGCCATTATTAATCAGGATTTCAACTTGGTTTTAAGCAAAATTACATTCGCAATATTTCTTATATCAATATTTAAGTCATTCCATAGTTTCAATCCAATGAAAATGGGTAGTTTTTGAGATGAAGACAATCTAAATTTAGGTATAACATGCTTTGATCTATTTCTGGTCTGATACGAATGGATTTCTTGAGTTACAAAATATCTATTTACTCATTGTAAATTAATGATTTTGTTCTTACACTTGTAAATAAAATGTGCCAGTTTGGTTACATCATTAAGCTTCAGTGGTTTTAGCTCATTAAATAATGCACAAGAGTGATTAAGAAAATCAGCATCAGATAATAACATTATTGCTCTTTTGGATGACAAAGATACTGTTTAATGCGTTGTTAGTGGAGTTTCCCCAAACAAGGGTGCAGTACGTTATATAAGGAAGAACAAAAATATGACAGTTGGTAAAACCTGTTTAGGGACTACATTTCTAAGTTTAAACATCATAGCAACCCTCCTCAAAATCGTTTTTGTGATATAATTTACATGATCACTCCATTGCAAATTCTTATCTAGCATTACAAGAAGAAATTTTGTTACAGTACACTCGTTTATAGCGATTTCATTAACATAAGTTTATCAAGATGTACATTTCTTTTATTAGTAAAAATCATGAAATTTGTTTTACTGGTATTGAGGAAGAGTTTATTGGTGGTCAACCATTTCATTACAATGATGAATTCTGAATTAAATATTATATTAGCTGAATTAACATCTTTGCAAGAAAGAGACAGTTGCATGATCTGCAAACCATTATGAAGTTCAGTATATCAGATTTTGTTCAGTTTGTGACACTTGAGAGTTTGAGAGAGAAAAATTCAATTTCTTGGAAATGGGAACTGCAAAACTTGTATGATGCATCAGTTGTCAGGATGTATATAACTTATGTAATGTAGTTGCACCCCTTTTTACGTTACTGCTGATATATCATAAACATTTTTCCCATGGCTAGGGGTAAAGAAATTCCATTTTTATTTAATATCAAATTCCTGTTCATGATGTCATAAAGTTAAGTCTATTTTTGTACTGTACCATTGAACCATCTGAAAATAAAATTTTTTGTAAGGTAGTTCGTTTTAATTGCTTAATCTTAATACCCGCTGAAAAGTGTAAACACTAAACAGTTGTTCTGTGGCCAAGGCAGTTGCTAATAAAGCAAACACTATTATGATTTATTTCTTTAGTTTCACTTCTGTAATGTAGCACAAATTGATGAAGTGAAACCTGGTCATTAGTCCAGTGAAAATTCTTCATCTTTTGCTGTGAAAAGTGATTTTCTGGTTTTTTTTTAAAGATTTTTAGGCAAGAACTCTGACATTTAGCAATGAAGTGGTGATGGGGCATTCCAGGAGAGATCACCCAATGCATGTCACCACTCCAACTCGGATTTTGATGAAAATTAACATATGGGGTTGTTCTGGGTGCTGATTTCACTGGTCAAAATAAAAAAGTTTTATGACCCATAGTTTTTGAGATATGGGCCCCCACTTTACCACCTAACTTTAATGGGTAGGCAATAACTCCAAAACATCTTACCATAGATCTATAAAACTATTAATGATACCACATTCAAATGTGTAGAACAATAATGAAAATTTTCCCCCTTTTTTCTTTTTGACCCCACCCCCCCTAGGCAGTGAAATCCCAATTTTTTTTTTTATTTATTAAACTTCCATTAATTGTTAAAAGATACAAACAATAAAAAATGTGGGTATCAAGTTGCAAGATATTTTAAAAATTATTGAAAAAATATGTACATTGTGAAATTTTGACATTTTTACGCCTGCAGACTAAAATAGAGAACTACAAATGAAATATTCACACGGGTGAAAATAAACGGCAAAAATACAAATTGAACACACACATTACATCAAGTTGATTCATAATTGCATGAGTTTTTTCAACTCCTTTTCTGGGAAAACATATTGAATACACGTTGTTTCTGGCTTTAAAGTTGGTGTGCTTAATAAACCTAAAATTTTCTCTTTATGTGGCATATATCTCTAATTTGTGGTAAATAATAGCAAACACTATATCCTGATGGGTGCAAAAAGCTAACCTCAAAGTCATCAAATTCCTCATTATAGGAATGTACAAATCCCAACCATTTCTGATCATTGTTAGTACAAACTATGTACTCTCCTATTTTTGGATTAACTTCAACATTATCTTCACCCAGAAAAGCTTTGCTTATAATCCTCACCTCACCAACTTCATCAGAAGATAATTCAAATGTTTTTATTTGCATTAATAGGTACAAATCTGTGGAATTTTTGTGTTCCTGTTAGCTGCATACTTTTTTCATATGTCACTTAAAAATTTTTCCATAGCTTCAATTTCTTCAGAATTTATTAAAAAAAATTTATGCTGTCACTTATATTGTTTTGAACAAAATTCAAACATGTCTTCTGGTGTTAATATTTGATTTGCGAATGTTCTCTGCATACTCGCTCTGGCTATAGATCTTTTCACTGTACCCCCAATCCCATCACAAGCACTCTTACCATGGCTTGTGGCAAAGAAATGCCACTCTCATTCCGGTCCAAAATCTTAATGTTAACAAAGTTGAAAAGATTTTTATATTGTCTTGCACATCCATCAGTAAAATATAATTTTTTGATATGAAGGTGGGATTTTCTAATAATTAGTATGAGTGTATTTAAAAAAGTGTAAACCATTGTAGTGTTATGTTTTGTATTTGGAGATAAAAAACAATAACTTAAATGTTTTGTTTCATTACTTTCTGGTTCCTTATAATATAACACAAAGGGATGCACTGTGCATTGGGTATTTTCCCAATGAAAACCTTGGGCTGCATCCTGTACTACAAATGAGTAGTTTTCTGAAAAGTCGCCAAGAACTACAGCTGTATGGCTATTTAAATTATTCAAGTTTTTTAGAAATGCGCACTGATTCTTTGCTATAAAGTGATGATTTGTCAATTTGACAATTTTTGTGCTTAATGAATTTATAAAATCATCTACAGATTCTATTTTTTCAACCATATTGCATCGATCCGTAGTAACCCATTGTTTATATTTTATTTCCTCATATTCAGGATCGTTAACACTTTGAAAAGTGAGCAAAAAAGTCTTAATACCTTGTTCTTTTGGACAGAGATTACATATTTGCATCATGCAATTCCTGTTGTTGACATCACACACTGCTTTCTCCATAAGAGTTGTGTATTTCAACCCTTTGATACCCAAAGCTGAGAATTGTATTTTGGCATTCTGGTGGTATGTACATACACACACAGAATGGGTACCAGCAGCTCCAGCTAAAACACACTGTCTGGGGCGAAGGCTGGCAAAACTAGAGAAGCCAATTTGGGGACTCTGAATTATTTTTATAGAGACTAAAAGCTTCTTTCAGATTCATTAACATCAGTCTTTTCTGCACAGATTCTTTATACCCACTTTCATTTCTGATACTCAGGCAGTCTTTTGTACCTGGGCACAAATGATTACTAATTTCATCCGATTCGAAAAATTCCTGAACAGAATCTTTAGTACCTTTAGTTATTACTTTTCCTTTTGACATGGGTTCAATTTCAGGAATAATTCCAAGTCTTTGTTTTATATTTCTGCTTTTCTTAACTAAATATTCAGTTGTCTGAAATAGATTTATAGTTTTTGATATGGTAAATGGAGATGTCAATATTTTGAGTTTCCTCTCTCAACTCAGTAGAATGGAAAGCTTCAACCAGTTCATTCATGAGATGAATCATTGACCTGAAACAAATTCATGAATGTATAATAGCTATAAACAAAACATTACATGTGCATATTAAATTTTTTAGATTATAATATTGATTTCAAGTGTAACAAAATGAGCATTCTTTGAGATAGTCAAATTAAACCAAAAATTATTTTGTGACCAAATGATTTAATGGGCCCATTGATCTCCAATCTTTAGGGAGTTGTGCCTCTAGTTTCTACTATCAAATATGAATACTACATTTTGTTTTTATGCTTCAGTTTTAGTTTAGGTATATTCTTACTTAATAATAGCGTATCATTTTAAAATTCATAACTTTGAGTTTCATGATCCAACTTTGTAGCTTTTGATGGGCTTAGGATCTCAATTTCTAAACTTTTCTAGCTTTCATTTTAAAGAATGACGTGATTTTTCTCTTGTTTGAATAGCTTTTGCTTCTTTTCTTGAGGAACCCAAACCATCTGAAATTTTTGAATTAATAAATATTTGACTCCATTTGATATATATGGACAATAATAACACTGGGGAACAAATTTCAACTTTTTGTCTATTGAATTAGATTTGACAGTTAGTTCTAGGTAATTTGGGTGCGCTGAGCACGAATTTGTACGCGGTTTTGCTCTATCAGGTCCTGATTTTGCTCAACATCCCTCCTCTTTCGTCGTATTCATAAAAAGGTTTTTTTCTCAATACTCGCTAAGTCTTTTTGCAGTTACACATTATGCAACTAGGTTTTTATCTAGGTATTTGTACCTATTGTTATGGTATTGTTGTATTATGTATATTTTTATATGTAACACCCTAAAAATATTTTTAATTTTGTCATTTTTAACCCATTTTAATATTAGTAAATTAAGCTAAAAATATCATAGAATTCTAAAATTTTCTCGAGCGTTCCTGTTCTCTGTAGAGTATTCTAGAGGGACAACTAAAATATATAAAAGCGACTCGTTTCCAGAGTTAATCAGTCAATTCAGTCAGTCAGTCAGTTGAGTTAGTTAATTAAGTTTGGGCATTAACATAATTTTGAATTGGCATATGATTTAGTGAGTAATTTTGTCATCGTGATTTAATATAGTTGATTTAATTAGACGTAATTTATATTGTACCTACTCATCCGTGTTTCTAGTTTAATTTCATAGATTGTAAGTACCTATTTCATAATAAGTACCTATTTAAACTAATTTTTGTGTTTATATTTCAGATTTTCTTAAATTTATATGAATTAAGGGCTTTAAATACCTTTACAAATTGGCAGAACAATCAAGCAATATGTCATCAAGCACTAGAAAGTTCAAATGCAAAAACAACCCTGATTCCTTCTGTTATATATGTGGAAATTTTACACTTCCACATCAACGAGCAAATATAACTGACTTCGTAAAAAGAGCTTACTTAGCTTATTTTGGCATAAAACTGGGGGACCAAGATAAATCGTGGGCTCCACATAAAGCCTGCACTATATGCATTGAAAGACTGCGACATTGGACGAAGGGTTCGGATTCAAAAATACCTTTTGGAGTTCCGATGGTAAGTTTGATTTCATAAAACTACGTAATTTAATCACTAGTATACTGTAACTTACCTAAATGTAATTGTAACTTAGGTACATAAACAAAAATTTACAGAAAATGTTTATAAGAATCTCAAATATTGCATAAGGTTGAAACACATAGAAATGTTAAATGTTTGGGTGATAACTTTTGATAAAATTCATAAAAACAAGTCTCTCGTCGCTTTTGTTAACGCTTTACAATTTTTTTTCCATATCAGGTGTGGCGAGAGCCTACTAACCACGAGACCGATTGCTACCTTTGCTTTGTCAAGACTTCGGGCTTCACTAAGAAAAATAAACATTGTATCGAGTACCCAAATTTCGACACCGCGATACGACCTGTGCTACATTCAAATGAGATCCCCATTCCAAAATTTAAGGGTCTGCCAACTCAAGAATTAGTTGAAGATGTTCCTGAAAATATTGTTATGCACTTTGAGGAGTCAGACACCGATTTTGACCCCAGCGTATTTGAAAGTCAAAACGATCCGCAAAAGTTTAACCAGGCCGAGTTGAATGATCTTGTAAGGGATCTAAATTTGCCAAAAAAGGCTGCGGAAATTTTAGCTTCAAGACTTAAAGAGAAAAACTTGCTTACTTCAAACACATACATTTCATTTTACAGAAAAAGAGAAGAACAACTTGTTAAATATTTTAGAACAGAGGATAGTTTAGTATATTGCTGCGACATAGTTGGTTTGTTAAAGAAGATGGGGGTTGAGTCTTACGATGCAAATGATTGGCGCTTGTTTTTAGACAGTTCGAAAAGAAGTCTTAAGTGTGTGTTGTTGCATAATGGCAATCTATACGGCTCGATACCGATTGGGCACTCAACAAAATTAAAAGAAAAGTATGAACATATAGAAAAGGTTTTAAATCTTATCAAATATAGGGAGCACGAGTGGATCATGTGTGTTGACTTAAAAATGGTTAATTTTCTGCTAGGACAACAAGGAGGGTATACTAAATATCCCTGCTTCCTTTGCTTATGGAGAGCAGAGCCAAGGAAGAACATTATTTCAAACAAATCTGGCCAGCACGAACATCACTTACTGTCGGAGAAAAAAACGTAATTAATCCACCTTTAGTGAGCAGAGATAAAATCATATTTCCTCCTCTGCATATAAAACTAGCCTCATTAAACAATATGTAAAAGCTTTAGATACGAACGGCGAGTGTTTCAAATACATAACTTCAAAATTTCCAAGTTTAAGTTATGAAAAAATCAAGGCGGGAATTTTCGACGGTCCACAAATAAGAACAATGATTAAAGACAGCAATTTTCCTAATGTCATGAATGAACGCGAAAAAAATGGCTCGTTCTCATTCGTGGACTTGATAGAAAACTTTTTAGGCAATTATAGGGCAGATAACTACGAAGAAATCGTAAAAAAACTTTTAAGGGACTACAAAGAGTTAGGTTGCAATATGAGCATAAAAATGCATTTTTTGAATAGCCATCTTGACCAATTTCCAAGTAATTTAGGTGATGTAAGTGACGAACAAGGGGAGAGATTCCACCAAGATATCAAAATTATGGAGGAACGGTACCAAGGCCGCTGGGATTCCCACATGATGGCTGATTACTGCTGGTGCTTGAAAAGAGACCTGCCATCAACAAGCAAATACGCTAGAAAGTCTTACAAAAGAAAATTTTTGCCACAGTGAAAGCTTCATATCTGTTTGTTTTTTTATTTTAAGTCATTTCTAACGTTATAATGTAATTTTACTGTAGTTTGAACTGCTTGTATTCATGAAACTTGAAAAAAAAATTTAACACGACTTAATTTTTTAGTCCTAATTTGAAAAATCTGGAAAATGGCACATAGGCTGTCGACAAGAATCAGGACCTGATAGAGCCAAACCGAGTTGAAATTCGTATTCAGCGCACCCAAATTACCTAGAATCAAGTGTCAGATATCATTCAATAAAATACGTGTTGCCCAGTGTAATTATTGTCCGACAAATTAATAAGTTTAATAAATTTAATGTCAACATATTAATTTCATTAGTTTTTCAGCAGTTGCTGAAAAACTTATCTTGAAAGTAAATGCATTATAAATAAATAATATAAATAAAAAAATTATAAATATAAAAAGTACCTATCATTAAATACTTGCGCTTCTTCACTGGAGTCATAGCAAGACTCTCTAGAACTTGAGAAACCTCCTCTCTGACATTTTTGATATACTTGGATCATATTCATCGCTTTCTGAAATAACATTCTTAGAAGACTGATTGTGATTAGACTCTTCACTTTGTGATGTTGATAGCAACTCTGGTCTCTGGGTCAATAATTTTCTACAGTTGCTACATAGTACAGTATTCCTTTGTAGTTTCCATTTACATCGATCATAAAGTGATTGGCTGATGGTTCTTATATCCTTGTGTATCTTTTTCTTATGTTTTTGTAAAGGATCATCACAGTACAGTATCTAACCATTTTTCATTACTAAAAATACACAATTGTAAATCTCAAAAATAAGATATGATTTGACTCAAAATAAGCACATCTGTAATAAAAATAAGCATAATTAACAAACATTTGAGAGAGAGAGAGAGAGAGAGAGAGAGAGAGAGAGAGAGAGAGAGAGAGAGAGAGAGAGAGAGAGAGAGAGTGCGTGAATATGAGTTTTACATAGGATGTAAATATATCATTTGTAGTTCTCTAGTTAG
This sequence comes from Bathynomus jamesi, assembly GCA_023014485.1. Classification (NCBI taxonomy): domain Eukaryota; kingdom Metazoa; phylum Arthropoda; class Malacostraca; order Isopoda; family Cirolanidae; genus Bathynomus; species Bathynomus jamesi. Next base: position 384,516 of record JAJOZX010003983.1, read on the forward strand.
TCTGCGTAAAAATGTCAATTTTAATGTACAAATGTCAATGTACAGTGCTTACAAGAAGTCTCACGCTTCTGTCTCGTCCCAAGCTAGTCTGTTAGGTATAAAATGGGTGGTCCTTATGACAGCGGAGGTGTGTTCGGATTGGTGCACATAACTGCTCTAACACAATCAATGACGTCTATTATTACGTCACTTATGCTACATTTTAGTGTTTAAAATACAAATGATTAAGAAGCAGAATGGAGCAAGTTTCGGATGTTGGGATGGTTATGGAGCAATCCTAGTCATCATAATATTAGCTGGGCATTACATTATACCGTTCTCAATATATACTGTAGAGTGTAGACTATAGAGAACGACTAATTCGGCAAATATCCCAAATCATGGCATGATACCTAAGTTATTTTGACGCAGGTCTAAATTATTTGCTCAAATGCAATTATTGATATTAAGTAATTGTTGGGAATTGTTGTCAATATTGTTGTTTGTGATATATATCCTACGTGAAGAATCTAATGACCAAATTCCTCAGTGAACCTCTCACGCGCTCGCATTTCGAGGAAGTCACGGTCGCTCACTAATAGATAGTTTATCCATTGTTTTAAGTGGTAACCTATTAAACGAACTGTTAAACCTATTCCATCTTATGAAAGTCATTAGTCTAAAGCAAGACTGGTGGGCCGTGAATCAGAGAAATTTGCATTTGATTTGTTCATCGTAATTATTACATAATATAGTATACTGTATATAGTAGTATAAAAGCGTTTATTGGTAGCATATCCTATGACAATTCCCATAAACATGTGATGACCTCGATGTTGCCAGTTTTTATTTTTTTTCTGAAACTATTACCTTCTCATAGTTTGTTTCAACAATGCATATATTATCTCCACGAGCGTAGACATTGCAAGAAAAGATTCTAACTAAGGATAAGTAAAGTTCTTTCATGGTCACAATATATACTTTTATAGATGTCAAACATAAAAATATAATAAAATTCTATATTAACATAAATATATATTCGATACACATTTACGTCATGGCTTTAACATCAGTATTTCGTATAGTTTCCTCCAGCATCAATAATTTCTTGCAATCGTTGCGGCATAGAAGAGGCCAGATTGTAGGGAATGTTTGGTGTTCGGCGTAAGCTCTCCCAACTATTCCTCGTGTGAGCTAAAAGTGCTTCAAATGTTCTTTCATTGCGTTGCTCCCATTCGTTAATCATTATTGCCCAAAGGTTTTCAATCGGATTCAAATCAGGAGAACGTGGTGGCAGAATTAGATTAATAATCTCTGGTGATCTTCGTACCACGCTCTCACAACGTTACTCCTATGAATGGGACTGTTATCTTCCATTAAGTAAAATGGTTCCGGTGCTGGAACCAGATACGCACGAACACTGGGTAGCAGCACCTCTTCCAGTATCTGACAATATTGCTGTCCAGTAAAGCGTCCATCTACTTGAGTCAATTCTCCGACACCATAGCCAGACATCCAGCCCCACATACCGAGATTGATGTGACCACTACGTTTGCTCGGGAAAACATTTCCTTCTTCATAGCGTTTTCCGCGCTGCCTCCAACAATGCAGGGAACCATGACTATCTGTTGAAAATGTTTTTTCGTCACAGTACACAACTTTTCTCCAGAATTCTTCCTCCTGCGGCAAGTATTGCAAGGCAAATCCCATCCGCGCCTCTTTATGCTCAATCGTCAATGCAGGTTTTATAACTGGACGGCGAGAAAAATACCCTGCCTCGTGAAGTCTGTTGTTCACTGTATTTGCGCTACAACGAAGGTTCAGGTGTCTGTAAATATGCGTCGCTGGAACAAACGGATGCTCTCTGGCATGATTAACAATCGCAGCATCTTCCTCTTGAGATGTTGAACGCGGAGGACCAGACCTCGGCAAAGTAGCGATTGAGTTTTCTGCTTCATACCGATGAATCCACCGTTCCACAGTGCTTCGATGAACGTCTAGTCGTCTTGATATTTCTCTTATTGGCACACCATATTCATGCAATGTCACCATTGCTCCCCGCATTGCCTGGGTCGTCTCGTGGTGCACAGACGGCCTTTCAATCTTTGTGTAAATGGCTTATGTGAAGCGTGCTGGGACGATAAAGGAAATGAGGATACCATGCACCCCTTCTGAAATTGATTTCGGTTGTGAAGGGTACCAACCCTTCGAATGGTAATAATAAATAATCAGCCAATTTCCTATTTTGTTGAACATATGCATAAAAAATTCGTCTTAAAAGCCAAGGATCCAAAGATTGTCAGCAATAGTTTATATCCCAACTGAATATAGTCAGCCATCAACAGTATAATCATATTTTATTTCCATAACTAGTCATGACTACTCTGTCATAGTAAATAACTTTATTATGACTTAGGTAGTAGTGGTAATTCTGAGTGGCGGCCTCTAGCCACATACATTAAACCTATCGGTGCGTCTAAGACCAGACTCTTCTGTTTCTGTCAATTCATTGTTAGTTTAAGGTATTTTGCTCTTTGTCTTTCTAGGTCTAGGGCATTAAAATAAATATTTGAGTTCGTGTTTAGCATTTCCTCCTCCCTTCGTAATTCCCCACCCAACCTCGTTTCCTTCGACATAGCAACGCTTACCTCCATCCTCATTCCACTTCCTTCATTAAACCTATTATCGCTTTTACTGTCCCTTCCTTCCATCCTTCAATGCCAGCGTTCTTAAACCTAGCACATAAATTATATAATATGGACTCTAACACCTTAGATCTCTACGCATTCATGTTACTTGAAGACGCCTGTGTCTTAGGGGAATCTAAGTGTTGAGAGTGGGCTTGAGAGGTAGTCTATAGATTATTACAGATGACCTTGAACGCTCCAACTATTTAAAAATGATTATTTATTACGCACATCATATGGCATAATACACACATGAATTTAAGTATCTCTGACACTATAGGAATGGAATTGAATCCTACCAGAGTAATGGATACGTTGCCATGCGGTGTGATCAGAGAGAGAGAGAGAGAGAGAGAGAGAGAGAGAGAGAGAGAGAGTTACAAGGAGTTACAAGGAAAAGAAGTACCTCAAAAGGCCTTGCGGCCCGTACCGAGGAGGTACCAATGGCAACGGGTGCCAGGGAAAATTTTGTAAAAGTTTATTTTTCTTTCAACTATCCTAGCAGTAGTAGAAAACTGGATAGAAAAGTAGAAGGCTCTCTCTCCGCTCCCTCCCTGCCAGAGGCAGGTACGGAAAAAGGTTGAAGAAAATACCTTGACCCTGGAAAAGTAGCCAAGGAAATTTTACAGGAAAGTGGAGAATATATAAATAGCTCTATATTTAGCTTGCTCACAGAGACACCGTGCAAGCGAACTCCTGCAGAGTTTTCTTATGTTTTAGTCTTAAACTATGAGAGTATTCAGTACTTTGTCTAGCCTATTTTTAAACACATTTACACTTTGGCTGGAAACAACCTCTGAGGGAAGTTGGTTCCAGATATTAACTATTTCATAGGAAAAGAAATTTCCGCAGACTGAGGTCCTAAATGTCTTTACACACTCAAATAGTGTGCAAGATTTCGTCTACCCTTTTCTTGAACTGATCCACAGAGGAACTGTTCACAACTTCCGAAGGTAACCTGTTCCATGTGTCACAGATCTTATACGTAAAGTAATTCCCACACACACTAGTCCTAAACCGTTTCAAATCCAACTTCCAACCATTGTTGCGAGTTGGGTTATCATTTAAACTAAACATACTTCTAAAATCGACATCGTTGAACCCGCGTAAGAGCTTGAAAACCTCGATCAGTTGACCGCGCAGCCTCCGAGTTTCAAGCGAAAACAAGTTCAGGGCGCGTAACCGTCGATTGTAGCCCATATGCCTAACGGAAGGGATTAACTTTGTGGCCCTCGCCTGCACTCGCTCCAGCTTCTCAATATCTTTCCTGAGGGTGGGCGACCAGAACTGCACAGCATACTCCAGGTGCGGCCGAACAAGGGACTTGTACAGTGAGAGCACAATCTCCTTGTTCCGAAACTGAAATTGCCTCCTGATATAACCCAATAGTTTCTGGGCTTTCTTTTCCACCTCTACACACTGTTTCGTAAACTTAAGGTCGCTGCTAATTAGCACACCCAAGAGAGACAGAGACAGAGACAGAGAGAGAGACACACACACACAGAGAGAGAGATAGAGCTTTTAAATCACACCTTTTAAATGGTTTGTGGGTAAGGGCCTCACGTATGTTATTTTAGTCCAGGGTAGTTTATGTGGAGGTGTTAACGTAACTTGCACTTGGGACTGTTAATTGTAAGACAACTACCATAGCTGGGACTGAGACACGTTATCCCCTGCATACTCTATATATATCTATATACAGTATGTCTCTATATATAAATAGATAGAGTGATCAATACAATGATAATGTGGACGTCATTGATGGGGTTAGAGCAATTATGTGCACGAATCCGAACACACCTCCGCTGCCATAAGGACCGCCCATTTTATACCTAACAGACTAGCTTGGGACGAGACAGAGGCGCGAGACTTCTTGTAAGCACTGTACATATTTTTTCAATAATTTTAAAAATATCTTGCAACTTGATACCCACGTTTTTTATTGTTTGTATCTTTTAACAATTAATGAAAGTTTAATAAATGAAATTTTTTTTGGGATTTCACTGTCTAGGGGGGTGGGGGTCAAAAATAAAAAAAGGGGGGGGAAGATTTTCATTATTATTCTACACATTTGAATGTGGTATCATTTAATAATCTCTTCATGCTGATTCTACAAATGTATAGTTTTATAGGTCTACGGTAAGATGTTTGGGAGTTATTGCCCATTAAAGTTGGGGGCCCCACTTTACCACCTAAGATTTTGGGGGCCCATATCTCAAAAACTATGGGTCATAAAACTTTTTTATTTGAACCAGTGAAATCACACCTGGAAGAACCCCATATGTCAATTTTCATTAAAATCTGGGTTGGAGTGGTGACAAATTTTTTAATTTTTGGGTGATTTGTCCTGGAATGCCCTGGTGGGGCATAGAATACCGTATATTGCATTTGACAGAGTATGAAATTATCTATATGACTGACCATATTTTATATTGTAGATTTGTCAGTGCACTGGTCCATTGGCTGTATTCTGTACTTTCACATTATGTCAACTGGCCCAAGAGTATTGAGAGATTTAGAAACTCCCTTTTCACCTGGACATTTTTGACACTGATGTGTTGCATGCATTTTGAACTACAGTGCCCTGCTAGAATAAAATGAACACCCTCCTAAAGTAATGGGATGGACATATGGCACAGTCATCTTGAAAAATTAGCCCTTCAGGTGGTTTCCATTCTGAAACAAAAGTAGGAGGTTCTTATCTAAGATGGATATGTAATCTGATGAATTAAGACGTCCTCAGTGAATACAGGGTAATTTTTTTCAGAGTGCCAGATGCCTGCCTGCACCTTAACAGACTTTACTTTATCTGCATGGATCACTCGTATTGTTTCATAATTATTAGTCTTGCAGAGCAGTGGTTTGTCTCGCTACACATCCTTTGTATCCTGGTCTTTGTAGAATGTTCTATTAGCCTAATAATAGGGAGTGCTATGTGTGGTCCATGCAGATGAAGGATGTCTAATCAGTTTTGGCACTTTTGTCTTCTCAGATGAATCAACATTCCAGCAGTTTGCTTCAGCAGGATGGATCAGGGTATGGAAAACCTGTAGTGATAGGTTCAATCCCACTTTGGTGAAATTCAGTGGTTATGCTGTTAGGGTGTTTTCAGGCATTTGGCACTGAAAGAACTGACCCTGTGTTCACAGAGGGTCATCTTAATTCACAAGATTACATATTCATCTTGGATAAGAGCCTTCTGCCTTTGTTTAGGAATGGAAACTTCACCTGGAAGACAATGTTTCAAGAGGATGGTGCGGCTTATTGGTGCCACATGTCCATTCCATTGCTTTAGAAGTGTGTTAATTTTATTCTAGCAGGGCACTGTATATGTATCACAAACATTTTTAAGGATTAATTTATTTTCATTTTTTTTTTTTTTTTTGGTGTATAGAAGACTTCATGAATTTAGGATTCTGGTAACGCATGCACAGCAGTAACACTGCTTGGGTTTCATTTGTGCAAACAGAAAACCCATCTAGTGAGGCAGCTGTTTTTTATATTTTACATGCAACATATATATAAATATATACAGTTCCATAGCCAGGACTTCCCAAGGTGGGGGAATTGAAATTGTAGAAAGGCGGATCTTTTGGTGCAATGACATAGTCACTGCAGAGGGGATTTAGAGTAGTTTATGAAGTTTAAGGAAAAAGCAAAAAAAAATGTAAGTGTTTACTAAATGTTATATATTAAATCACATCATAAGTGGTTCGTTCGAAGCCCACGACCCCCCTTCTATGGTTACGGGCCTGATATACAGGGTATTTCAGCTCGACCCTAGAAATATGGAGAAGAAACATTTCATATTAGTTACGGAATTACTATGACAAACTTCAAATACAAACTACAAATTCCACCAACTTGCAGTTTGTATTTGGTATTTGAAGTTTGTCATAGTAATTCCGTAACTAATATGAAGTGTTTCTTTTCCATATTTCTAGGGTCGACCTGAAACACCTTGTATATCCGTAAATTATTACATTTTACCTTTTATCAATTCAAAAGAAATAAACTTTTCAATCTTATAATTTCATAAACTCCCAGTCACTGATACAAAAATATCATCGCGCATTCTGTCTATTTTCCAAGTGTTTCCATCCTAGCTATTTAAACATTGAATTAATTTCAGGCTAAAGTACTAGTAAGTAAACATAGGGGATGAGGCCACGAGGGGGAAGGAAATTTACATTGGGTCTGCAATCTACATTAAGTTCATTTTTAAACTTGAATAAATGTACGAGAACCATAACCTATACCTATAATCTTGTCACATTAAAATAAGAAAATATCTAGGGCTTATTACAAGTACCTTTAAAATGTTCATCATGAACTCTACAATAATATTATGCCATCTAGTGAATGAAAATAGGCAACAAAGACAGAATACTGTATTGTGTTACTGGGTATTTTTATTGCGCATAAAATGCTAACGTAGTTTCGGATGTGATTTTAGTGGTTAGGCCTATTTATATCACAATAATGTAACGCAAAAATGTGAAAAAATCCACTGTGGGAGTTTTGGTTAAACCTGATTTTGAAGCCTTTGTGTCCAAAGGAATGTACACTGTACAGGCATCATAATCATTGAGGAAGACCAGGACGTGGCACAGCGCTCAAGCCAACTAATACGGCCAATTGCTCCGACTCCTTTATTATTATTATTATTATTATTATTACCAGCATAATTATTAGTAACTTAACCCCTTTGGGTTTTTATCTATCAGGGTTGGGTGGATGTTAGAACGTGCGCACGATGACAAACCCAGGTACCTGGCAGAACTCCCGTCGAAGACTCTGAGGTTATGGGGTTCATTTCACGAGAGCATCTAGCTAATACTCTAATGAAATTTGAGTTGAATATACACCGTAGCGACGAATGATAAGTCATTATTGCGTTACGTTACATCTGGATGACACGGAACCACTCGGGGTTTATCGAAGTTATCCGAGTCAGATAAATAAGTGGCTACTCGCTTTTATCTACTATCCAAAATGTACACGAGTCTTCTAACGGGAATAACGACCGTAGGGTCTTGCGAGAAGAACGAGCTACGTCGTAGACAGTCGTAATATCGCTTCTCGTCGATCAGTGAAGTTAAGCGACATTGGGTCTGGAGAGTAGATGGATGGGAAACCGTCCTCCGCGTCCAGATTATGTAGCGGCCTCCTCCTTTTGCTGTCGGAAGGAGGCCCAATCAATTTTTATCATGCCGAGTTTTCCGCAAATTCGGTAGATACTGTCATTCTTTCGTTGAGCGGATGAGGTCTTTCCATCGTTACGTGGGAAAATAAGTTCGGGAGCGGTTTTTTGCAGTTGAAATATGTACACTATGTGCTGCATCATCCTTTAGGTCAGCACGATCGCCGAATTTTTGTATTTATTCTTTTGTCAAAAGGGGCCGACAGCACAAAAAAAAAAGTGAGAAAATCGCTCTCCGGCCTAGACCAAACATTAATATAATTCCTTTTGTTTTTTACGTGCGTGCTATGTTATAATGTTTCAGACCAACAAAGACCCTAGGATCCACTCATGGCTGGTCTACCTAACTGTGTTCGTAATTGTGTATGTCCTCCGTGGTGGCGGAGGGGACCTACAATTTTACGTGGGTTCCGAACCGCAAGAACATAAGAAATTTATGTAAAAACTACATGTACATTGGCAACGACCAAATTTTACAGAACTAAATAATTATCAATTTAAAACTAATTAAATATCGATTTAAAACTAAAGATAGAATCTCTGGATCCAGAGGATCAAGTCATAATAGATTACTATCCACAAATATGTTACACTCTATATTTATAACCGACATGCAAATATATCAGATCCAAAGAATCCAGTCAATTTCCCTAGGGTATCCATCAATACCAGTACCTTGCCAAACAAAAATAAGTCACGGTCCATATCGATTGCGGACCAAGTCAAAATTTACCACCATAGACATTACAATATATATATACACAGTATATACTTAGGAGGAAAGGTGTAGGTGTGGCTGTAAAGACTGTACAGTAGGGTGGATCGATTTTACATTTTTTTCGATTTCCATATTCTAATAGAGACAAAAACTTGCGCATGCATGAGAAAATAGCCTCTGCAAAATCTTAGCTTAATAGGTAATCATCTTCTGCCCCGGCAGAGCGATGAAAATCATATTTTAGTAGTCAAAAACGTATTTTTAAACCCTAGCCTAGAGTCATAAAATTTTGCGTGTGTGTTATTTCATGCCTAAGCAACGATATAAATGCTATGGGAAATATATAAATGCATTATTTAAGACAAAGAGCCGATCTGAAAATATGTATAATATACATATTTTCAGATCGGCTCTTTGTCTTAAATAATGCATTTATATATTTCCCATAGCATTTATATCGTTGCTTAGGCATGAAATAACACACACGCAAAATTTTATGACTCTAGGCTAGGGTTTAAAAATACGTTTTTGACTACTAAAATATGATTTTCATCGCTCTGCCGGGGGCAGAAGATGATTACCTATTAAGCTAAGATTTTGCAGAGGCTATTTTCTCATGCATGCGCAAGTTTTTGTCTCTATTAGAATATGGAAATCGAAAAAAATGTAAAATCGATCCACCCTACTTACTGTACAGTAATGTAGAAATGTGTGTGCACCCATTTTGGGTCTCCCATTTAAAGGTGTTTGTGGGGCAAGTGAAGATCATGAGTTTTTAAATACCTCACAGTACTATGGGGGGCACCGCTCGGCAGAGGAATCTCTTTAAATGGGGTGTGTAAGGACAGAGTATCCCCTAACCCAGTGGTTCCCAACGTGGGGTCCACGGACCGCTGGGGGTCCGCGAAGGTAGTACTGGGGTTCTGTGAGCTTTCAATATTTCGAGAGGCTCCAATGGAAATTGTACATTTACCCACGATAAGGGCGCTTAGGCTAAAATTTCAAGTTTCCTTGCTCTTGGCTGGAATTATTACTCTTTTAATACGCTGTATTTTAATTGCATACTCTCTTATATGTCCTTTATTTGATAGTGAAAAATGAGAAAACGAGTTAATTATTAGTTAATAAAAACAGTTTGTTTGGTAGACGGAATCTCAAAAACATGGGGTCCGTGGGGAAAAAAAAAAATAAAAGGGGTCCTTTGTGGTGAAAAGGTTGGGAACCACTGCCCTAACCCAAGATGCTGCCTCCCTATATCCCACAACACTTGTGTTGAGCTGTGGGATCTATCACCACAAAGCCTTAATTTTACTACCTTAAACTATACCCAATCTATCAACATATTTGTCTAATCGATTTTTAAACATGTTTATAGAAGTGCTACTAATTACTTCTACCGGCAAACTATTCCAGCTATTTACCATTCTATGCGTAAAAAAGTTTTTGACAACTGCTGTCTCGAACCTTCTACTTGTCAACTTACACCCGTTATTTCTAGTCCTATTATATTGAGATATTTCGAAAAAGCTATCTCTATCTACGTTATCGAACCCATTCATAATTTTGAAAACCTGGATTAGATCACCCCTTAGCCTCCTAGTCTCGAGTGTTGTCAATTTTAACTCTTTAAGCCTATCCTCGTACGACTTTGACCTAAGCGACGGAATCATCTTAGTTGCTCGTCTTTGAACTCTTTCGATTTTGTCTATATCTTTGCGCATATGCGGATTCCAAAATTGGACCGCGTACTCCAAATGGGGTCTAACTAATGATTTATAAAGTGGAACTATAATATCGCGCGATTTGTACTCAAAATTTCGAGCTATAAAACCTAACACTTTGTTCGCCTTATTGACCGCTGCTGTATTTTGTTTCGCTATTTTTAAATCACCAGTGACTATAACTCCTAAATCTTTTTCCTGCTCTACGCTTGTTAAATCTTCCCCTGACATACTACTATACGCAAAATTACCGTTTCACGAACCTATATGCAAAATTTTGCACTTATCAACGTTAAATCTCATTTGCCATGTGACTGACCAATCAACGATTTTATTCAGATCTTCCTGGATTTTACCTCTATCTTCGTCATTAATCGCCCTACCACCCAGCTTCGTGTCATCCGCAAACTTTGAAACTGTACTGACTAGGCCGACATCTAAATCGAAATATATATAAGAAAAAGCAAGGGGCCCAATACAGAACCCTGAGGAACGCCACTCGCTACATTAGCTCAACACGACTCCGCTCCATCAACGACCACCCTCTGTTTCCTACCTCGCAACCACTCTTCTTGCCAATTTATTACTACACCCCTGATTCCATGAGCCTTAGTTTTTTCAATGAGTCTTTTGTGCGGCACGGTGTCAAACGCTTTTTGAAAATCTAAATACACTACATCAACCGCCCGATGTCTATCGTAAACGTCAACCACACTGGAAAATTTCTAAAAGATTAGTTAAGCAAGATTTGTTTCGCCTAAATCCGTGCTGCGTATTTCTAACTAGTTTATGGAATTCTAAGTGTTCGACTATACGATCCCTAATTATTGATTCCAGTAGCTTACCTACAACAGACGTTAAACTGATTGGCCTATAATTTCCCGCCGCACCTTTATCGCCTTTCTTAAAGATAGGTGTTATGTTTGCTAACTTGAAATTATCTGGTACGCACCCCTCAGAAATAGACGCATTAAAAATCTTTGTTAGCGGCACAACAATGCTATCTTTTAATTTTTTTAGTTGTATGGGATATATGGAATCCGGCCCCGGTGATTTACGCGTTTTCATTTTATCAATATAGCGCATTACTTCCCCTTCACTAACCACTATATTATCCAAAATATTACCATTATCAAAAGGTATTATGTCTATGACCGTAGGGATATTCGTTACATCTTCTATAGTAAAAACTGACGTAAAAAATTCGTTTAGCAAGGTAGCCATTTCCTTGTTTTCAGAAACTAGATCTCCGTTTACGTATATATATATATATATATATATATATATATATATATATATATAAATCTTTTGCAATTATTTTATTGGCTATATAGTACATTCAATTTGTTTTTTGGTATGAAAATAGGTATAAAAGAAACTAAAAAAATGTATATAGCTTTTGCTGTATCCTGTAGGTCTAGGTTTAATTAAAAAGAAGTGTTTTATAATTTAAAATGTTTTGTGTGTTTTTACAACAAATGATAATTAATTTATTGAAACTATATATTTTGTGCATAAACGGAATTTCTATTCGATAGAGTAGAAATAATAATAATAAAGCAAAAAAGTGTCGTGATCTAGAATCGGGTCGTTGCGAGGTCGCAGAGTTCAGTTCAAACGCCAACGCCATAACTTTTGAAAAATTTGACATGAAATGATGAAAGTTCACACACTCGTAGATCATCGGAAGATGATGTGTCGCGAGCGAGACTGATTCTTGCACCAAAGGTCGAGTCATAAATAGAGGAGGGGACATTGATATCGTTCCGACATGATCGAATTTTGCAAAACATTATTATTCTGGGTCATCTATTTTTATTAAATTATAAAACTATTGCGGTGGAAGTGTTTAGAGTTGGACAGTTCGGAAATGTAAACAACCATATATATATTTGTATGTATATTAATAAGAAAAGTATGACTAGTTATTTTTTAACTAGTAATTTTTTTCTTGCATCAAATAGGCATTTTGATAATAGTAAAATGTTAAGTATGGTAATTACTGTTGCATAGTAATTATTGCCAGAACAATAAGAGTACCCTCTTAAACGAACGAAATGGACAAGTGGCACCATTTACTTGAAACGTGATGTCTTCAGGGCAAGTATACCATTCCAAAACAAAGGCAGGAAGAAGGTTCTTAAGATGGCTATGTAACTTCGTAAATTAAAACGTCCTTTTATGAACAGGGGTCAATTTTTCCAGAGTACCAAATACCTGTCCGCACCATAACTGCCCAACTACCGAATTTTACGTTGGGTTGCACCAATTTAGGATTGAACAAATGTGCGCAGGTTTTCCATATCCAGATCCATCCTTCTGAAACAAACTGTTGGAATCTTGATTCATTTGAGAAGACAGAATGCCAAAACTGATCAGACCTGTCCTTCGTCCGCATGAACCACTTATCGTTTCATCTCATTAGTTTTAGAGAGCAATGGCTTCCGTCTAGCTGCACGTCTTTTGTACCCAGTTCTATGTAGGACACAGACTAATTAGAGGACAACTGGTCCCAAAAGACCCTAATCCTGCTGAATCTCGACTCCACATTCCAACTTCTCGTTAGTTTCCACCACCTCAGACCATCATCTCTTTGGTTCCCTAAAAGACCATCTTCGAAGAGTGCACTTTTCTCCAGATGAGGATCTCCAACTGCCATTAGAACATCACTTCGTCAGCGGAGTACGGATTTCTATCACATGGGGATACACTCGTTTCCCGCCAGACGGCGGAAGTCCTTTCGATGCCAATGGGGAAACCGGTAGTTCATTAAAAAAAGAAGAAAAGTTTACGGAAACTTTCTGGACACCCCTCGTATTGTATGCGTTTTTAAACAAGCCTAATTTTTTTTTGTGCATATTTGACATATTTTTCCCATTATACACAAGTCTTCTATTCATACATAACCTTCCCTTACATGAAAAATGGCTATGCTAAAGTAGGATAGGTTAATTCATGACGACAAAACCGTCTAAATAAGCCGCGAGCCTCATCCTGTCGTCTACAAGAACCACCCACCAGAAAAGACATATATGCATGGACCAAGAAATTTGAGGAGACTGGCAGTGTTGGCATCATTGAATAAAAAATTGTTTCAAAATTTTCATTTCGAATGGGACACCCGGTGCGTGTATATATATATATATATATTAGGGTGGTCCAAATCCATAGGGGGAAATTTCAAAATTGTCTTAGATAGTCTCCACAAGTGTGGTTTTTGTCCATTTAGTGTCCACATGGTCTGTGCAAAATTGCAGCGTGATTGGTGAATATTTAGAGGTCGCCCCACTCTGAATATATATATTATATAATGTACTTTTTCTTCCGTAGGTCCGATGGCTCAAACTCGATCAATTCCAAAAGTTTGGCTTCTAGGGATGGCAACTGGAACTTTATCCACGTCAAGGCTCCCTACATGCCTTGACGCCCTCCTCTTGGGGCAATACCACCACATCAATCAAAAGCAAACCACCTCCGACAGTCTGAACCAGGCATGCCAGAGGGTGATTGAAGTCTGGACCCGAGCGCGGATCCCAACTCAACGGATCGACTCCTGTGTCCGTAAGCTTTCAAAGCTTTTAGACCACTACAAAACACTCAAGAAGCACAGGACCAGGCAACGTGCCAGCGATAGAATGAATGAAGACATCTTCAAAGCGGACATCCAGGAACTGTTTGACATCGCAACCAGTGATGCCATGAGCACAATCGTCAACGTTGAGGACCGAAATTTCCTGTCCATGCAGCGCAAGGACGTCAATTCTTGCAGCATGGCTGGCATTGATAAGGAAACGACTACACAAGAGGACAGAAAGCGATCCAGAATGGAGAAGGAAGCCAAGAGGAAGGCAAGGCATGAAGCAACACAGAAAGATTTGGAAGAAGCAGGAGTGTCATCAATTGATCTTTCCTCTTCTTCTTCCCTTTTCGCAAGACGACAACGACTATAGACCATCGGTTCCGATTCCTTCTTCGTCTGAAGCTCCGGCACCAAAGCGTCCCAAGAACAAGGTTACGAACATTTTCCAATCTCCAGAAGTCATTGGAGCAATGGATCGCACCAATCTTTCTGACCGGAATGCTGTTTTCGTAACTGGAGCTGTATTACAGGCCGCGGGGCATGATCTCTCTGGGATGACGTGCTCTCGGAGCTCTATTCATCGCTACAGAGAAAGTGGGCGAGAACAGGCAGCTCGAGAAGACCTAGAATCATTCTCTCTAGAAGACCCTGTCCTTCTCCATTGGGACGGAAAGCTTCTCCCCGGCATTGAAGGGAAGAAGACGAATGTGCATCGGATAGCAATCCTTATAACATTCAATGGACAGGAGAAGCTGCTTGGTGTCCCAAAGATGAAACAAGGAACTGGAGAAGCACAGGCCCAGGCATGCCTTCAAACTATGAAATTATGGCACGTGGAACAGCATGTGAGAGGTCTCGCCTTCGATACCACTGCGTCAAACACGGGTTTACATCGCGGAGCCTGTGTCAGGATTGAAGAAGCATTGGGTCACGAGCTAGTTTGGATCGGTTGTCGACATCATATACTTGAAGTCGTACTTGCTGATGTCTTTGCCTCAATATTTGGCTCAACAGAAAGTCCTGAAACAGGCCTTTTTAAGCGATTTCAAAAGGAATGGCCATCTCTCTCCCACGAAGCATTTGTCTCAGCATCGGACAGCTTGTTCGAGAACCCTCAACTCCAAGAGATGAGAAAAGAGATGCTCACTTACTTACCTAACGCTCTTCAGGCAAGCCAACCTCGTGACGACTACAAGGAGTTCCTTGAACTATCTTTGCTCTTCCTGGGGGGAAAGACTGGTGGTCAACTCTTTATCCGAGCTCCGGGTCCCATGCACCACGCGAGATGGATGGCGAAGGCGATTTATGCGCTCAAAATCTACCTCTCTCACTATCAATTCAAGCTCACAGCACGCGAAGAACGAAACGTGACTCAGCTGGCTTTATTTGTCAGTCTGATTTACGTCAAGTACTGGCATGAAGCGCCAATGGGGACACAAGCTCCTCTCAATGATCTCAAAATGCTGCATCTTCTGGAAAAATATCCACACGGAGGAGCTGCACAAGCGGCGAAGACAGCTCTAAGACGCCACCTGTGGTACTTGTCGGAGCATCTGATTGGACTGGCCTTCTTCGATAATAGGATCGATCCTGATACCAAAAGGAGAATGGTTCAACACCGCCAACATCCCCAAAAGAATGGCTGCCCCCGACGAATCGACATGGCGGAAGCTGGTGTTGAAAATGATGTGGCATCCTTCGTCACGAAAAGGACATTGACCCTCTTTGATGCCTTGAAAGTTGGAGGTAAGGAGGAAGCGCGCCAGTTACTTCAAAAAGATCCACAGGAATGGCCAAATGACAAGAACTACAGGGAACTTAGAGATCGCGCCTTAAAGATGAAAGTCGTCAATGATGCTGCCGAGCGAGGTATTGCTCTCGCACAACGCTACAATGACACTGACACGAAACGAGGACCAGAAGCAGTACCTCCTACAACTCGTAGCCGCCCACCGAAAACATACCAATACCATCCAAGGCGACTCTGATGCAGAAGAAATAATGAAGATACACCCATTATCATGTCCTATTGTCTTACTGTTTTCTTTCATATTCTTTGAGAACCAAAAAAAAAATTGTTATTCAGTTGTCTATATATTTCCCAAATTTTCAAAAAGGGGGCAAGTGGGGCGACCCCTAAATATAACCGAATAACGTGAAACTTTGCACAAAATACTGTCCACACCAAGAGGCATAAAACCAACCTTGTGGAGAGAACTTAGTCGATGCTTTAACTTTTTGGACCACCCTATATATATATATATATATATAATATTAAGGTGTGACCGTTGCCCTCCAAAAATCAAAAAATGGTCCTACAATGCTGTTCAAAGTTTTGTGTTGTGTATTTATCTAGGAAACACCCCTGTAAATTTTCTTGGAGATCGGTGCATGTTTGAGCTAGCACCGTCGTACCAGCAAGTATTGCTATTTCAGCTTATGAACTTCATAAATAAGTGTGAAAATAGCACATTTTATCAGATTTTCATTTCCGGGTCTGGAACGCTGACCCACAAATTTTCCACGTTTTATTTTATTGCATTTAATTTTAATGATGCTCTTTTCTTTTCCCTTGACAGTGATTTGATGATGTGAATAGAGAATTTAATCATGGATACACGGCAAGATGATGAGTATGTCAGAATGTTATTGGGCACCGTACCCCGAGAAGAAGAAAAGGAAATAAAGGGCTGCAAACTGCCAACTAATAGGCAGGTCTTACTATGTCTGTTAGCAAACCTTCAGGATATGCATTGGGACCAGGCTTTATCTGCCACCATTGACAATGTGCTTTTGCATTACCAGAAGGCGAATGTCCCGACCATTACAGGCAGGAACAATATTGGCCGAGTGATTAAAACTTACTATGACAAAGACTACATGATGCTTATGAAAAAGAATGAGGATAGAAGACGGGCTGATGATCCTGGAATTATGAAGTTTAAATCAGAATTGAGCCTGACAATGAAATTTTATAAGAACACAGTGTTGAAAGACATGGCGGCTGCGAAAAAGGGGAAAACTCAGGCCGAACAAGATGCCATCGATACTGACATACTCTATGAAAAGCATGCTAAGTGACAGAGTAGCTACCTACTCTGGGGTAAACAAAGTACTCACAGAAAAGGCAGATGCGAGAAGAGAAGCGACAAGAGAGAGAGCAATGTGATCATGCTGAGAATGTACAGGCTGATATTGATTCACCTATTAGCTCTGATGAGGACGATGACATTGATGAGGCCAGCACTGCTGAACCAAAGAAAAAACATCGGAGAACAGTGAAAGAGGGAGTTTCAATTTTTGTGCCCCATGATATTCTGAAGTCGGCAGAACTTATTTCATGCAGTGTTCGAAACAACATCTCGCCGACCCAGCTGAGTGCAATTGTGTACTCCCTTGTATCTGCATGTGGTGGAGATACAGCAAAGCTGAGTCTAAATGCAAGGACGGCCCACCGATACCGAGCTTCCATCGTGTCAGAAATAAGTTTAAAAATCATGGATGAATGGCAACCATCAGACAAAGTACTGGTGCACTGGGATGGTAAACTTATGGACATGCTGGATTCCAAAGGCACTGATGACCGCCTGCCCATTCTTGTGTCTGGTGTCAATGGCACAAAGCTTCTTGGAGTCTCACCTCTTCCGCATTTGACTCAAAAAAGCTGGCCTGGTTCAAGGAGACTTGATATCAACAGCAACCAAACAACTTTTGGTCGATTGGGAGTGTGAACAGAATGTCGTTGGTATGGTTTTCGACACAACTTCATCCAATACAGGTAAACCTATTTCAAACATCAGCGTGAATTTATCACAACATTAATACCAAAATACAGTGAATGATTTAACAGAAATCTGCAAAAAGCACGTGCCTGAAATGGTGGCCTTAAACTACAATTACATTTTTTTTCAGGACAAAAAACAGCTGCTTGCGTCTCCCTCCAAAAGGAATTAGTGTGTGCCGTATTCTGGTGCGCCTGTCGCAGGCATGTGGGCGAAGTCATCCTAGGTGTTTGCTGGGATTGCTTGAAAGTGGAGGGCTCTTCAAGTCCAAACATAATGGTTTTCCAGAGGTGAGTCATAAGCTTTACAAAATAACAAGGAATATTATTATCTAATGAACAAATTTAGTGGAATTTCTTTTATTAGACTTATAAGATATACTAACACCAAGCAAATGATCGATCATATCAATCTTAATACCCCTAAAACAATATTATAGATTAGTACGAAATACAATAATCCCAATAATTGCATTTCTAGGTTCAAGAACCATTTCTCTCAACTGGCGTACAATGAAAAAAAAAATACTACTACCCCGCAATGCCTGGAGTGTTTGAGGAGCGCCAGCAGGAGATGGCTGACTTCTTCCGTGAATCTCTAGCCCAACCATTTACACGTGGCGACTACAAGGAGCTGGTAGAGCTTTGTCTGCTGCTTGTAACTAAAGGATCCGAGCCAGTGAACTTCACAATGGTCTACCCCGGTGCACTTCACAAAGCAAGGTGGATGGCTAAACTGCTCTATACCCTCAAGATTGTTCTTTTGTCAGGCCAGATCAAAGAGCAGTTTCCCAAAGCCGAGGTTGTGACTAAAAGTCAAATCAGCAAGTTAGAACGGTTTGCTGTGTTCACAGTCGCTGTTTATGTCCCATGGTGGATTGTTTGCCCCGTTCCAGCAAGTGCGCCACTGAATGACTTGAATTTGGTCGAAACCTTGGCTGAATTTGCCCCATATGACGCCACAATAGTTGACAAAGCACGTGTGGCACTCGGTAGACACACTTGGTACCTAACTGAGGAGTTGGCCCCACTGGCTTTGTTCTCGTCCCAAGTACAAGAAAGGACAAAAGAGGAGATGAGGAAGGCCCTTCTTTGCCATGAAGGCACTGAAGTTACTAAGAGAGTGGGGCTCAATCATGGGGGCTATGGAAAGCCATATCTTCCCCCTGTCCCAGAAAGTGGCACTGCCCTGGTGGACCTAATTGGGCCTGACTCAAGCCAGTTCTTCACCATTTTAGGCATGCCCTATCAGTTTCTCCACAGTCCAGCCAGTGAATGGGCGGATCATGACGACTACCTGAACATGAAACGGGTTGTGGACAAGCTTCAGGTTGTCAATGAGGCTGCAGAGCGTGGTGTAAAACTTTGCCATGACTTTCTTAATGTTGCCAGGGATGAGGAGCGCTTTCAAGAAGTCCTTCAAGTAGTTGAAAATGACAGACTCCGCGTTCCTAATCAGCGCAAACGATCATCTGTTTCCGAACAGAAATCATGGTTTCTTGCTCTAGAGAAATAATACCTTGTGAATATATGATAAAACCCCTTAATGTACCATGAGAGAATAAGAATGATTAACTTTTTTGTGTTAGTGATAACAGCTTTTAATTAAGACAGGCAAATGATTTGTGTTAATATCCCTTATGATGGTTGTGTAATCTCATATATAGGCGCATATGCCGTATAAGCAAAATCGCTATTTTTCAAATTGCTGGTGCTCACTCGAATATGCATGAATCTTCAAAAAATTGCACGTGGGTATTTTTTATGTCAATATACAACACCAAAATTTTGAACAGCATTGTAGGACAAAGTTGGGGCAACTGTCACACCCTAATATACATACGGGTGATCAAAAAGTAACGCAACCCATGGAGAAACGCACATAATTGATTTTTTCCTTCTGTTGCAGGTGGTGAATATATGAAAAAGATGAAATACACCTTGGAGCAGCGTATATTCATTGTCACGCAGTACATTCGCTCCAGAAGCTATGCCCAGACGCAGG
Source organism: Bathynomus jamesi (assembly GCA_023014485.1). Lineage (NCBI taxonomy): Eukaryota > Metazoa > Arthropoda > Malacostraca > Isopoda > Cirolanidae > Bathynomus > Bathynomus jamesi. Next base: position 404,190 of record JAJOZX010003983.1, read on the forward strand.
AGGCCTTCACGGAAATGTATGGAAGAGGTGCTCCAAACAAATCCTCTATCAAGCGACTATACGACAAGTTTCAAGAGACAGGGAATGTCGATGACGTAACGAGAAGCGGTCGGCCGAAGGTGTTGACACAGGACAAGTTGATCGACGTGCAAGCTGCCTATACTCTGAGCCCCGAAAGTCCCTGCGACGCCTTTCAAGCCAGTCCGGGCTCTCCTATGGCAGTGCCCACACCGCGGTGCGAAGATCATTGAAAATGTACCCCTACAAAATGCGTGCCGTCCATCAACTCCTGGCTCGAGACCATGAATCTCGCCAATCTTATTGTCGATGGTTTATGGAATTTGTAACGCCGGATGGGGAAGAACTGGATGATTGGTACTGGTCAGACGAGGCGTGGTTCCATCTTGATGGATACGTCAATGCACAGAATAGTAGAGTATGGGCCACGGAAAACCCACATGAGCTGCACGAGTCACCTCTACACGCACAGAAAATTGGTGTCTGGTGTGCCATGTCACGTAGTCGCATCTTCATAACATTCTTCCAATACATAGTGAACAGTGGCCGGTACATAATGATGGTGAAAGAATTTGTCAACACCTTGCCGGCAGAGAGGTTGCAGAACACGTGGTTTCAACAGGACAATGCCACAGCCCATACAGCCAGAAACACCATGGCTTACTTGGAAACGTGTTTTCCAGGACGATTGATCTCTCGTGGGTTGTGGCCAGCGCGATCTCCGGATTTATCGCCTCCCGACTTTTTCTTGTGGGGTTACCTGAAAGATGCCGCATATGTCACTCACCCGCACAGTATTCCAGAATTGCAGGCGATGATTCAGAAGTGTGTTGATGCAATTTCACAGGAAACGTTGCAAAGGGTCTTTAAGAACATGAATCGCCGTATCCACTTGTGTGAAGCACAGAACGGTGCCCACTTCCAGCACTTGCTCTGAAATAAATCGTTTTCCCATGGGTTGCGTTACTTTTTGATCACCCTGTATATATATATATATATATATATATATATATATATATATATATATACACACAGCGTGTCCCAAAGAAATGTATACCCACTTTGTTCGATAATACCAGCTATGAGGATAATAAATATATTACTTTTTATGTTTTTCAATAAAGAATTTTCTCCTGAATCTAAATATGTAATTATTTTTATTAAAAATTGAAGAACAAAAAAGTTACAGATGTTTAAATTAGAATTATTATTTTCGAGACTTCATGTGCGATATTTTCTAATTTTTTTTTTTATGGCCTGGTCTGCCTTTTAACCGACTGTTTTGAGATACTTATGTTTAGTGCCTAGCTTAGCCTAGCCATTTCGTTGAGTTCTAATTAGGCAAGACTACAGTTTTGCTCTAACCTTATCTAACATCTTATAACTCTGCGACGTTTGTTCTTTTCTACTGTAAGTGAGAATTGCCCTTAAAAATGGCCAACTTAAGACTAACATTCGACCAACGTAAGTTTGTATTAAAGTGGTACTTGAAATCAGAAAACATAAAAAGTCCAAAGACAGTGGAGACGGGAATTTGAAACGGAACCACCAACGCGGATTACAATTGCACGTATACGAGATAAGTTTGAAACCGACGGCACTGTGCAAAACTTACAAAAACAACGTTCTGGAAGACGTCGAACATCTTGGATAAAGTGTCATTTAACCATGGAATTTGTAAAATTTTGAATTAACTAATAATTACAACATTTATGCTTCAATATCAACACTAAACATAAGTATCTCAAAACAGTCGGTTAAAATATTAGAAAATATCGCACATGAAGTCTCGAAAATAATAATTATAATTTAAACATCTGTAACTTTTGTGTTTTTCAATTTTTAATAAAAATTACATATTTAGATTCAGGAGAAAATTCTTTATTAAAAAACATATAAAAAGCAAAGCTGGACACAAACCGTTAATCCGTTAATCGTTAATTAACGAAGTTAACTTTTTCGTTAACGATTTAACTTTTAAGTTAACTTTGAAAATCATTATCGGACTAATTAACTTCCGTTACATTTAAATTCCGTTAACTCAAGTCCGTTAACCCCAAAAATTCGTAAATAAACGTTTAAAAGTTTCTATTATTTTCAGTGCTGAGCAGGTGCCCAATTAATCCGCCACTGTTAATAGTGATGAACGAATTTCCATTTCCGCAGTGCAAAATCAGGCGATATATTTGTTTCCGTCGCCACAATTTGTGTCTTAACAAATATGGTAGTTATTTATGGCATTGGTTTGAGAAAAACATGGTCGACTGTAAAATCAGGCGGAAAGATTTGCCATTCGAGTTGAATGTTTCAACTTCTTTCAAGAAATATCACGAGCATTTTAAGGCACTTTCAATAATATATATGTAACAATTACAACAAATAACTACATTCGTTTCATTTGCAGTCTTGTCTCTTGCGCAACATGTTTGTGCTAGTGAATATTTAAAAATAATCGTTGTCAAGTAAGTCGTCATGTATATTTATAATATGTCTGTGAGTACCTTATTAGTAGTCTCCTTGATACATTTCAAGAACCATAAAACTGATCAGGTAAGATTTCAATTCTCATGTCACTTTGATGACATAAATTAAGTCAATTGATGTCTTACAATGGGAGCGTTTTCACCTCATCTGGTTGGACAAGTATGACAACACCAAGGTCGCCAGGGTGAGGAAAAGCATGGAGGGTACAGTCGAGGAGGCCATGAAGCAGCAGTCCAACGAAGTGGGCAGCAACAGTGGAGGCAGCAACAACGAGGAGGAGGATGACTTCTTCAGTGCTGTCATCCAGACAAAAGAGCAGCAGAAGCCACAGGTCACTCAAGGGCAAGGCCCAGAACTTGGTCAAGACCTGGCTGGAGACCAACTCCAAGGACTTGCTGACAGATGCTGCCTTCTTGGGTGAGCAAGTGTTGGTGGACTTGTTCATCAAGTTCAACACAGCCATCCCCTCCAGTGCTGCAGTGGAGCGTTTGTTCTCTATGGGCAAGGACATCCTGAGGGCCAAGAGATCATCCCTGTCTGATGAAAACTTTGATATGCTAATTTTCATGAAGGGCAACATGCATCTCATGGACAAAATGGAGAACGAGAAGAAGAGGGAAAATTAAATTATATATATATTGTGTTTTTCATTTTTTTTATAATAAAAGTTAACGTTAACGGTTTATCGGTAACTTCCGTTACATGTTTAACGGTTAACGAAGTTAACTTTTTGGTTAACGGTGCCCACCACTGATAAAAAGTAATATATTTATTATCCTCATAGCTGGTATTATCGAACAAAGTGGGTATACATTTCTTTGGGACACGCTGTATACGCACGCACTCACGCACGCACGCACGCACACACACACGCACGCGTTCTCTTAACTCGTAGAAATTTTGGGTTGTCGGAAACCTATTTTAATTATGGTAATTGACAGTGCTGGGCAGCGCAAACGAAAATTCACTTGCGCAAGCGCAAATTCGCAAACTTCTCGAAACTTGCGCTTACGCAAACTATTTATATATACAGGGTTTTCCAAAAAAAAAAATATAGCTGCGGTTTTTTTGGGACACCCTGTATAAAATTAAATTTATAGTAAATCAAATCAAATCAAGACTTTATTAACACACACACGATCCATAGATATATCAATAAAGAATAGATACAAAATTACAATGTTAAATAATAAATAATAAAAAAAAAAAAGAAATTACAATATTACCAAAAAAAACACTTCAAAGCTCCTCAGAGTCCTCCTCCAACTCCATCGTGAGCAGGTCCATGTTGCCCTTCAGGAACACAAACCTCTCAAAGTTCTCAGAGGTCAGGCTGGACCTCTTGGGCTTCATGATGTCAGACGGGTCACTCAGACCCCTGGGAGAACACCCTCTCCACAGCTGCAGAGCTGGGGATGGCCGTGTTGTACTTCAGAAAGACCTCAACCCAGGCGGCGCGGTACAGGGCGGGGAACATCCCCTGCTCCAGCTCCTTGCTGGTCTTCTCCTTTTCAGAGCACCAAGCATGTAGCTCCTTCCCCACCTTGGTGGAGAGGCGGTTGCGGGTGGCGCTCTCCATTGGGGTCCTCAACTCCTCGAAACAACACAAAAATTACTAATTTACTTAAAAGTTGAATTACTTTCTAAGTTTCTTAGATAAGTGAAAAATATTTTAATTAATATTTATTTTATATTTCATATTTCTCTCATGTGGACATGACAATCCAAACCTACAGAGTTATGCAGTAAAATTTTTTAAAAATAATTTATTTGAAATTAAATATTTAATAATTTATAATCTACATATTCTAAATCTATCACCTTGAAAAAGTCATCCTCATCCTCCTCTTTACCATTGCTGCCCCCTGCCTGTGGTCTCTATGGCGGCCTGCTCCTTGACCTCATCCAACAGCTTAGACCTCACCATATCAAACTTGTTAGGGTTGAGGTGGCGGACCACTTTATGCTGGCCTGGCGCATTTTCTTGGAGCCAGAGTCCTTGGTGTCGCCAGAGAGGGACCGGCCGCGCTTGGACCCACCAGTGATGGCAGCGAGGAGGTCTTTGCTCTGGTTGGGGTGAACCTTGAAAAAAAAATTATATTGTAATGACAGTGATATACAACAGAAGTGTTTGAATTGAGACAAAGTATAATTTATTATTTAATATTTAATTATTTTAATAAATAATAATTTCTAAAGTTAACTACTTATCAAGTTTTTTTAAAATTTTAAATTTATAAATAAACTTAAACTCACATGCTGGTAGTGGCTCTTGAGGGTGTACATGCTGATGGTGTTGAAGCTGACCTTGGCCTTGCACCTCTTACAGATGATGCTGCCCCTGTTGACCACCCTGCCCCTCTCAACCACCCTCTTCTTGCTGGTCAAAGGTCCAAAGAAGGTGTCCAGGTGGGGCCAAGGGGTTGTTGAGTCCTCTTCCTCCTGGTGAGGCTCTGAGCCATGGCAGGTCACGCTGCCGTCCGGGCTGGGGGCAGAGGTGGGGCTGGACAGAGACTGGTGTCTGAGGCTGTCCATGGTTCATAGTTATAGACAGTAGTTATGACTTATGAAGTTTCTAGAAGTTACTAGAGTAGTTAGTAGTTTGAACTCTGAAATAAAATTAAAATCAACTAATCAAACAAACGTGTTTCACTAGCGTTGTTGGTATACTGAGTGCTCACTGCTGTCTGGCGGCGCCACCTGTCTGGCAGTCACGTGTTTATGAGCTAAATCCACTATTTTTAATATTTGTTTTTTTTTCACGTTTGCGCACAAGTTTGTGTTTGCGCAAGTTTGCGCAAGAAGTTGCGCAAATTGACGCAAATGCGCAACCGAAATCACACTTGCGCAATTTGCGTTTTGCGCAAGTGTTTGCGCAAGTGCCCAGCACTGCTAATTGACACTCGCGTATGTTGGTAGTCTCAAAATTGGTGGTAAGCCATTAATTATGCCTTTCAAACTAAAAAGAATTCTGTTTTAGGACTTAAGAGTAAAGAAACTTACAGTAACGAGTTATACATAAATTATATGCGCGGGTCGATCTTGCGCAGTTGTTTGAAAACGCCTAAAGTACGAGTAAGTAGATTTTTATGTACGTTTATGTTAAATTTACTTAAAAATGTGTATGTAATCGGCCGATGCTCTTTAATCTGCAATTTTCATGAATCGTTACATCCCAAATCGGCCTATATAAACCAAGCGCGAAGTAAGTGCGCGTAATTTATTAAACTTCACTTTTAAATTTTTTTTTATGAAGATAAAAGAAATTCTTAACGATAAAAGTCGACTAGAATGAATTGTTTCGCGAATACAGTGTGACGAATATGTTCGTCAGTGCGAAATGTCCTCGTGCAAACCGATTGTTTTATTCTACTCCCGATGCATTTCTCCCTACAAACATTCTAAGTACTCGTGAGACTACCGAGATTATAATAATTGCATTACGCTTTCTATTTGGAATTACCTACTATTGGCTAATTTTTAAAGTACTTTCAGGTATTAGCCGTAATCTTCAGTAATCTTCAAGATGGAAGAAGAACCGAAAGGTCGTGCCAGAGGCAGAGCGAGAGGGAGAGCCAGGGGCACCACCACCATCTTGGCCCCTCCAGGTCCATTGCCTCAAGGGACGCAAGCAATGGCAGCTGCTGTTCAGCCAAACCAAGTGAGTGTTGAACTAAAGCTCCTGAATTTTCGATGTTTGAAGACTTGATTTGGTTAATTCGTGTTTAATTAAACAAAAGAAGTTTGTTTTTATGCAGGAAGAAAGGGACAAAGGCGAATGCCCGCAAAAACCATCCCCAATAGAGGAAAAAGAGCCAAAATAAAGATCCAAGGTTTTTGAGATGCTTGGACACTGCGTTTGAAAGATTGGAGATCATAAACGAGGCTACGAGGGTAAAGATGGATTGAGGAAGATTATTGGACAGTTGATCGATTGAGTAGATGAAAGATTGAGAATACCAATTAACCCTTGCGTTAGAGAGTTGGACAGAAAAGGAAAATGTGTCCAAAGTCTGGTACTGCCTGCTGTCCTTAAAGGAGGAGGAATGCCCGTTATAATAACGATAGTAAAGAGAGAGAGAGAGGCAACATTGCGGCGAAGAGAGATTGAAGACAGTAAGTTGGAGACGGGGAACAGATGAGACGAAAAGCCTTTGATTCCACCCAGTCAAGTAGAGCTGTGTGGGATGAGCCACCCTACACATGAGAAGCGTACTCCATACAGAGGTGGACAAAGACCCCCGTACAGAGACAACAACTGAGTGGGTGTGAAGAAACTGCGAAGCCGGTACAGCACACCTAACCTCTTAGAAACTTTTAGAAAGAGTATACGTGATTTTTCCAGGAAAGATCACGAGAAAAGGAAACGCCAAGAATGTTAAGAGAAGAGGAAGGATTGAGTTGTGTATTGTTGAAGGTAAGGGGATAGTCATGTGTATAATTGTGACTAGTAGACAGATGAAGGAACTGAGTTTTTGAGGCATTGAAAGTCACAAGGTATTTTCTGCCCTCAATCAGAGATAGCAGAAAAATCGGAGGTCAGGTGCGTCATAGCCGTTCTACGCGAATCATGGAGTGACTGTTGAGAGGGACACTGTGAAGTGGGTGGAGAAGTGAAGAGTGGAATCATCGGCATAGGAGTGCATAGGACAAGAAGTGCGACTTAATAGATCATTAATAAATAAAAGGAAAAGAATGGGTAACAGGACAGAACCATGAGGAACACTACTGTTGATAGCTTTAGGAGAAGAACAGTGGCCATCTACAACCGCAGCTATACATCGGCCAGGAAGGAAATTAGAGATGAAGGAACGGATGATCAGTGAAAGCCTTTATAGCTTTATAAGGCTAACTAACAAAAATATAACGACCTAACCTAACCAATCGTTAGGTTAGCTGTACGCCCTTGACGATTGGTTAGGTTAGGTCGTTATATTTTCGTTAGTTAGCCTTATAAAGCTAACTAAAGAAGGCTGGGGGTGGCTTTCTTTCATCGATCCAGAGCAGATAGAAGGATAGGAACCGAAGGAGACCAATTTGGAAATTAAAGATTTGTGCCAGACTCATACTCTTTTGATATGTCTAGCGCAGTAGTAAAGGTTTCAGCGAAATCCCAAAAGTAGGATGACCAAGAGTGAGAGAGATACGCAAGAAGATCGCCAGTAGAGCCTCCCTCGCGGAACCCATATTGACAATCTGAAATAAGATTGCGAGAAGAGGTGTTTAAGAATCTTTCTTTTAAGGATGGATTAAAAAACTTTAGAAAGGCAAGAATCAAAGCAATTGGACGATAGTTGGAGAGTTAGAGCGTTCGCCCTTCTTTGAGACATGCTGAATGAAAGTGAACTTTCAGCAGGAAGGAAAAGTACCAGATGAAAGACAAAGCCGAAAGAGTTTATGTAGCTAGGGTGTAAACACAGAAGCAGAGTTCTTGGGAACAGCAGGACCGTACGCCTTCCTAGAGTTGAGCCGGGATGGGGCAGAGAAAATGTGTACAGGTGTTGCCTGTATGACGTAGGACCTGAATTGCAGAATAAAGTTAGTAATAACCCGTACCTCGTCTAATATTTATAAAGTTAATTTCTTTCTCTCCCAAATTTCTTGTTTTACACAAATGAAATATACGAAACCATTCTTGAGATTTAAATACATGCAACCTTTTTATTTTCCGAATGATGATCTTTAAATTAAATCTGATTCCTTCGATCAGCCACCATCGCGCGCGCACTACAGAGGCGCCGAACGTCCTGGAGGGCTTCAGAGCAGGCAGGTCGGTTCGGTTGAAGCGCTCTCTACCGGTATGGCAGGCATGAAGGTTGGAGACAGCTCCACTTCTGGTAAGGAGGCGTTATCGACCCTTTTATAAAATTATTTACTTCACTAATGATGATTCTCATCAGACAAGAAGTTTGTTTCTGATGTTGATGTAGTGTTGCGAAGCACGATTCAGTAACATGGTTCATAATTGTGTGTTCATGTCGATACCACTTCACTCGTTTTGCAAAACCGTTATATGACAATCATTTTACATTAAAACAGGTGGTCGGCATTTGTTTAATTGGGAAGGAAAGGATAATGTGTGATGAGTAATAGTAATGGTTGACTTGTATGAAAATTTAATTTCAGGCAATGGAAATGGAAACAATAATAATAATAATGGAGCCCCTGCGGGCAGAGGTGTCATGAGGGGTAAGAGAGAGCTCCCTCAAATTGTATGGACTAAACCTGAAACTGTGTCGAATAAAGCGGGTAAGCTTTTGTCACTCTTAATCGTTCATTTTCATTCTGATTATAAGTCCTCATTTTGCACTATTGAAGTAGTTTGTCATTTATTTTCCGATTCTGGAATTACAATGTTACACTGTTTAATGTTGATAATTTTTGGTCAATAGGAATGTGTGGAACGGCGATTCGTTTGGTGGCAAACTACTTTGGTTTGCAGAAGAAACGGGACTGGCTCCTTTGCCTCTATCACGTGGATTTTAAGTAGGTTCTTGGTATCTTTTCTTGAGAATAAATGTCTTTAGAAGTCGTTTGAACACCTACTACAAGAAGTTCTATCCCTAATTGCAGCCCTCCGAATGAAGACCGCACGGCAGAGAGGAAGAAGCTGTTGAGGCAACACCAGCAGTTTTTAGGCGACGGTTACCTCTTTGATGGAATGCAGCTGTATCTGAGCAGAAAGTTGGGGAATGAGGTGACGAATCTGTCCTCGAAGAAAGAAGACACGGGGGAACCGTTCCAGATCAAAATTCGATTTATCAAAGAGCTGGGACCCTTCGACGTACAATTCACGCAGGTTCTGAACATTTTGCTGAAGAGATGCCAGGATCATTTGGGCCTCAAACTGCTGGGGAGGAACTATTATAATCCTAAAGCAGAAAAAAGGGAAGAACGGTACAGGTGAGCGAGTTTAGCTTTTCGAATTAGGATCATTTGTTTCAAAATAGTGAAAAATGCTCTGTATGAATTGGTCCCCAATTAACCCACCCCTAATATCTCCAGTCTAACTATAGAGTAGATTAAGTCTAGCCTTGTAGGGGTCAGCCTAGAGATTCCGGAAATGGTCCAGAGCGGGCAGATAAATTGAGGTCCACAGTAGGATTCCTCACCAAATTAGGTTAGGGCAATCTACCTTCACCTTTAAGCTATGAGTTGATGCTAGGTCTTAGGCCACAATGTAGGCCTAATTTGTCTGACCCAGCTTAATTTACGGCGTTTACTTCTAACTGGGTTAAAAACACAATTAGTCACTTACCGCTCGTTATTAGAGTCCCTTTTCCCCTTTTGCTTAATTGTTGAGAGCGTACTTGCTGGTGGGGATCTTTTTCCGTTGTTTGTTCTTCTCCCTTCTCTCATTCCGTCTTGTCGCCCCGTTCCTCGTTTTCGTTCCCCCTTGTCCTTCTTTTCGCGGGACTTTTTCCACCAGCGTCGTCTTGGTCTTTTTTCAGTTGGTTGATCGGTAATGTATATCTATTACCGAGCACGCTCTTGTCACACAGTATATAAATACTAGTGTGGAGAATAACTCTGGTGAGCAACCAATTGGTTTCATCCACCCAGTTATTGACATAAAAGGCATTTAATAATTGTTAGATTAACTACCTACCTACTCAGTGAACCATTTTCGTTATCTCCCAACTACCCACACATCAGTTTTCCAATATATAGTGAAAAACATAATCTCCTTTTTCTCTGTCAGAATAACCATTTGGCCAGGGTTCTCGACGAGTATCAGACAGTTTGAGAACGCCATCCTGCTCAACGTTGACGTTACGCACAAGTTTTTACGTAAGGAAAATGTTCGTGATGCCTTAGCGAAGATAATGAGTACAGTAAGTACAGTAGTTTTCACTACCGTATAAGCGTTTCAGGAGTGAGCGAGTTTAACTGTAGTCACTTTGGAATGGTAATATTATTAGGAAAATTAGATCTTAAAATTGGATGTACTTTTTTTTTTTTTTTTTTTTTTTTTTTGCATACGGCTGTCCACAGGGGCGACAGTTGTTCGGCCATTTTTTTAACATTTCGATCCATTCGTACACGCTCCACTGTGGCAAAACGTGATCACCATACTGTACAGATAATCTTCTGTGAATTTCAGCACCTTTTACGGCTTCAACCCCACAAAACGAACGACAGCACGCTGCTCTTCTTTGGTGTAAGTCGAAAGTGGTGTGGCCATGTTTACAGCGCGATTACAACTGAACTGAGTGTCAATGTCTTAATCCCACGAAGCAGCGATCTGTACGCTCAGTGACTGCAGCAACGGTCAGCAGTGTGACAATTCTAGAAAAAAAGACAGACACAAATTGCGAATACTTTGTGACTTGCCTTCGTATGTGTACGACAAGTGGAAGTTACAGTGTGGCAGAGATAAATTAGACACGACTGTCAGTAACGTATACATAATACACATCATTGTACTCCCGCCAAAAAATTTAATGGCAAATTGCAAATTTTTTTTTTAAATTCATGGTACTTAAAGGTCAAAAGGTCAACTTTTGATTTTAATACAGGACAACGTTTTTTATGTATGATCGGATTTCAATGAAATGCACATATCTAGAATTCTCTTGTCCCTGATTTTAAAAATGTATACTTTTGTATATCTACTAGTCAAAGTAGCAGAGTTATTGACTCTCAAAAAGGTCAAGGTCACTTGTTAACCTTAAAATGACCTTGCCCGTAACTTTTGACCAATGAGTCAGGTTGAGCTGAAACTCGAACAATTGTTTTTGGCCTAAAACAAACCTCCGTACCATGTTTCGGCCAAATCGAAAGCGGTAGGGTACCAAATTGTGTTAGTGACTGCCCCAGGTACACTTGGTATAATGTAATTATTAATTTATCGGTATGTATTCTTGACTGTTTGCAGTATGATTTTTTTTTTCCCTAAACAATTTTGTTAACCGACCGAATATTGATACTATTTGTCCGTTAGGTTTTACGCAGTCTTAAACGTTTATGTAGTGAAGTGTTCAGTATTTTATGGTACCACTTTAGTCTTTGCATTTTCTGATAGATTGACTTTTAAAAGTAATTTGCGTAGTAGCTTATGCTTTGGTAAAGAAGAAACTGGCAATTTTTTGCAGTTTTAAGCTTTTGTATTTGCTGAGCTCTCATCGGCTGTGGTCAGAAGTAAAGTCTATTAAATTATATAACGTTATAAAAGTATATTTTGATGTTGAAATATGATGGTAAAGTTTTTAGAAATTTGGTGGGTGTTGGGTTTGTACATTTTAGCTTTTCCTTTCTGCATTTGTGGATTAGACCTTTTAAATGCATTTCTTTGGACTTGTTTAGTTTCATTATTTTAATAAAATTTTGTCTGCGTGTTTTTATGAGTGGTAATCTTAATTTTCAAGAGCCTTCTGTATATGATACACCCTGTGTTTGCAGCATAGAAAATGGGACTCCTTGCTGGGAACTGTGGTGATGACGATGTACAACGAAAAAACTTATCGCATTGATGACATAGATTTTAAATGTACACCGATGTCCACCTTCGATTACAAGGGAGGAAAGATGACGTACATGGACTACTACCGGCAGGTATTAACCAAATCCTGTCTTTCATTTTCAGTGTACTAAAGTGAATGTATCCGTAAAAATAATGTTAGGGAAATCAGTTGACCTATTGCTGCTTCTGCAGAGGTACAGGATTGAGATCAGAGACCGAGCTCAGCCAATGCTGATGTCGAGGCCCAAGAAGAGAGACATCCGTAGAGGCATGGCGGGAAACATTTATCTCGTTCCCGAACTGTGTTCGATGACTGGGCTCACGGAGGACATGCGCAGCGATTTCAATATGATGAAGGACCTTGCACAGTACATGCGCATGAGTCCTGACTGCCGAGTGGCAGCTCTGAAGCAATTCAATCTCGACCTTTCTCGTAATGATAAGGTAAACTCCTCTTTTCTCTTACAGTAAGGTGTTCAGCGAACGAATACCGTCTGTGTTTATGAATGTTAACTTTCTGAAAAATAGAATTTTACCATTGAAGTGGCAAAATTAGGTGGTTTTAATCACAATGGATAACTTTTGTTCAGAAACCAGGCAAGATTTGTTTGATTCGATGTTTTACCGCAAGGAATACTCTCATAATTTGTTTAAAACTAAAATCAAAACAAATACTCTTCCATGCGAGAGTCTGTAGTTGAATAAACTTGTGGGAATTACTGTTCATTTGTTAAACGATGAGGAAGTAATTCGCAGCAGTCTGTCTCCCCGTTAACAATATTATAGATGATTTGATTTAAATAAATTTGACCCAACCCAAATGAAAGTAATTATTAAATTACGTATAGAAAACAAGAAGCTACCTGGACATATTGTCAGATAAATGACCTAAAACTAATAATTGTGATTATTTTGTTTTGTTTTCAGGTAAAGAAAGAGTTGAATCAGTGGGGGTTGAAAATGGAGCAGAATTTGGTTGAAGTTCAGGGGAGAATCCTCCCTGAAGAGCCCTTGACCCAGGGAGGAAGGGGCTTCAGCTATCAAAGGAAAACTGCAGACTGGTCCAGAGAGATGAGAAGTAAGCAACTTCGAAAATTTTTGATCTCCTATACCTTTTAATTATTTAATTTTTAATGATATTGTGGAAAACGATCCTTACTCGAATTTGTATATATTCCTTCTTTAGACTTAAGACTGAACACGCCGGTAGACTTGGTGAACTGGGCATGTGTATACCCAAGGAAGTTTATGAATGACGCCAAAGAGTTGGTGTCGACACTGCAACGCGTAGGACAGCCAATGGGCATGAATATCAGCGGCCCTGTCATGTGAGTTGAGTTTGGTTAAAAGTACTGTTCCTTCCTTAATCCGTCTGTTAATAGTCGTTGCAGGCAGTATACCTAACTCCCAACTAATTATTCCGCCCTCAGGATAGCCTTGAACGGAGACAGTCCTCAAGAGTACGTGAGTCAGCTGAATTCTTGCGCTGGAAAGCAAATGGTGCTTTTGCTCCTCCCTAACAACAGAGGAGATCGGTACGGTGCCATCAAGAAACACTTGTCAGTGAACATGGCCATTCCCAGTCAGGTAACGAGAGTGCGATTGTCCATCAGTTTAAACATCTTGTGTACATCGTGCAGTTATTTACATTTATCTCCTTTCGAAATATTTATTTACACCCTTCTTCCTGTGCTTTCATAAAGTGCGTTTTGACACGCACTTTGTTCAAGAAACAAAGACTGATGAGCGTCGGCACGAAAATTGCCATTCAGATGAACTGCAAGTTGGGTGGAGACGTTTGGAACCTCAGTATTCCTCTGAAGGTAATCACTGTTTCAGCCATGAAAAAAAATGGAAGGAATTGTCTAAAACTTTCAAAACCACGTGAAGCAATTATGAAAGAAATTTGATTATGCATTAACTTTATAACGAATTAGTGCGCGAATACGATAGTCATAGAGCGGCTGACGTTATTTATTTAGATTTTAAAAAGGCGTTCGATACAGTTCCGCATAGAAGATTAATTGCGAAGGTTAAAGCGCACGGTATACGCGGTCAGTTAGCTAACTGGTTAGAGCAGGGGTTCCCAAATTGTGTTCCGCGGAACACCAATTTGGGAACCCCTGGGTTAGAGGAATGGCTTCGTGCTAGGAGACAAAGGGTCGTTGTTAATGGTAGTGAATCGAGGTGGTTGGATGTAGGTAGCGGTGTCCCACAGGGTTCAGTGTTAGGCCCATCGCTATTCGTAATTTACATTAACGACATAGATGTAGGATTGACTAGTAACGTGTCAAAATTCGCGGACGATACTAAAATAGGTGGTAAGGTTTTTAACGAGGACGATAGAAATAGGCTCCAAGACGATCGTAAACGATGTAAATAGGATTATGGAGTGGACGGATAAGTGGCAGATGTAATTTAACGTAGACAAATGTAAAGTTTTGCGTATAGGTTCTCGTAACAATAACACGTACACGATGGATGATAGAGAGTTAGCGAGCGTTGACGAGGAAGTAGATTTAGGCGTACGCGTATCTAAGGATTTAAAAGTTATGAACCAGTGCCTGGAGTCTTGCGCAAAAGCTAATAGGATGTTAGGCTTCATAGCGCGTAGTTTCGAATTTAAATCGAAGGATATTATATTGCCCCTTTACAAGTCTCTAGTCAGGCCTCATTTAGAATAGGCCGTTCAGTTTTGGTGCCCGTATTTGCGTGAGGATATTGATAGGTTAGAAAGGATTCAGCGTCGTGCCACGAAACTAATTCCGTCATTGCGCAACAAGCCTTATGAAGATAGGATAAAAGAGTTAGACTTGCATTCACTCAAAACTAGGAGATTAAGGCGGGAGCTTATTGAAGTTTTCAAAATCGTTAATAACATCGATAACGTAAATTTTGACTAACTGTTCACTTTCGATAATAGCAATACTCGTAATAACAGATTTAAGTTGCGTGGCAGACGTTTCATTATTACTAATATCGCGAAAAACTTCTTTAGGTTTAAAGTAATTGATAAATGGAATAATCTTCCCGCGCCCGTCGTGAACTTACCAGTGTTAATGTGTTTAAAAAAACCGCCTAGATAGGCATTTTAAAAATATTAACGTTGTTTAAAATAAAAAACAATTGGCAACAGGAGCTCTGAGGGTCGTAATCGGGGATGATCTGTTGGTCTAATGCCAGCATGTGATATGCCAGAAAAAAAAAAAAAGTAACACGAACTTAGTTGTAGCTTGTTGAGTAAATTAACCTACTTCTTGTTATTCTTTATACTTTTTTTTTTCCTTCTCTCCTTAATTGCATGTCTGTAGTTTGCATGGTATGATAGTGTTTGAGTTAAGAATGTCTTGTAATGCGTTCTTAAAAATTTTACTTTTCATCTTTCACGCTTTTCCAGCCTAGTGGGCTGCATCCTCTACCTCCCTATGGAGTAGAGGATCGGTCTGCACCAGCTGGAAGAATGTGTTGCTTTGAGTTAAGAATGTATTGCATGGTTTGTAAGCGTTCTTATTTTACTTCTTAATATTTTTCCGGCAGAGTTGGCTCTCATCCCTATGGAGTAGAGGACCATTCTGCAATCTTTCCTATTCTCTCTGACTATTTTTCTGACTTGTCGGCACTGGCCGGCGGATGATGATGGCGAGTCTTTTTCCTCTCTTTCTGAATGAATGTTAACCCACGAGTGATAGGTGTTGCTACTTACTTTTAACCCCTTACTCTCTTCTCTTAACCCCCTACTCTTTCCTTTCTCTCGGGCTAACCTTAGAGTGGATCTTAGGGTCTTTGTTAGCCTTAGCTTCTGTAGAACCCAGTAGTTTCGAGTTGTATATTCTTAAACGTCCTACGTCGTGACTACCTTCTAATATGGTTTTCCGTTGGGTTTGCTCATTAATAGCATGGGTGGCCGTCCTCTGCATTTAGAGATTCGGATCTCGCATAAGGCTGTAGGTTCACTCCTTCACATGACCTTTGCTGTTGAGGTGGTGAAACAACCGTGTACTTTGTTTTTTAATCCTGACAGAGCTGCATGGTGATAGGGTATGACGCGTACCACGACTCCCTGAAGAAGAGCGATTCGTATGGGGCCATAGTATCTTCCCTGAACCAGACTTGGACCAGGTATTATGGCCAAGTGGCCAAACACACAAACCGGGAAGAACTAACGGACAATTTCAGTGCTGCAGTGAAAAGTTAGTTCTGTAACCATTTTCTCTTCCGTTTATATTAGATTGAGCTGATTTACGTGCAAGATGTAATTAGTGTTTATTGATAGTCATGAATCTGATGGTTTGTCAAAACGTTTAGAAATTTGATTTGTCCGCAAACGATTTCTTACTGTTTAAGCATTTTCATTTTAACTCATCTGAGCACTCAGTCGTTCCTTATAAAGAACTTTTTGCTTCTTCACGTAAATGTTTCGTTCGCTACTTAACTAGATACATATTAACCATCTAAAAATACTTAAAGTATAGTTAACGTTGGGGAATGTTAGGGCAGTATAGCGAGTACCTCATTTACCCGTCGATCAATTCGCAGGAGCTCTAGAGGCGTACATGGAGGAGAACAAGTGCCTCCCTTCGATGGTGATCGTGTTCAGGGACGGTGTAGGTGAGGGACAAATAGGGTATGTTCTAGAACACGAAGTTTCCACTATTCTGGAAGGTTTCAAACGTGTATGCGGAAGGGAGCAGCCGAAGTTTGCTTTCGTCATAGTCTCGAAGCGAATTAACACGAGGCTCTTCGCCACCGATGACCAGAGAAGGGTCGACAATCCCCCCCCAGGCACCGTTGTCGACAGTGTGATAACTTTGCCAGAGAGGTAATGTTCTAAGTCTGGCTTTAACATTTATTTCAGTACGTTTGTTACATATTTCTCAAATTCGGGTTGCGACGAATATCGTATCTCATTTTATCTTCAAAAGTTGTAACAAGTTCTGTATTTTCCAATAATTGGGAAGAATCGTCAGTAATAATGAATAATTGGTAAAAAAATGGGACACACACACACGTACGTACGTACGTACGTTTAATCATTAATTTTTTCCAAAGTATTCCGATTAGTGTCTTAAATATATTGCTTGCATATTGAATACTCGGATTGCATATAAGGAAAATAAGCATATTATAACTGAATGCGTAAAAAAAAATTTAAGCGCAATAACCACACTGAAATAGAATGAAGAATGGGGAAACTTGGAACTGGCCCAACCAATCACGCCATCCAGAAACAAACAAGCTGACACACCTCGGTAAATTAATTTTTCGGATATATCGTGTTTTTATGTAAACATTTCGCCTGATCCATTATCATTTCTAGACCGTTTGTTTTCACAGATACGACTTCTACCTTGTTTCACAAAGTGTGAATCAAGGAACGGTTTCCCCGACTTCTTTCAATGTCATAAAAGACTTGACGGGTCTTAAGCCGGACCACATGCAGCGCATCGCCTACAAACTGACTCACTTGTATTACAACTGGCAGGTAACTTTTGCAGTAAAATCGCTTAACGTAGCACCTCCTAATTGTAAAACTTGTAAGCGAGAATTTAAATACTTGGCTAAATTAAACTTGATCTTTCTCTGCAGGGGACTGTGAGAGTTCCTGCCCCTTGCCTCTACGCCCACAAATTGGCTTTCATCACTGGCACAGCCATTCATAGTCTTCCCCACAGGAACTTGGCAAACAAACTTTGGTGAGTAACAGTGGCAAGATTTTTATCGATTGAGATGCATCCGTTGCTTAGAGAAGCCATTGATGCATTTACTCCTTTCAAAATATCCTGATCCTGATCTGATCCTGATCCTGATCCTGGGTATTATTAGACCTTCGTAAAAGGTGTTATATTTTAGTCGTGCAGCATTTGTTGGAATACATAAAATTGCTTAAATTCACCAAGATTTCGTTCCTGTTAAGTTATTTAAATTTACTTTGCCATAACTCTAACAGGAGGAGTGATGCTTCCTCCTTTTAAGCAGATTTTTATTGTCAAAATTTTTTTCTTTTCTCGCTTGTGGTTTTAAATATAAAACTTTATACTTTTCAGGTACTTATAAACTGACGATCTCAACGTCGAAAGAGGTTCCGTATTTCGATAGGGAGTTTTTCAACTGTTACATATTTTAATATTTTAAGAAATATGTACAATATTTTTGAAAGTACAAATTTTTTTATTGGTATTTTAATTTTTTTATGCCTTCTTGCAGTGTTGCAAGTTCTCATTAAAAAAGTAAATAGTATTGAATTAAGGTAAATATTTAAATGTATTTGATGTTTAAAACATTAAAAATTTGTATTAAAGTTCTTGGACTTCCTTATCAGTGGTAGTCTGGACGAGTCGTTACGATTAATTGGAGTTATTATCTCGATTTCCATCGAGAGGCAGTTGACGCCGAATATAAAGAATGTTGTTTTAAAAATAATATGACGAAAATGTAGCGAAAGTAAGTGTTGCTAGCTGAAAACCGTAGCAGTACGAGGGGAAAGGCATTCCTCCGTAATGAACTCGATTGTTTATCGCCTCTTCAGCGTTCAGTGCTGGAAGCGAGATTATTTTATTCCGCAGTGTTAGGAAAGAGCGCCGATGTGCCGCACATTCAATGCGAAAATAGTCGTCATAACAGGACCGAGGGCTCCTCTCCGTCAAATACTCGTGGGTAAAGCTGGTGAGAGCAGTCTCCCACTCTCCAAACAAGAAAATAAGTTCAGAGGTGAACTGTGGCTTTAACCCCTCGTTTATGTTGGGGGGCTACACAATATTGTCAGACAGTACGAACAGCAACCCGGGTCGCTAGAAGAAAGTTCCTTATAACGAAGAGTGGTAATTTTTAGGGTTCGGGTGCGACAGACATTGCTGCCTGAACAGCATCCTTGTTGCTTGGTACTGCAACGGTAGTCAGTAGCCCGATACCCAGGCAAAATTGACTCTACGCTCACGAAACCGTTGAAAGTCTCTCTAAAATGTTTAGTTGGAGACTACAAAGTTCGAAGTGCGTTCGAGGATCCTCAAAAAAAACTGGAGGTCGTAAGAGTATTATGAAGTAAAGATACGAAGCCCCAATAAACTAGAAGGCTCCGCAGCAAAAGGATATGCTCGTGTACACGTGCGAGTAAATGTGAAAGTAACTATAGTCCGTTCATTATCAAAATGTAAAATAAGCCCCGCCCATTATTTTAGTGTTGGCTTAGGATTGGTCGGACCGACACCCATAAGATCTAAGTTTGGAGTCCATCTTGTTACGTCACGAGTGGAATCATTTCCCACGCCCGGATGGGCATACCTTAGTCAGACATGCCAACCCTATGCTAGAAGAAACCCAGGAATTAAAAAAAAAGAATTTTATTCGCACTTCAAATACAATATTGTAAGGGTATTTATTCATTTCTTGTATAATGCACCTTAAGCTTTCACCAATAAAGAATTATTGAATTGCGCTTCATAACATTTGTCCGTCTTCAGAGTGTCACTTTTTGGACCATGAGGTCTGATAATGTATTGATGCCCATATCATCTTATACACTTGAATTAAGTCACCTCTCAAAATTCTTCTTTCTGGTTTCATCATAACTAGTTCATTTTTTTCAATATCAGGAAATTGGGTGAAAAAACAGGTTTTTGACTGCTGCCAGGTGCGAACCTAGGAAGGATAGGAGAGTGGTCCGAAAAATGGCAAATGCCTTTTAACTTGGGTAAATGCAAAGTGATGCACATTGGCTACGCCAATCCCAAGTCGGACTACTCGATGTTGGGGAACAATATCGAAGCGACTGATTTGGAAAAGGACTTGGGTGTGCTAATTAGCAGCGACCTTAAGTTTACCAAACAGTGCGTAGAGGTGGAAAAGAAAACCCAGAAGCCGTTGGGTTATATCAGGAGGCAATTCCAGTTTCGGAACAAGGAGATTGTGCTCTCTCTTTAGAATTCCCTGGTTCGGCCGCACCTGGAGTATGCTGTACAGTTCTGGTCGCCCACCCTCAGGAAAGATATTGAGAGGCTGGAGCGAGTGCAGGCGAGGGCCACAAAGTTAATCCCTTCCGTTAGGCATATGGGCTACAATCGACGCTTACGCGCCCTGAACTTGTTTTCGCTGGAAACTCGGAGGCTGCGCGGTCATCTGATCGAGGTTTTGAAGCTCTTACGCGGGTTCAACGATGTCGACTTTAAAAGCATGTTTAGTTTAACCCTTTAAGGACTAGTCCGCAGCATATGCGGTCACTCTTGTTACCAGAACGTATAGGTTTTATTGTTATTCAAAACTAAATATTTTAGTAACTAGTCACTGAAATGAAACACATTTTGGGTTCCTTTCTCAACAACTATATGACATCTATATATAAACATGTAGAAACATTTATAGAAACGAGGCATTTGTAGTACAATTTATGTTATTATTTCTGGTGAACCTTAAGGTACCATCCGTCATTAAAGGGTTAAATGATTACACAACTCGCAACAATGGTTGGAAGTTGAATTTGAAACGGTTTAGGACTAGTGTGTGTGTGGGATTACTTTACGTATAAGATTTGTGACACGTGGAACAGGTTACCTTCAGAAGTTGTGAACAGTTCCTCTGTGGATCACTTCAAGAAAAGGTTAGACCAAATCTTGCACACTATTTGTGTGTGTAGAAAATTTTCCTTGGCACAGTTGCCATTGGTACCACCTCGGTATGAGCCGCAAGGCCTTTTGAGGTACTTCTTTTCCTCGTAATTCGCTCTCTCAATATATATATATATATATATAATATATTTTTTACGCATACACACGAGTATATATAAACTATTATTAAGGTAACATTAAAAGTTCATATTTGTTTTCATATAACACACGATGACTGATGAATCGCGAAAGGAACGAAATGTACAGTGCATGTGGTAGGTGGATTACCAAGAGGTACATACACAACGACAGGATAAGTAGTGTGATAAGTTTTAATCCCACAATGGAGAACTGGGACAATAAGGATTTCTTAAAAGCCAACCATTGGGACACCCTCAGACATGAGTGTGTGTACTTTTAAAGTATAGTATGTTTACTTTTAAAAAACTTCTCTTAAATATTTGAGAAGTCCATATTACTCGTTCATGAAAGATCATCCAAAGTATTTATATTCTGGAGCAAATCGCAGTTCGGTATCTGCCAGAGTGAAAGTTTTAGGGTGGGAGATCCTCGAAGTTTACTGAAAAAGAAATCTTATCTACCAACTTTTACACCGTTAAACTGTAACACGAGTGTTCAGCATAAAACAAAAATATATCCTTCGGTAGTGTTGCAGTTTTGTTAAGAGCAATAGCAAAACAAGTACTGATTAAAACACTTCGGTATCCCGATCGGAATTCCCGATTTGAACTTCAATTAAAAAATCTTGTAAATGAGAAAAAATGCGTTCAGATGTTATAGCGATCGGCAAATCGGATCCCACGTAAAGCTGTAGATCCGCTCCGTCACATTACCTTTGCCGTTACAAAGGAAGTTAAAAAATCCCAGATTATTATTGCCGACAGTCCCTACAAATACGCAAGGAATCATTTTCTTCACCTCCATGCAACTGGGTGCTCTTGGGAGATCTCGAGTCTTTCGTGGTCTTTTTGTTTCAAATCTTTTATTTTTCATTGCATTTTCTTCTGAAGCGGGGGAGGGAAGTGGCAAACTTTAATGAGAAATGAATACCTTAATTTAATTTCGTTTTAAAGCTAGTTTTATCCATTTATTAGGATTTATTGGCTGCCAAATTACTGAAAAAGAGTAACTGCCATTATTTGGTGTCCATTTAAATGAAAAAGGAAATCCAATTTATCATTTACTATTTGCATATGTATTACCAAGTACCTCATTTGTATCGTCATTATTATTATGGAGACCTTTACTATCCCCAAGTTTAGTATTGTTTTGTACCTACAACTGTAATTCTCACCAACACTTATTTGTATATGTTAATGAAAACCGAGCACCTCGAAAAATTTATTCCGTATCCTTAAATCTATACGTATAATCGAAAGTCTTATCAGGGTTTGTATTGATCGATTTCTTGGCAATGACCTGGTTTGTGTAGTGGATTTTCAGTTCAAATTCTTGAACTGTTAAAGATTATCGTAGCAGTTCATTGAAGACAACTGGAAAATGCGCAAAATGGCCTCCGCGACCAACCCTCCTCCACTAATATTTTGCCTCGCTAATTTCTCACGCCTAGGTTTTACCCAGTTGCGGACAACCCTTAAATTTGTAGGTACTCCTTCAAATTATATTTGAAACAAAGACCCCAACTTAAAGTATTATTTGTCCTGAGAAGGATTTCTTAGTGAACAAAATTTGTTAACTCAACTTTTACTTCCTAAATTACACTTACTCGCATGAATCAAATTTACAGACCTGCAAAGCCTCAACCCATGGCCGTACCAAGGCAGGGGCGAGCGGTGCGGCCGCCCAGGGGACCAATGTGTTGGTCTTAGAGCTGCCACGTAGAATGAAATTTGGATTTAATTAATTATGCATTATCAATCAATCTGTATATGTTCCGAATTTAATGGGGTGGGGGCACATAAGGAATACCTTGCATAGTGCGCCATCACAGGTTGGTGCGGCCCTGCCTCAACGTATTCTATCAACTGAATTATTATTCAAGACATTTCCCTTCCTCCGATTGGTCAGCCTTTGGAAGAAATGAAACCGTCCCCGATTGGAGAATTCATAATTTGTAACGTACTTTCCCATGAAAGTGACAAATATAACTAAACTCTAGCTCAAATACAATTTGTACACGATGCACTCGCTGTTTAAGCTTAAAATCACAAACTATTCCGAGTCTCACGAGAGTCTATTAATATACTGTACTTGCAAAGTATCTAGCATATTAAAAATAAAATTAAAAGAAACTGCTCCAAAAATTATAAAAAACGACCTAAAATACCACTTTTTAACCCTTATAACGTAAAGAACTTTGAAATGTAACTTTATTGCTGTAACCAAATACAATTCTTAAAGCAAGGGAAAATTTAAGTACAAAATTCACCGAAATGGTAACAACTTAACCATTTTAGCAAGCCTGATAAATAGCTAAAGATTTTCAATGTCATACAGTACAGGGAATTGTGTAACTAGGGATTCATGCGAGGTTTAGTGGTGATGGTTTCGTTAGTTTTAATAAAATTATCAACTTAACCTTACATGAAATCCCTAGTTACAAACTTACAGATATTCCCTGTAACATACATCCTTACGGAACAGTAACGGAATGACATCGACATCTGAAAATGTTTGTCACTTTGACAAGGACCTGTAGAATATATCTCACTGATGTGTATCCAAAATGTAAAGTTGAGAAATTCTGAATTGTACAATGAGGAACAACGTTTCATTCGATCCAAAGGCTGATCAGCAGATGAAGGAACATTTTTACACCTTAAATCCAATACTATTTCCTTAACATACATACGTACTTGGTTAACCGCCGTTATCACAGCGAAGCCAAGTTAAAGGCGAGACAAGAGCCGCGTCATGCAAAGAAATTCGAATATAGGAACACTGGGAAAAACTCTCCGTAAGAATAAACTGAAGATGCTCCGAAACCGGGTAGAGTGCAACCCCAGGAAGCACTGCAAACGAGAGCGAATAAAGAAGGCACAGAAGAAATGCACTCAATTGTCAATGGAACATGACAACGGGGGCAGGGCATGGTAGGATCGCCAGACATAAGGTGGCCATGGGTCAAATGAGTATGACAGATTCTCAAACGAGCCAAAACAACTTCCTTATGCCGAAACTAATAAGATGAATGACAAAGAACAGGCTTAAGACGGTGGAGTTTGTTCACACCGACGGCATCCCAGTCGCGCTGCCACAGCGACGGAATAGGGACAGAAGATCTTGGAGAAAGAAAGACCTACAAAGTCCACATGCAGAGGGAAGTAGGTCACCAAGACCCGTAGTACACACAAGGGACCGATTAGGAATGGGAGTCACCAACCTTGGGCAGGATTCGTAGGGAGACCACTCGGATTTGCAGGGGCGGGCCGCGGAGAAGAAAAGACCTCAAACGGCGGTGGCAGTGGTAAAAATTTGGAGCCAAGGGAGGACTCAACCCCACACTTAATACCCCTCCGACCAGCAGGCAGGTCCCCACAAGGCAGCAGCCCTGCAGACACCCACCCCAAGGAAAAAAGAATGCAACGTGGGGGCGTTCGAGCAAGGGAAGACCGAGGAGAAACGTGTTGAGACTGCCAAGACCGATGCTGTGGGAAGCAGAACTGCACCGAAGCGAGCGGAGAAGGAACTGGAGGAAGAGACGTAATAGTAACAGAGGCCCGAGAACAAGCATGAAGAATATCAGCGAACGCGACATGTTCCCGAACGAAACGAGCACGGACCCGAGCGTGAGCCACAGGGAGTAGTGCGCTCCATGGCCTTAAAAGCGATTTCAGTTTCAAACTTGTAAACGACACAGCAAGCCAAAGAATCAGAATGGGTATCACTACAATTGATACAAGGGGAGTTTGAGCAATGGACGCGGACGCGGATAGACCGGTGACAACGAGAGCCAGTATGCCCAAATGTCTGACAATTAAAACCGTAGGAGTGGGGGAGACAAGCATACCAGACATGAAAGCTGGCGGCGACAGCTGGTTAAAAGTTAAAAGCAAGCGCCGGGTGGGTTGGAGACAGCCATCGACGTGTTTCTTGAAACGATGCACAGAAGACCCCTTCCACTCCACAAAACAGAAGCGGAGGTCCTCCTTTGAAACATTTGAAAGATGAGGGGCATAAATAGTACTCCGGCAGGAATTCAGCCTCGGATCTAGGGTGCACGAAATCGGACAATCACCCAAGGCGGAAATCGCAGCCAGGGCAATATTCTGATCCAAAGAGGGAGATTTGATGAGAAAAACCCATGACAGAGCTGAGAAACGTCTTCGCGAGAAAAGGCCACAAGATTGCGAAGGACCGCAACACAATGGGAAAGCAGAGAACGAGAGGCAGTAGATTTAACAACGAAAAATACGACAGGAGCCGCCGATAGAGACGGAAATGTGGAGGCCACGGTGGTGTCCTGGAGGGCGGCAAGGAGTACGTACTGCAAAGGCCAGAATCCTGAGATAACCCCCGACACGAGGCATAAGGTTCCAGAGTAACAATGATGAACACAAGAGGACGGGAATCTACCACCGAAGTAGACGACACGAAGAGAGAGGACGGAGGCAATGTAACCCGAACAACAGTCTTGTTTTGGGAACTTTTTTGTTGCGGGTAGAACACACAATGGCTAATAAGGAAACGAGTTACACTCCTCAGGAAAAGGCGTAAATTGTTTTGCATGCTTCTGGCCTTCGCCAAAGTCAGACAGAGCTGAAGCATCAACATGTGCGAACAACAAGGACATCAATTTGGACATTTTTTTTCGTTCTAATGTAGTACTTTTTGTAAATTTAATTTAAAATAAATTTCCCCATGAAACCGGACTTATGGGACACCATAATATTATCCAGGTTGAGTCAAAAGTTTGGAAACAGGAACTATTCTTTTCAAATCAAATATTTATATATGTATATTTGCATTGAAAAGCGTAGTTCCTGCGTTTCCATACTTTTGACTCACCCTGTATATATATAAACGCGCGTGCGTGAAGTAAACTATAGCAACAAAGTACACACAGTACAACACTACAATCATACTAAATGCTACTTTTCTAAAACACGTAAATTAGCCTGCAAAACATTAGTTAAACTCGTTATTAGTAACTACTAGTATCCCCAAAACTTTATTTTCTGTGAATTTTTGTCTATTTGTTTACCTTCACACCACTAGATAGCAGCAGGTTAAAGTTAATCATGTTGTTCAGAGTAGGATTCACACCTTTAGTCATATCCATATATTATTTATACAGGAAATGGAATTCAAATATTAATTTATTTAGAGTTTAATTAACGTTTTTATCTTCAAATGCATCATATACAAAATAAATATTTTTAGCTCACACTTTTAAACTGACAATACCAGCAGTAAAATTTTAGAAATAGTCCTAACCCGAAATACACCAAATTTTTAACATTATTAACCCAATATTTTTGGGGGAGAGGTTTTCTGGGTTGGATGTTTTATTGCCAACCCTAACCAACACCGACATAGAAATTTTATGCTAATCAACTTTTAAAAGGTATACAACCAAATACATTTCTTAAAGCAATGGAAAACTTAAATATAAAAAAAAATCATTGAAATACATAACTTAAACAACTTATTTTGCTGAAAATATTATAGGTATCCGTGTCAAGATTTTCACAGTAACATTAACACATTAGTGCCGAGCGTCACTTTAATCATTTTGTTCTGGCTAAAGCCAGACGATTTTATTCAGTCTCGGGAAAGACCTCTCGGGACTAATGGGTTACTCATCTGATGTGTAGTCCCAGGAGAAATTTCTTTCCCAAAATAAATACTTCATATCGCGGTATGGCGTAAAGTCTTCATAATCACTCGAATAACCTAATCTTAACCCATCAAAACTTATCGATAAAATGTTATTGACGAAACAGTATTGGATTTGAAGTGCAAAAATATTTTACTACTACTACTACTATACTGGTCGGGAATGGAAGGAAACGGACCCTAAAATAAGAGAAGGAAAATTTGCAAGACCATCAGCGACCTGGAAAGAAAGGAAAACTACCGCCAAACACGTGAAGCGATATCCAACTGCAGCACGAGAATGTCCATTCATGAATGCGGTCGAGATAGCTGCAAATCCAAGTTTGGGAGTTAATCCACGGAATTTTTTGTAGGGTTAAGTTATGACTGCGTGTATTTGAAACGTTACCAATCTGTACCAGTCGTCCCTGAAGGGTTAACAGGGAATACCTTACCAATCATCAATTAAAAAGGTTGGCAGACTACCAAAAGAAAAGTCATTTGCAGAAATAGCAGTTTTGGAATAGTAATTTTCACGAACTAAAAAATCTTTCCGTTGAGGAGTCACCAATGTTTCAAATGTTGGAGGATAACACATGTTTCAACAAGAATGTAGTGGAAGCAGGAAATAGTAGCATCACAGAGAATATCTTGGGATGGATGTGTGGATATGGCGACAGTGAAATGACAAAAGGAAGATTCAATGCGGATTAGTATCTTGAATTATTTGAGGTAGTGATTCTTTCCAGATCAAATTTTTTTCCATGTAGCGATATAATATCTCCTGTCCATACATCCAAAAGGATACGACAGTTTTTTGAGAAGCATCCTCTTATTGAGGCTCTCGAGTGAATCCGCCAAAGTTTGTGATCTGGAATAACCGTAAATAAATGGGAATACGACAAGAACTAGCAACGATCTTTATTGATACGATGCTGAAGTCTGTGAAACATTTCGCAGACCCCCAATGATTAGCAGGACAAGAAAATTAGGAGGTCCGGTGCTAGTGTCTCCGAGCAACTGATACAATGAGCAAACCAACGAAACCAATACATTAACGTGATAATCACTCGTTTTTATCAGTCATTACCCTGCGCAAAAATTTCTCCTTTTGAATTTTTGCATCGCAATTAACAAATCCAATCTTGCACAGGACGATGGAACAAATTATTTCAGTTTAAAGTGATTTAAGAGTGAGGAGGGATTCTTATCCTTCAAACGACAAAACTAAAATAGAATTTTGCCTCAAAAGATTTTATTCAAATTTTAACGTCTACGAAACATCTAATAGTTGTCTGTCAATGTAGGCTACGAAAAGTTTGACGTCTCGAGAATTTGTCCCGTTTTGTATTGTCAAAAAAAGTTCTACCACTCCAAGAATACTGTTTTGCTTCCGTTATCAAATGAAAAGAAGAGTGTAATGCCTAAATGGCAAACTTCAGGGATAAACTTTGTTCAATTATCAAAGTCGAAGCGTGCAGTCAACCCAAATAAAAATAACACGTTCAGAGTTCACTTTTTGTCTATATACTGAATATTTCTCGAATGACAAATAGTAGGTGAAAAAGAAATTTATGTTTCAAACAGTTTGTACAATATACACACTTTTTAATGTTTTCAATAATTTTTAAATGCCAAGTACCACCGTTCATAATCATATAAAAACAGAAAACTTTTAACTTTAAATTTCAATAGTGACAGAGGAAAAGTAGAAAAATGTACCCCTTTTACATAAAAAAAACTTCCTATCGAAATATGGGAACTTTTCTCAACGTTGAAGTCTTCAGTTTATAAGAACCTGAAAGGTATAACGTTTTTATATTAAAACCACAAAATGTAAGCAAAGAAATAACTTCTAATTTTGACAATGAAAACTTGCGTAATCCTTTAACGGGCGGTGTACGTTTTTCAAATTATATAGTATAGGTTTTATAGTTATCCAAAACTAAATATTTTAATAGCTAGACACTGAAATGACACCCATTTTGTGTTCCTTTTCCGACAATTAAACTGAACTTACTGTATATAAACATGCGGAAGCATTTATATAGGAAATGCAGTGTACTACAATTTATATTATTTCTGGTGGGACTATACAACCGTCAATGGTTTAAACTTTAAAGGAAGGAAGCATCACTCCTGGTAGAGTTATGACAAAGTAAATTTAAATGACTTAACAGGAACGAAATCTTGGTGGATTTAAACAATTTTACGTATTCCAACAAACGCTGTACGACAAAAAAAAAAAAAAAAAATGCATCAATGGTTTCTCCGAGCAAAGGATACATCTCAATCGATAAAAATCTTGCCACTGTTACTCACCAAAGTTTGTTTGCCAAGTTCCTGTGGGGAAGACTATGAATGGCTGTGCCAGTGATGAAAGCCAATTTATGGGCGTAGAGGCAAGGGGCAGGAACTCTCACAGTCCCCTGCAGAGAAAGATGAAATTTAATTCAGCCAAGTATTTAAATTCTCGTTTACAGGTTTTACAATTTGGAGGTGCTACGTTAAGTGATTTTACTGCAAGTTACCTGCCAGTTGTAATACAGGTGAGTCAGTTTGTAGGCGATGCGCTGCATGTGATCCGGCTTAAGATCCGTCAAGTCTTTTATGACATTGAAAGAGGTTGGCGAAACCGTTCCTTGATTCACACTTTGTGAAACAAGGTAGAAGTCGTACCTGTGAAAACAGTCTAGAAATGGTAACTGATCAGGTGAAATGTTTACATAAAAATACAAGGTGTCCAAAAAGTTTGTTTATTGAGGTGTGATAGGTTCTTTGTTTGAAGCCAAATGAGATTTGTTTTGTAAAAGGAAACTGTCTCAAAATAATTTCTTATTGTTACAGCTGAATAAACGTCTAGTGCAGTGGTACTCATTGCACGACTCGCGAGCTGCCACTTAGGCCATCACGAGCTGCGCAATGAGTACCACTAGTCTAGTGTAAGGATGGTGAGACGTCTAAATAAGGAGTAGAGGACATTTATTTTGAAGTTGTTGTGGAAACTCAAGAAAATTAGAGATTCCTGCAGCACTCCAACCAGTTCGCAAATAATGTTGCTCAATCAAATGTGCAATTTACAAATTAGATAAGTAATTTAATATAACGGATAGCGTCACAGATGCTCTAATGAGCGATTGCCTTAAAACAGCTACATTAACTGAAAACCAAACGACGATGATTATTATTGTTGTAGCAGTAGACAAATTAACTGCCATTTCAACCTAAGGGGTCATGTCACAGTGAACACACAAGGGTGTTCAAAGCAGCGTCATGAAACCAGTAGTTCTATCCGGAACGAGGGAGTGGGGATAGTCCGCAAGCAAACGGGCTAAATGTCCAGGGGGTTGCTATCTCAAAACCAAGGTGTCGGCAACGGGGCTCATCGTAACGGTAACACGATGATATGAGCAACCGTCAGTGGTGCAAAGGAAGTATCGCACACCAGAGATAGATCTCCATTCATAAGGTGCCCATGCCTAAGTCAAATGTGGCTTAGTCTCTGCCTGGAGAGAACAACCTACCAACGGCCAACCCGCTGGGCAGACGACAACCAGTAGAAAAGGCTTGATGACGCGGAGCTTATTGGCTCTGAGCACATCCCATGTGTGGCACCAATATCGAAGTGGGACAACGGGTACGACAAGGCCAAGGACTCCATCACAGGTCGCTTGGCAGCACGGTCCATGGGCTAATTGCCCTGGATACCAATATGAGAAGGCTTTCAGTAAAAGCAGGTGGTCTTCCGTCAAGACATCAAAGAGCCAATAAAGATCGTGAGCGACTCGTGGTTACAAAGGGGTGCCTTCAAGAAGAGCGACTCGTCGCTATCTTCTGGATAGCTCCGAGGGTAACCAAGTCCGGTGGTACAAGTGGGTCCTGTGATTTACACCAGTAAAACAAATTTCATGATTTTTACTAATAAAAGAAATGTATATCTTGATGAACTTAATGTTAATGAAATCGCCATAAAGGAGTGTACTGTAACAAAATTTCTTGGTGTAATGCTAGATAAGAATTTGCAATGGAGTGATCATTTAAATTATATCGCGAAAAAGATTTCAAGGGGCGTTGCTATAATGTTTAAACTTAGAAAAATGTAGTCCCTAAACAAGTTTTATTGACTATCATACTCTTGTTCTTCCTTACATAACGTACTGCACCCTTGTTTGGGGAAACTCCGCTAACAACGCATTAAATGGTATCTTTATCATCCAAAAACGAGCAATAAGGTTATTATCTGATGCTGATTCCCTTGATCACTCTAGTGCATTATTTAAAGAGCTAAACCTACTAAAGCTCAACGATATAACCAAACTAGCGCATTTTATTTACAAGTGTAAGAACAAAATCATTAATTTGTAATGGGTAAATAGATATTTTGTAACTCATCAAGAAATCCACTCGTATCAGACCAAAAATAGATCAAAGCTTGTTATACCTCAATTTAGATTGTCTTCATCTCAAAAACTACCCATTGTCAGGGCCGGATTAAGGCCAACTGATGCCCTAAGCACAGCCCAACAATGGTTCCCCCTCGACCCTTCCATTGTCTAACTGACAAGACTGACAAGACATTGACTCAATAAGTGCTGAATGTGAAATAATAGATTAAAAATTCAGTTTTCTTCCAGGCCAGACCCCACAACTATATTAAATATAACCTGTTTTTTAATTTTATTTATTAATTTTTTTATTAAAACTCTGTGGTGCCCCCTTCCCTTGGTGCCCTAAGCACGTGCTTATTTTGCTTAATGGTTAATCCAGGCCTGCCCATTGTCATTGGATTGAAACTATGGAATGACTTGCATGCCGATATAAAAAATATTGTGAATGTAAATTTGTTTAACCCTTTGAGGACTGAAGGTACAAATTGCTAACGTTTCAAATACAAGCATTCATAACTTAACCCTACAAAAAATTCAGGGCTTAAAGGGTTAAAACCAAGTTGAAATCCTGATTAATAATGGCATACTAACAAAAATCTAGGATTAATGTCCACTAATATTGTCCATTAATGTTGTTATACATGTTTTAACTAGTGATAATACATACATACATACATACATACATACTTACTTACTATTAATTTATAACTAGCTGCTTATTTTT